>BLSH010502848.1:746637-761376 GCA_018402905.1 Glandirana rugosa
ATAGACCACTGAGACATATGGGGATAGACCACCAAGACATATGAGGATACACCACTGACATATGTGGATAGCCCACCGAGACTTATGGGGATAGACAGGAGTATACAGAACCACCAGATAGGGGTATACAGAGTCACCAGATAGGAGTGTGCAGAGCCACCAAATGGGGAATACAGAGTCAACAGATCGGAGTATACACAGCCACCAAATAGGAGTATACAGAGACAATAGATAGGGGTGTACAGAGTCTCCAGATATGAGTATACAGAGCACCCAGATAGAGTATATAGAGCCACCAGATAGGAGTAAACAGATAGGCGCATACAAAGCCACAAGATAGGGGTATACAGAGCCACCAGATAGGGGTATACAGAGCCAACAGATTGGAGTATACAGAGCCACCAGATAGGATTATACAGAGCCAACAGATAGGATTATACATTGCCAACAGATAGGAGTATGCAGAGCCACCAGATAGAGGTATACAGAGCCCCCAGATATGGGTACACAGAGCCAGCCATGATATAGGAGTATACAGAGTCATCAGATAGGAGTACACAAAGCCACAAGACAGGGGTATACAGAGCCACCAGATAGGGGTATACAGTCACCAGATACAGAGTCACCAGATAGGAGTATAAAGAGCCACCATATAGGAGTATACAGAGCCACCAGATAGGGGTATACAGAGTCACCAGATAGGGGTATACGGAGTCCTAGGATAGGGGTATACAGAGCCACCAGATAGGGGTATTCAGAGCCCCCAGATAGTATACAGAGCCACCCGATAGGTGTATACAGTCACCAGATAGGAGTATACAGAACCACCAGATAGGGGTATACCGAGTCACCAGATAGGAGTATGCAGAGCCACCAAATAGGGTATACAGAGTCAACAGATCGGAGTATACAAAGCCACAAAATAGGAGTATACAGAGCCAATTGATAGGGGTATACAGAGTCTCCAGATAGGAGTATACAGAGCACCCAGATAGAGTATATAGAGCCACCAGATAGGTGTATACAGTCACCAGATAGGAATATACAGAGTCACCAGATAGGGTATACAGTCACCATGTAGGGTATACAGTCACCAGATAGGAGTATACAGAGCCACCAGATAGGAGTATATAGCGCCACCAGTTAGGAGTATACAGAGCCACCAGATAGGAGTAAACAGAGCAACCAGATAGGGGTATACAAAGTTACCAGATAGGAGTATACAGAGCCAACAGATAGGGGTATACAGAGTCTCCAGATAGGAGTATACAGAGCCCTCAGGAGTATACAGAGTCACAAGATAGAAGTATACAGAGCCACCAGATGGGGTATACAGAGTCACCAGATAGGAGTATACAGAGACACCAGATTGGAGTATACATAGCCACAAGATAAAGGTATACAGTCACCAAGTGTATACAGAGCCACAAGATAAGGGTATACAGAGCCACCAGACAGGGTATACAGTCACCAAATAGGGGTATATAGTCACCAGATAGTGTATACAGAGACACCAGATAGGGTTATACAGTCACCAGATAGGAGCATACAGAGCCACCAGATAGGGGTATACAGATACATCCCATAGGGGTATACAGAGCCATGAGATATGAGTATGCAGAGCCACCAGATATGATTATACAGAGCCACCAGATGGGGGTATACAGAGCCCCCAGATATGGGTACATAGAGCCAGCCACCAGATAGGAGTACACAAAGCCACCAGATAGGGGTATACAATCACCAGATAGGCGTGTACAGAGCCAACATATAGGAGTTTACAGAGTAAACAGATAGGAGCATACAAAGCCACAAGTTAGGGGTATACAGAGGCACCAGATAGGAATATACAGAGTCACAAGATAGGGGTATACAGAGCCAGCCACCAGCTAGGAGTATACAGAGCCATCAGATATGAGTATACAGAGCCACCAGATAGGAGTATACAGAGCCACCAGATAGGGGTATACAGAGTTACCAGATAGGAGTATACAGAGCCACCAGATAGGAGTATACAGGGCCACCAGATAGGATTATACAGAGTCCCAGAGTGGAGTGCTGAGTTTGAGCTTCTGACTTCCAGAAGCGTTCTTGGAGAGACAGGAAGTGATGGCATCCTCCAGCCTGGGAATTGGCTCCTCTTCCCAGCCTGGTCCTTCTCAGGAGTCCCCTGGACCTCCGGGTCTGGCGTTGGAGGAGAGGCTCTTCTTGGATACGCAGAAGGATCTAATGAACTGGATCAAGCCTCAGCCTGGTGAGAACATTGCAAGGGCGGCAGAAAGTAAAGGCATTAATGTTGAAATGCATGGCGTTCTTTGAGCATCAAGTTGCCCACCTAGCCCATATGCGGGATGTCCAAACGGAGGTGTGTGATAGCAAGAAAAAAGACTTCATGGAAAAGGTGAGGCAGATAAGAGACTCTGCCCAAGATGCCCATAATCTGTTGGTGAAACTGATGGAAAGTGGTTAAGGTGAGCCAGATTTCATCAAAGGCATCCAGTCTAGAATCAGGGATGGAAGAGCCTCTCATGCCCAGCCAGGCTCCCAAGCCCAGGCAGGCTCCCAGGGACGGCCAGGGTCCCAAGCCCAGGGACGGCCAGGCTCCCAAGCCCAAGCAAGCTCCCAGGGACAGCCAGGCTCTCAAGTCCCAGAAAACTCCAAAGTCCAGTGAAGTTCCCAAGCCCAGGAATTGCCAGACTCCCAAGCCCAAGCAGGCTCCCAGGGACGGCCAGGCTCCCAAGCCCAAGCAGGCTCCCAGGGATGGCCAGGCTTTCAAGTTCAGGAAAGCTCCCAAGTCCAGCCAGGTTCCCAAGCCCAAATCTCAAGGGTGGGAATTCTGGAGTCTGATAGGGCCAGCCATGCTGCTGAGGGTAAGGCTGAAGCTGTTGCAAAAAGTGTGCCCTCCCCCTGTGTGTATAGCTGCTGGTGTCTCTACGGCTGAAAAGCCCATGGCCAAAGTTCCCCTGAGGGGTTCGGAGTAAACCCTGGAGACACCGGGTGAGGCTGGTGCTGCTCCAGCCATAATGGGGGAAAGGAGGACCCCGGTGGTGCTAATCCCCAGGCTGATGACGTACGGGCAAACAAACAAAGGTAAAGAAAATGGAGGATACTCACAAGAGAGGGTCGGTCGGGGACGATGTGAAGACAGGGGCTCCCATAGCTGTCAGTGAGCACGGCAAGCCAAGCATCCGGATGGCTGCCATTGCTGCATCCCAGGCGGCCATTTCTGGCAATGGACACAAACAGCTAGCCAAGATGGCATCTGCAAATGAGAACACCAGTGGAGGTGAAGCTGCTTCATTGCCACATGGAGCTGCTGTTGAACTGAGGGATGGGGATGGCCCAATATCCTTGGAGACTGCTGGAGTGGTGGGAGGAGTAGAGGTGGAGCCTATGGACAGCTCCAATCAGGGAGAGGTGGTGAAATCTGCCCTGGAAGAGGTTATGGCTCCTGGGGTGATGGTTCAGCAGGAACAGGAAGTAGAGTCAGATGACTTCCTGTCTGCAGAATTTCCTGCTTCCTGTGAGTCTGAAACCACTGCAATAGACACTAAGAACAGTATTGTGGAAGAAACGGATGTGGACAGTATGGAGGATGGTGAGAGTGGTCTGCAGGGGGCTCAGAATCCGGGGAATTGGGCTGAGTGTGAGATGGGTGTTTTGCAGGGGGAATGCCCTGCATTGGCATATATGAAACAACTGGCAAAAGAGGTTGAGCCAGAGCCAATGGAGGCAGGGTCAGACTCCCATGTAGACTCCTGTGGTGCCAATGCAACCCTCACTGGATGGTCGGAGGGTTGGGGTCCACTGATGGAGAGTGTGAGATCCCTTTTTGGGGAGGGTGTACTTGCATTTTCAGATGTGGTCCCAGAGGAAGTGGGGCAAGTTGAGAATAAAGAAACCAGTGCTCTAAGTACAGTGATAATGGACGGGGCCAACGCGTCTAGGTCATTATCAGATGGGGCACTTGGATGGAGGTGCCAGTGGGGTTTTCCCCCTCATCCTCCTCCCCACAGCTCCAACCCCCCAACCCCCCCGCCCTCTCTCCTTTGCCCCCCCTGCTAGAGAGGGCCCCGAGTGCTTCACAAGAGGGAGTCTTGGTGTCTGCCCTGAGAGAGGGGAAAACGTTTGCAAATATCGCTGGTGTACGTGTGAGGCTGGACCATATGTACCAGCGTTATGGTGCACAGAACCTTAGAAATCCGCCAGGGGAGGAGCCCCTGGGTGCAAGTGTATGGTCTAGAGCCACAGGCGGGCCTGAACATAGGCGCAGGAACGTCGTGCAGGTAAAATATGAGGGTTCTGGTCAGTGTCCTGCTCGAGGTGAGGTGGTGGATAAGCTCCTGGGCATGGTTTTCAGGGTGGAAGATATATTTGCTGTTATCCATACCCACAACTCGGTGGAGTTTGACGTCAGCTTTTTAACTCCAGTAATTATGGAGTTGTTCCTGACCAAATATGAGGTCATTAGGCAGTCTGAGAGCTGGAAGGACTTCAGAATTATTGCCATATCCAGACAGGAAAAGGTGAAAACCGTGACCATCTTAGTGCGTAATGAGTCTCTTCCTGCAGAGGATATTGCCACTTGGCTAAGTAGATATGGCCAGTTGTTGGGCCCTTTGGATAAAAAAAGAGATGAGAGGGGCATTTGGACTGGTGCTTGGTCCATTAAGGTCAAGTTAATGAGGCGGGGGCAGAGTGTGGCGCATATGCCCGCTAGTGCCTTTATTGGTCGGGATAGGATATTGGTGTTCTATCCTGGCCAACCCCACCTCTGTTTCAAATGCTGACATAAAAGGTAAGGGGCAAAAAGTGGGACTTTAAATGAAGGCTTGGCTGGGTAGAGGCACAATCTTCCATCCCTATAATTGGAATAAAAAGAAAGCTAAAAAAAGCTAACTTGGAGGGGATAGGGACTTTAAATGACACACGAGTGTGAGAAGGAAATGCTGGATGGATATCGTAAAACAATTTATTATAGAAATAGAACAATGTTTTCATAGTATATAACATAATCAATATTCAAAATAGGTCAATAAGTGCAGACCCAATATATAATATGTGTACATGGATACAAAGGTACAAAGCATACATTTGATGGTATACAAAAAATTGCCCCCATCCATCACATTGATGTGGATATGTAAATATTCCATTATCGATAAACCTGCGTTGTCCATGACCTCCGAGTACCCCCACAGGGGATTGGTCTCGTAGACCTTGTAAAAAAATTGTCCTAGGTAAAGCGATTGACGGCAGCTGGTGGCTCTACGCACGTTTCGTGACTGAATGTCACTCATCAGGAGCAGGCTCGTCACTTGTCTAAGGTAAAGAAAAAAATTCATGTAGATATATATATATACACACATACATATATACACATATACATATATATATATATATATATATATATATATATATACATATACACATATATACATACACACATATATATATATAGATGTACTTAAAAAAAGAAATGGAATCTGTTCACTGCTCGGACGAGGACTACTCACTGTAAATATATATATATACACACATACATATATACACATATACATATATATATATATATATATATATATATATATATATTGGGAAAAATCACCATGCGGGAGGAAACAATAATCCCTCATAATAAAAATTCCCAAGAAAACCAACCTATTGTATCCATGGACCATCCACACGCAGGTGGGGAGGGGGGACCAACAAGGGGCATCCACAGCCGGGAGCTGCCAATAGGCCCGCCAACGTCACGCACGCGGGAGCAGAAGGGGGAGGGGAGAAAGCCCGACAGGGGGCTATACTCCAACTCCATAGCGCCTGCGGGCGTGTGTACCAGATCGGCGTCAAGCATCAAGAGATGCCGCACACATGGCCGGGTGGCGTGACGTCGACACACAGCGGGGAAATCTGCCCCCCCCCATGGGACGTAAGAGCAGGGGAGGAGGGAATCCAGCGTGGTGAACCAGGCCAACCGCCCCCCCCAACCCAGGGAGGGCCGGACCAGGGAGGCAGAGGCTAGGAGTACCAACATTGATAAAAAAAAACATAAGGCCAACGTAACTAAACATAGAGGAAATTGACGGTTGAAACATAATAAGATAGAACCCAGGAGGTCAAATGAGAACCTGCACTGTGGCAGGTAGTAAACAAGGTCTACCAGACCAACCCCCTGCGGGGGTACTCGGAGGTCATTGACAATGCAGGTTTATCGATAATGGAATATTTTACATATCCACATCAATGTGATGGATGGGGGCAATTTTTTGTATACCATCAAATGTGTGCTTTGTACCTTTGTATCCATGTACACATATTATATATCGGGTCTGCACTGACCTATTTTGAATATTGATTATGTTATATACTATGAAAACATTGTTCTATTTCTATAATAAATTGTTTTACCATATCCATCCAGCATCTCCTTCTCACACTCGTGTGTCATTTAAAGTCCCTATCCCCTCCAAGTTAGTTTTTGTTAGCTTTCTTTTTATTCTATTTCAAATGCGGTAGTCCCACGCATCTGAGTAGGGATTGTTTATCTCCAAGGTGCATTCGTTGCAATGCCCCAGGGCATATGGCACAGTCATTCCATTTAATCTGCTGCAATTTATGCAGGGAAATGGGGCACCCTTTCAGTTGGTGTAGCAAGGCCTTCAGGGGCGATGCCCCCGGGGGTGGGGGACTGACTGAAATAGAGAGGGACTTAGTGAGGACGGCAACCAGGATGGCAGAAAGGAATAGGGCTGAGCTCGAGAGGGAAGAAGCTGACAGGCAGGCACAGGCATCTGAGGATGATGGGTCTGTGCTAGCGGGTCAAGGCCCTGTGACCAAACAAAAAATCGCTAGGCAGCTCAGGAGAACTGAAAAGTGCCTGTCGGAGAGGGCGAGTGCAACAGGAGGTGAAAATAGTAAAGTAGCTCCAGTTCTTAGGCCAAGGACTAGGTCTCAGAAGGGGGGGGTCTGAGCTGCAACCAGAGGCTCAGCCAGGCCCTTCTTCCTCTATACCTCCAGCATTGGACTCTCCTGAGGTGGGGGGTCCCTCGGTGTGTTCCTCCCCGGTTCCCCCTCCCCCTCTGGATTCTGGGGCCCTGTCCCCTCTTGTGGGCCCTCTTTCAGCTGCAGATAGGGGTCGGGTGCAGGTCTGGAGGCTAAACCCTCTGACCCGGGGGATAGGGTGGGGGTGAGCCTGCTGGGGACGCCCTCCTGTGGAGCTGGTCAAGGGGCGCAAAAGCACCCAAGAAGTAGGGATGAGGCTGGGGGGGAAACCCCTGAGGACCCTTCAAGTGAGGAGGGTATTGGGGATGCTCCAGGCCCTTCAGATGGTTGGGTCAAAAAGGAGAAAAGAAAGCGTAGGCGGGGCAAGAAGGTCCCAAAGGAGGGGGATGGTGATGGCCTGCAACAGGATGGTGTGGAGGGTGAAGCGGGTACCTTGGCCCCACTACCCCTTTCTAACCAGTATGATGTCCTCTCCTCTGCAGAGTCAGAGAAGGAGGATATGGTGTAAAACACCAAGGCTTGTATTATTTTTGGGGTTTGTGTTCAATAGAGGAGAGTGTAAACCACTTTAGGCACTAAGGATGGTAACACCCACTCCAATACGGCTTGCGCCGATGAATACCTCAAGCATCCGTTCTACAAGAGCTCGTTATATGGCCTTTTCTTTTTTCAGCGAGTTTGATGCTGACATTTTGTTTTTGCAGAAGACCTGGCTGGCATTTGTGGCAGAGATGAATTGAGCAAAGAGGGAGTGGAGGTGCGGGCCCTCCCTCTGGTCTCTTGCGGCCGAGCCTTGTAGTGGAGTTTCGGTGCTTTTTAAGACTGAGACTGAGACAGGATAGTAATTTTTTAAATAGAATGGTGAGGGAAGCCGGATTGGTGGATGCACATGTGCAGTACCTCCCCAATCACACAGGGTTCACATTTTCCCGAGGACAGAGTAGGAGTAGAATAGATAGTTTTTTTTTTAAAGGAGGACTCTGCCTTTGCAGCCCCAGAGCTGCGAGTAGTAGAGTTCTCCGATCACTGTTTCTTGTCTGTAACTCTGAATGTGGCTGAAACCCCCCAGAAAGGGCGGGGCTTGTGGCGTCTTAATGGGACACTGCTCGAGGACACTGGTGTTATGGAAGACTTTGAGGCCTTTTTCTTGGATCAAGCCTCGCTCCTTGAGAGTGGCTGCTCCCGCCAGGAATGGTGGGAAGAGGTGAAGAAGAGGTCGAAAGGTTTCTTCCAAGGGGTCTCAAAGTACAGGGCAATGTCTAAGTACCAGGCCTACTGGAGGCTGCATGGGCGGCTAGACCGCCTGGTATCCTCGGGTGGCCCCCAGGAATAGATATCTGCTCTGAAGCTTCAACCGAGGGAGTGTCAGTATGACCGTCTCGCCTCCCTGGTTCTTGAGAGGGATTATGGGAGTTTCCGCTCCCCTGATCCTTACAGGAACTGTGGTGAGGCGGCGAGTGCGAAGGTCATACATGCCCTGAGGGATGCCTCGGCATCCCTAGTCCGGTCCAGGCTGGGGATCCTGGGCGTCATCGGGAGCCATTTTGCATACATCCTGAAGAAAAAGCCTTTAGACACAGAGAAAGCCAGCAAATTTCATGATGAGACCCCTTTCCAGGTGGGGCCTGACTTCCCCGACTCTCTGAAGAGAGCCTCTTGGCTCCTCATCTGGGGGAGGTGTTTATTGGCTGTTTGGCTGAAGGCCGCTCCTATATGTCTTTGCATTAGACCCTTTTGTAAGGCGGTTGGACTGCGAGCGTCTGGGTGGGGGTCTTGGTGGAGCCCTGTAGTGACCGGAGTTCGACGGTGAGGGTTGTGGCCTACGCGGACGATGTCTCAGTAGTGGTGTCAAGTCAGGAGGAGGCCTGATTTGTGGAAACACCGATCGGGGACTACTCTGAGGCATCCAGTTCCTTAGTGGACTGAGGCAAGAGTGAAGTTTTATGAATGGGGAAGGAGGGTGAACAGTTTCCCCTCCCGGACGTGTTCCCTGCACCTCAACCAGAGATCAAAATCTTAGGCATCCTATTAGGCCCTGGGGATTACCCTAAAGCGAAATTGGGAGAGCAGACTGGTGGGTGCCACCCAGAAAGTTACAGCCTGGAAAGGCTGGAAGCTGTCATTGAGGGAAAGGGTGTGCTTGATTAAAACGTACTTGCTGCCTGAATTTCTCTATGTCAGCTACGTCTGTCTTTCGCTCTATGCGCGGGTCAGTGGTCTGTTTTTCCTGCTGTTGTGGGGAAACAGAGCAAATATGATTAGGAGGGACGTCACTTTACAGCAGAGAAGGCAGGGCGGGTTGGACATGGTCCATAGTGTTCTACATTACCCAGTTTATTAAATCTAACTTGCAGTCCATTTTTGTGGACCTGCCTTCTTTGTGGGAAAGTTCATGCAAGGACTGGCTACTGCTGTTCTTGGGTAGGTGGTTGGAGGGAGGTCGGCCTGGTGACCTGAGAAGATCGCAGAGGGAGTGCCTCCCATCCTATGTCTCAAAAGTACTACAGGTACTGAGACAGTGGAGCTGTACCAGCGGGTCATGGCCTCGGACATTTTGAAGCCACTGTCTTTAAGAGATTGCCCTGACAGTGTTCTCAGAGAGGGGCTAGCCCTCTTGAATTCCCCGTGAATTCCAAGGAAATTCTGGGATTTGGCATGGAGGTCATTCCATGGACAACTGTACGTCCGTGCCAATGTCAGAAGCAGGAACCTAGAGGACAGGGGCTGTCCTCGTCTGAAGTGTGGGGGGGCACTGGAGACCATGGACCATTTCTTGGTCCAGTGCTCCTTCAACAAAGAGGTTCAAAGGGGTAGGGGAGGCCATTGGCTATCCCCGCCTCTCGGCCCTGTCCCTTTCTGAGAGGGTGTACGGCAACTTTAGAGTGAGAGGGAATTTTGAGTTGTCGTCACTTTATTTAGTTAGCATAGTTGTACTGTACTACACTTGGCACACTCGGTGTTTCGTGACCACTAGGGACACAATCCTGCCCCCGCATGAGGTGGTAGGTAGTATTTTCGGTGAGCTGGTGAAGGTGAGGAATCTTGAAAGGGGCAGGGTTGGCCCGGAAAGGAGTGCCTGTTTATGGAGTGGTTTCTGCTTCCAGCCTCCTTGAGGAATACAGCCCTGTTCCTTGCTCTGGTGGTGGTACATTCTGTCTCTTTCCACTCCCTTTTTTTTTTAAGACATCCATGATCTATACACTCTCACCTGTTTAGGGGAGTTTATTTTGATATGAGTTTTGTCGTAGGGGTTTGTAGTAAAGTTGTTTATGTATATGTTGTGTCTTGCCAAACAGCAAGCATGTTATGTTTTAAGTGCATGGGTCATGTGTCATGCTTAATGACTATGAACGATGGACAGTAGATAAGGCCCATGTATCTGTAAGTACGCTGAGCCTGAGCAGCAGTTGGTGTCATGAGGGCCGGCAGATTTAAGTTGGGAAATGGTTATTTCCAAAAAAGGGGAGAGCCTGAGCAGCGAATACTGCTATGATGGCCAGAGACAATGGACTGTGGTGGGTTGGGGTGGTAGGGTGGTGGGTGTTGGGTTTGCTAGTATGCTGTGCTGTTTCAGTTATTTTTTTGCATTGTATTGCAGCAGTTTTACAATAAAAAAAATACAGAGTTACCAGATAGGAGTATACAGAGCCAACAGATAGGGGTATACAGAGTCTCCAGATAGGAGTATTCAGAGCCCCCAGATAGGGGTATACAGGGCCACCAGATAGGTGTATACAGTCACCAGATAGGGATATACAGAGCCACCAGATATGGTATACATAGTCACCAGATAGGAGTATACAGAGCAATCAGATTGGAGTATACAGAGCCACCAGATGAGGTATACAGAGTCACCAGATAGGAGTATACAGAGACACCAGATTGGAGTATACATAGCCACCAGATAGGGGTATACAGTCACCAGATAGGAGCACACGGAGCCAAAAGATAGGGGTATACAGATCCTCCCGATAGGGGTATACAGAGCCACTAGATATGAGTATGCAGAGCCACTAGATATGATTATACAGAGCCAACAGATAGGGGTATACAGTCACCAGATAGGAATATGCAGAGCCACCAGATAGGGGTATACATAGCCCCCAGATATGGGTACACAGAGCCAGCCACAAGTTAAGAGTATACAGAGCCATCAGATAGGAGTACACAAAGCCACCAGATAGGAGTATACAATCACCAGATAGTGTACAGAGCCACCAAATAGGAGTATACAGAGTAAACAGATAGGAGCATACAAAGCCACAAGATAGGGGTATACAGAGCCACCAGATAGGGGTATACAGTCACCAGATGGGAATATACAGAGTCACCAGATAGGGGTATAGAGTCACCAGATAGAAATATACAGAGTCACCAGATAGGAGTATACAGAGCCACCATATAGGAGTATACAGAGCCACCAGATGGGGGTATACAGAGTCACCAGATAGGGGTATACAGAGTCACCAGATAGGAGTATACAGAGTCACCATATAGGTATATACAGAGCCACCAGATAGGTGTATACAGTCACCAGATAGGGATATAAAGAGCCACCAGATATGGTATACATAGTCACCAGATAGGAGTATACATAGCAACCAGATTGGAGTAGACAGAGCCACCAGATGGGGTATACAGAGTCACCAGATAGGAGTATACAGAGACACCAGATTGGAGTATACATAGCCACCAGATAGGGGTATACAGTCACCAGATAGGTGTATACAGAGCCATAAGATAAGGGTATACAGAGCCACCAGACAGGGTATACAGTCACCAGATAGGGGTATAAAGTCACCAGATAGGGTATACAGAGACACCAGATAGGGTTATACAGTCACCAGATAGGAATATACAGAGTCACCAGATAGGGGTATAGAGTCACCAGATAGAAATATACAGAGTCACCAGATAGGAGTATACAGAGCCACCATATAGGAGTATACAGAGCCACCTGATAGGGGAATACAGAGTCATCAGATAGGAATATACAGAGCCACCAGACAGGGGTATACAGAGTCACAAGATAGGTGTATACAGAGTCCTCAGATAGGTGTATACATAGCCACTAGATAGGGGTATACAGAGCCACCAGATAGGGGTATACAGAGCCACCAGATAGGTGTATACAGGGTCATCAGATAGGAGTATACAGAGCCACCAGCTATGGATATACAAAGCCAACAACTAGTGGTATACCGAATCTTCAGATAGGTGTATCCAGAGCCACTAGGAGTATACAGAGCCACCAGATAGGAGTATACAGAGTCACCAGATGGGAGTATACAGAGCCACCTGATAGGGGTATACAGAGCCACCAGATAGGAGTATACAGAGCCACCAGATAGGGTATACAGAGTCACCAGATAGGAGTATACAGAGCCATCAGATGAGGGTATACAGAGCCACCAGATAGGGGTATACAGAGCCACCAGATAGGAGTATACAGAGTCACCATATAAGTATATACAGAGCCACCAGATAGGGTATACAGAGTCAACAGATCAGAGTATACACAGCCACCAGATAGGAGTATACAGAGCCACCAGATAGGGGTATACAGAGCCACCAGATAGGAGTATACAGAGTCACCATATAAGTATATTCAGAGCCACCAGATAGGAGTATACACAGCCACCAGATAGGAGTATACAGAGCCACCAGATAGGAGTATACAGAGTCACCAGATAGGGGTATACAGAGCCTCCAGATAGGAGTATACAGAGTCACCATATAGGTATATACAGAGCCACAAGATAGGATTATACAGAGCCCCCAGATGGGGTATACAGAGTCAACAAATCAGAGTCTACAGAGTCATCAGATAGGGGTATACAGATTTACCAGATAGGTGTATACAGAGCCACCAGATAGGGGTATGCAGTCCCCAGATAGGGGTATACTTTGCCACCAGAGAGGGGTATACAGAGTCACCAGATAGGAGTATACAGAGCCACCAGATAGGGGTATAGAGAGCCACCAGATAGGGTATACAGAGTTATCAGATAGGAGTATACATAGCCACCAGATAGGGGTATACAGAGTCATCAGATAGGGGTATACAGAGTCATCAGATAGGAGTATACAAAGCCACCAGATAGGAGTATGCAGAGCCACCAGATAGGGGTATACAGAGTCATCAGATAGGAATATACAGAACCACCAGATAAGGGTATACAGAGTCACCAGATTGGTGTATACAGAGTCCTCAGATAGGTGTATACAGAGCCACTAGATAGGAGTATACAGAGCCACCAGATAGGGTATACAGAGTCACCAGATAGGAGTATACAGAGCCATCAGATGAGGGTATACAGAGCCACCAGATAGGGGTATACAGAGCCACCAGATAGGAGTATACAGAGTCACCATATAAGTATATACAGAGCCACCAGATAGGGTATACAGAGTCAACAGATCAGAGTATACACAGCCACCAGATAGGAGTATACAGAGCCACCAGATAGGGGTATACAGAGCCACCAGATAGGAGTATACAGAGTCACCATATAAGTATATTCAGAGCCACCAGATAGGAGTATACACAGCCACCAGATAGGAGTATACAGAGCCACCAGATAGGAGTATACAGAGTCACCAGATAGGGGTATACAGAGCCTCCAGATAGGAGTATACAGAGTCACCATATAGGTATATACAGAGCCACAAGATAGGATTATACAGAGCCCCCAGATGGGGTATACAGAGTCAACAAATAAGAGTCTACAGAGTCATCAGATAGGGGTATACAGATTTACCAGATAGGTGTATACAGAGCCACCAGATAGGGGTATGCAGTCCCCAGATAGGGGTATACTTTGCCACCAGAGAGGGGTATACAGAGTCACCAGATAGGAGTATACAGAGCCACCAGATAGGGGTATAGAGAGCCACCAGATAGGGTATACAGAGTTATCAGATAGGAGTATACATAGCCACCAGATAGGGGTATACAGAGTCATCAGATAGGGGTATACAGAGTCATCAGATAGGAGTATACAAAGCCACCAGATAGGAGTATGCAGAGCCACCAGATAGGGGTATACAGAGTCATCAGATAGGAATATACAGAACCACCAGATAAGGGTATACAGAGTCACCAGATAGGTGTATACAGAGTCCTCAGATAGGTGTATACAGAGCCACTAGATAGGAGTATACAGACCCACCAGATAGGAATATACAGAGCCTCCAGATGGGGTATACAGAGTCAACACATCAGAATATACACAGCCAACAAATAGGAGGATACAGAGCCACCAGATAGGGGTATACAGAGTCATCAGATAGGAGTATACAGAGCAACCAGCTATGGATATACAGAGCCACCATCTAGTGGTATACAGAATCCTCAGATATGTGTATTCAGAGCCACTAGGAGTATACAGAGTCACCAGATAGGAGTATACAGAGTCACCAGATGGGAGTATACAGAGCCACCAGATAGGGGTATACAGAACCACCAGATAGGGGTATACAGAGTCATCAGATAGGAGTATACAGAGCAACCAGCTATGGATATACAGAGCCACCATCTAGTGGTATACAGAATCCTCAGATATGTGTATTCAGAGCCACTAGGAGTATACAGAGTCACCAGATAGGAGTATACAGAGTCACCAGATGGGAGTATACAGAGCCACCAGATAGGGGTATACAGAACCACCAGATAGGGGTATACAGAGTCATCAGATAGGAGTATACAGAGCAACCAGCTATGGATATACAGAG
>BLSH010502848.1:805778-824179 GCA_018402905.1 Glandirana rugosa
TTTTTTAAGAAGTTTATATAATTATCATTTTTCCAGTCCAGACTCGTACATCCGGGAAATGTTTTATTAGATCTCACGCACTGACCCCTCTTTCTCTTCCGTTTGCATAATTTATGAAAGAAGTCGAGACACATATGTTTCCTCGTACCCCCTCGAGTACAGGTGCAGCCCCAACCATCACTGTGCCGGGGTTTACTAGGTGTTACCGAGTTTTCACTTTACCAGGTCTTCATAAATCTGTCTTATTTCCATCTATTTCGTGGGCCTGGTCTACCGTAGGTAGGTGCCTGGAATTGGTGAAGTCGGGGCCTTCCTAAAGGTCGAAATCCTGGCCTCGGGAAAAACGCTAAGCCGCGACGCAGCTAAATTGACTGTTAACGCGCCAGCACGCTGCAACATGGGTTTGCTTTAAACGCAGGAAAAAAAGGGTGTTTATCTCGAGCACTCTAGATTATTTTGTAAAGGGCCTACATGCTCAGACCTGACCTTTTTACTATTAATATATTTGAAGAATTTTTTGGGGTTAGTCTTACTATCTTTTGCAATCTGTCAAAGAAAAGGAAAGTAAGCATCAAAAAGGAGTACAGACAGACAAATGGATGGAGCTGCCATCCCAGTCTCCCAAAGAGATGAGAGGCTTGGGGCAGTATGAGGGCAAAATGCCCAATGCATGGCTTAGCTATATAGAAGGAGGATGACCACTATAATACAACAGGAAGAACCACACCGTCCGGAGGAAAAGAGACCTCTGATGTGGGAACAGCGTATCCAGCAGTATATAGAAGTGTGGTTGGCCAATAACGAGTGGTGGGGTGTGTCCGTGGAAGCAGACAAAACCTGGGTTGTTATTGAAGGGAGGGGAGGAGGAGAGGAGGACAGGCATGGACATAGGCTCCCCGTCTAGACCAGTTCCCCGCCCCGCCCCGCCAGCGTCCGGCGCAGCGTCACACGCGATGAAATCACGTGATTTGCGCAGCGTGTCCGACGTCAGCACGGCGCCGGCGCACGCACTGACGTCGCAACCTGGGCCAATGGGAGGGGCGGGAGGGAAACTCCACGGTGCGACAAATACTGGCCCCACTAGCTGCAGTGCCAGCTGAGGGGCCCACGTGGGGGGAGGAGCCAAACCAAATAACAAAAGCCCAAACGTAGCCCAACACATCCATATCCAGGCCTGAGGTCATCCCCGCCCCCATAGAGGGGGAGAGGAGGACAAACAGGCAGCTGTCAAAAATATGAACACGAGATCCTATGGCGCAAAAAATTACCAACAGGAAGAGAGTAGAATTTCCTTCTTCCCTCTCTTCCCTCTTCCCTCTCTTTCCCTTTCAATCTTGGATATGAAAATAGTACATCTGGAGAGCCAACTAAGCGACTTGTCGGGCAACACACTACCTGTAGGACAAGCATGACCATTAACAAATATATAAAGCCTAAGGTGTGAAAAAAAAGGAGGGGAAGGGCCACAAGGATGTGGATTCTAGGTGGAAGGGAGGAGCAGGAAAGGAAAAGAAGCAGCAAAGAAACAGCTAGGGGACAAGGGATTAATTTAGTAAGTCTCGGTCAAAGTCCCCCGACAAAAACCCTGGGAGGAAAGGTTTAAAATTCATAGTTCCATTGAGCCCTGGAGGGGCTATGGCATTCAAATTGGAGATCCATCTAAGTTCCCATTGTAACAACAATTTGTCCATGTGGCCACCCCGTGAATTAGTGTGTAAGCAATCCAGAGTGACAAATGTAACCCTGGGCATAAGGCCCTGATGTACCCGGTTAACATGACGCCCTAGGGGAGTATCAGCATTACACTTCTTCATATTGAGGATGTGGCGGCTCATACGTTGGCGTAACTGCTGTGTAGTCTTGCCGACGTAGAAGCAGCCACATCCACATTGCAATAGGTAGACCATAGCTGTGGTCCGGCAATTAACTAAATGCTTTGGTTTAAGTAACTGATGATTAGGTAATGTAATCCGTATTCTCATATCAATGTAGGGGCACATCGAACAAAACCCACACTTGAAGGTGCCCCTATGGGAGCAGGGATCACCCCCCCACATGGATTGTGTGCTCGCTGTGAACCAACAAATCACCTATTGAAGTTGCCCTACGATATGTAATGAGAGGGTTGGGCGGTACAAAAGGACCAACTACCAGGTCCAAGGTAAGTAGGTGCCAATGTTGATGAAGAATATGTCTAATATGATTATGATGGGAATTGAAGGGGGTAATGGTCCTAGTTACTCGGAGGGTTGTGGATTCACCATATATTCACCATTATATAATAGCTCATGCCGAGACTGTTGAGTCACTTTGTTAAAAACTTTGGATTGTGCCTCCCTCAAGAAAGTATCATTGTCCGTGCAATTTCGTTTAATTCTAAGATATTGACTGTACGGAATTGAATTGATAAGTGGCTTGGGATGGGCGCTGGAGGCATGAAGAATGTTGTTGTCTGCTGTGGGTTTACGATACAAGGCACATGATATGTTGCCCTCAAGGTCCTTGGAAATCTGAAGATCAAGAAATGTAATAAAAGATTGATGGTGCGTCATGGTGAAGGAAAGATTGAATGAGTTGCTGTTAAGGGCTTGAAGGAACCGCTGGAGAGTCTCAGCAGGTCCATCCTAAAACAGCAGCACGTCGTCTATGTACCTATACCAAGCTGTCACATGATTCATGAAAATTGCCATGTCCTCAGTAGAGGATAAGGTTCGTTCCCACTCCCCCAGGTACAGGTTCGCGTAGGACGGGGCACGCTAGGTCCCCATCGCTACACCCTGCACCTGGAGAAAGTGGGTGCCGCTAAAGGAAAAGACATTATGATGTAAAATCAAGTCCAGTAATGACAGAACAAAATCATTGAATGGTGCTTCTGTGTCACTCATCTGGGATAGGACCCTCTTGATGGCTGCCAATCCCAGGTGGTCGGGTATGGAACTATAGAGGGCCTCCATGTCCACAGTGACCAAAATAGTCTTGCCGGGGACCCAGAGGCCCTCAAGAATCCTCCACAGGTGAACAGTGTCCCTGACATAAGCTTGCGACAAAAGGTTTAAGGCGCTCATCTATAAATTTACTGACATTATCAGTAATAGAGCCGACACCCGACACAATGGGTCGGCCCGGGGGGGGGGGAGACAGGGTTTTTGTGGATTTTCGGTAACGAATAGAAGGTAGCTATTCTGGGATGGACTGTCCTAATAAAGTTCCACGTAGATTTAGAGATGATCAGGCTATGGAAGACCTGGTCAACCAATTCGTAAAATTGTTCATTGGATTTTGTAATTACTGAAGGGTTGATTTTACAGTACCGTGATGGATTATCCAGGATCCTCAAACATATAGCAACATAGTCATTGTTGTCCATGAGGACAATATTGCCCCCTTTGTCAGAGGGTTTGATGGTTATTGATCTGTAGTTGGACAGGTCAGACAATGCTTGTCTCAAATTAGGTGTGAGGTTTGAGGGAGCTGGAGGTGTCAGTTTCAAATCTTTAATATCCTGAGTTACTAATTTTAGTAATAACGAAACCCCTTGGTTGGAACTAGGAGGGGGACAAAGGGTGGATAGTTTTTTGAGTGTTGAAGGCTGATGTCTATGTGGTGCAGGTTGAGAATGAGTAGAATCCCCAGCCTGAGCGAGCAGATATTCGATATCTATGCAATCGATCAGGTCGGGCGACTCACTCTCCACTAACAATTGATTCAAACTACACAAAGCCTGTCTCTCGCTGTAAGACAAAAGGTGACCCTCTAATTGTGTCTCTTTGAAAAACTTGCCTTGTAGCAGGAGCTTACGTGTTAATAGATGCACAGCCTTAATCATTTCAAATTTATCCAGTGCATTGGTGGGACAAACTGTTAAACCTTTTGATAATGCAAGGCATTCATCTGGAGTAATACTCCGTGACAATAAATTGATTATATTAAAGGTTGTAGGGTATTGATCTATGTCGTAATGTTGGGTCCCACCGATGCACTGTTTTGTTTGGCTTAAAAAATTGACGGAATTTTAGGAGGATTAGTAGAGGTACCCGGCCCATCATCAAGGGGATTCCCTAGGGAAGATCCCGTGGGTCCCCCCATGGAAAATGGGAGTTTATTAAAAACTTACCATAAAATCATTTTCTCTGAGTTCATTGACAGACGCAGCCTCTCTTCATGACATGTGGGTTATGTACCTTTTACTAGGAGTAGACTAGGCAGAACGAAAGTTCAGAAAGCAAAGCTGGCCCCTCCCCAGGGGGGCCGTCCTTACTCAGCACATAACCCCTCAGCCCTGCGTAGCATATCAGTTTTCTTCTGCCTAGTGCAAGGAGTTAGACCTGGTTCCCTGCTGGGAACTGCGGTTCCCCTAAAGTTTTTTCTTTTTTCCTTTGATTCTTTTTGCGCAAGCCTTCTGATGAAGACTGCAATCAAGTAGCTGGCTGGGGACCACGCGGATTTTATGGGTCCTGCCATCTCCCCAGCACAGTTGACGGATGCGAGCCATCCTTAGCACTGGCGGGGTCCACCGCATCCTGCCCGTTCCGTGCGGGTGGCCGGTGGGTTAAAGGTCCCACCTTGCGTGCCCAGTGTCCAGGCTATGGCCGGCCCCCACCTGGGGGGAGGAAGGTCTGCACAGGTGGCTAACCGATACGCCCGCCTGGATGGGTGAGTGACACCCCCCTCCCCCCCTGGGGCGGAGGGGGGGCGACTAGCGGTACCACTCTGGTGGTACCACTCCGTGAAGATAAATTGATTATATTAAAGGTTGTAGGGTATTCATCTACGTTGTAATGTTGTGTCCCACCGATGCACTGTTTTGTTTGGCTAAAAAAATAGAAGGAATTTTAGGAGGATTAGTAGAAGTACCCGGCCCATCACCAAGGGGGTTCCCTAGGGAAGATCCCGTGGGTCCCCCCCATTTGGAAAATGGGATTTTATTAAGAACTTACCATAAAATCCTTTTCTCTGAGTTCATTGACAGACGCAGCCTCTCTTCATGACACATGGGTTATGTACCTTTTACTAGGAGTAGACTAGGCAGAACGAAAGTTCAGAAAGCAAAGCTGGCCCCTCCCCAGGGGGGCCGTCCTTACTCAGCACATAACCCCTCAGCCCTGCATAGCATATCAGTTCGTAACAAGCCGTACAAACACAACACTGAGGGGTGGGTGCTGCGTCTGTCAATGAACTCAGAGAAAAGGATTTTACAGTAAGTTCTTAATAAAATCCCATTTTCTCTTACGTTCTTTGACAGACGCATCCTCTCTTCATGACACATGGAGACGTCCCAAAGCAGTGTCAAACAGAGGGGTGGGCAAACAATAACAACTGTACCCACAGAAAATCTCGGGAGGCGCCAGCCGCACCTACACCGCCGCCTGTAAAACTTTGTGGGCAAAAGCATCATCCTCGGATGCTGACACATCAACTTTGTAAAACTTAACAAAAGTGTGCACCGAGGCCCAAGTAGCCCCCTTGCACACCTGAGACACTGATGCTTGGTGTCTAAACGCCCAGGAAGTGCTAATTGCCCTGGTGGAATGAGCCGTGACCGGAAAAGGGGGTACTTGTCCCCGAACAGTATACACATGGGTCACGGTCTGTCTGATCCAACGTGAAACAGTGGCCGAAGAAGCCGCCAACCCTTTGCGCGGCCCATCTGTCAGCACAAACAACGCACCCAACTTCCTGAAAGGAGCCGTAGCTGCCAAATACATCCGCAATGCTCTCACCACATCCAAGGAATGCAGAGCAATCTCCTTAGGGTGAGACGGGTGTGGACACAGAGAAGGGAGGACGATGTCCTCATTAATGTGAAAAGAGGAGACTACCTTCGGAAGGAACAAAGGAAAGGGACGCAGCACCGCCTTATCCTTATGTAGGACCATATAGGGGGACCTACACGACAAAGCTGCCAATTCAGACACCCGTCTAGCGGATGTGATAGCCACCATGAATGCAACCTTCTGAGTCAGCACTTGTAAGGGAATATCCCTGATCTTTTCATAAGGTGGTTTCTGCAGTACAGAAAGTACCAAGTTCAGATCCCACGGTGCCAATGGCGACCGCACCTGAGGAGCCACATGGCGTACACCTTGTACATGTACAAATGAACAGATCAAAGAATGTGTCACCAAAGGATGCTGAAAAAGGATTGCCAGAGTGGAGATCTGGCCCTTGAGGGTGCTCAAAGCCAACTTTTGGTCCAGGCCTTGTTGAAGAAAGGCCAGCACCCGGGCAACTGCAAAGGAACGGGGGTTCCAACCCTCCGACTCGCACCAGGCAATATAGGCCTTCCAGGTGCGATGATAAATCTTGTGTGAAGTACACTTGCGTGCCTTAAGCATAGCGGGGGTCACTGACTCAGAGACCCCCCGTCCCTCAACACCTGGGACTCAATAGCCATGCCGTCAAAGCCAGCAACGGTAAAGCAGGGTGCAAGATGGGGCCCTGCGACAGTAGATCTTAGTGAAGCGGAAGTCGCCAGGGAACGTCTGTTACCATCCGCACCACATCAGTGTACCAAGGGCGCCGAGGCCAATCCGGGGCCACCAGGATTGTCGGGATTCCCTCCACTTCTATCCTGCACAGTAACCGCGGTAGAAGCTTGAGAAGAGGAAAGGCATACAGAAGCCTGTACCGGGGCCACTGGAGCATCTGATGCTGCCGCCAACGGGTCCCTTGACCTGCTCACAAAGGTCTTCACCTTGTGATTGAATCTGGACGCCATGAGATCCACATCTGGCGTGCCCCACCTTTCGCAAATCTGGCGAAAGACCTCTGGATGCAGGCACCACTCAACCTGGTCCAGTTTTTGGCGACTTAGGAAGTCCGCCTTCCAATTTTCTACGCCCGGAATGTAGATGGCGGAAATTGCTGGCATATGCAGCTCTGCCCACCTTAGGATGTGGGCTGCCTCTGCCGCTGCTGCCGAGCTTCTTGTTCTGCCCTGATGGTTCACGTACGCTACAGCCGTGGCGTTGTCCCACTGAACCCGAACCGGGAGGCCGCGCAGCCTCTCAGACCAGCGGAGGAGAGACAGAGCTTGATCGCCCTCAGCTCCAACACATTGATCGGAAGACGAGACTCCTGCGTCGACCAACGGCCCTGAGCCAACAAGTTCACCAGGACTCCTCCCCAGCCCGAGAGACTGGCATCCGTCGTGACTATCAACCAATTTAGGGGAAGAAACGACTTCCCCAGGGTCAATGCCGGGGCCTGAAGCCACCAAGCCAATGACCCCCTGGTCAGATGATCCAGCCGCTCCAGGGATGAGGGGGACCTGTCCCACTGCATTAGTATCGCTCGCTGCAGGAGCCGGGAGTAACTCTGGGCGTACGGTATCGCCTCGAAGGACGAGACCATGTGTCCCAATACCTGCATGCAAAAACGTAAGGAGGACCACCGTCATGACAGGAGGGACCGCACTGCTACTTGCAGTGCCAGCAACTTGTCTGGAGGTAGAAATACCTTCACCTGCAATGTCAGACCCAGATATTCTAGGCGACAGGACGAGATCAATGTCGACTTCTGTAGGTTGATCAGCCAACTGAAGTCCCTCAGTGAGGTCAGGGTGACAGTAACATTGTCCTCCAGAGCCTGCGCTGACGAGGAGATCGTCCAAGTAGGCCACCACAGCAATGCCCCTCTGCCGCAACAGAGCGAGCACCGGGGCCAGTAACTTTGTGAACACCCTCGGAGCCGAGGCCAGGCCGAAGGGGAGAGCCACAAACTGGTAATGAAGGTCCCCTACAGCAAAGCGCAGGAAGCGCTGGTGCCCGACATAGATGGGAACGTGGAGATATGCGTCCTTGATGTCCAGGGATGCCAGCCAATCCCCTTGGTGCAAGGCAGCCACAACCGAACGGACTGATTCCATCCTGAATTTGTGCTTCTTCACGTAGTGATTGAGCGCCTTCAAGTCCAGAACTGGTTGGCCCCCCCGCCCTTCTTTGGTACCACAAAGAGGTTTGAATAGAAGCCGCTGAATCTCTCTGCCGGAGGGACTGGCACAATCACCCCCTGTTCGGACATCGACCGCACAGCCCCTAGCAGAGCTAGCCTTAAATTGGATGGGAAGAACCTGTCAGGGGGCCGGGTGCTGAACTCTATCTTGTACCCAGAGGAGACCACCTCCCGCACCCACCGGTTGGAGATGCGGGTGGTCCATCGGTCCCCGAACCCCAGAAGTCGGCCCCCCACCCGAGAATCGGGCGGGGGCAACCCATCATGCGGAGGAGAACTTATCCTCCGTCTTTTTGGGCTTGCATAGCCAGGGACACTTACCAGAACCCGAGGCAGACATGCCGGCCAGGGCGTTCCTGCCTGCCTGACCGGGCGCACGAAAAAAACATTTCTGCCCTGAGGGTTGAGGTCCCTGTTTGCGGCGCTGATCACGCCGCTTGGGTTCAGGAAGAAACATACTCTTCCCCCCAGTGAAATCCTTAATGATTTCATCCAGTTGGGGCCCAAACAGCCGGCCACCTTGAAAGGAAAGATCCCTGAGGCCTTTTTTTGGATGCATGGTCACCCGACTAGCGTCGCAGCCACAGCAGGCGCCAAGTCCAGGGCTGCGTCACAAAGAAAACAGAGCCCTTGCACCAGGTGTTCTGCTCGCTGCACAGACTCAGGTGAATCTACGCCACCCCGTGCCTCACTCCACTCAAGCGCACACTCCGTGAGCGACTGAGCTATCATGACAGACGCCAAGGTCGGTCGCAAGGCTGCCCCCGCCACCAAAAAGTGTGCCTTAGACACTGCCTCTGTCCGCCTATCGGCCGGATCCCAAAAAGAGGGAGACCCCTCCAGGGGAATAGTTGTCGCCTTGTTTAGGCAGGCCACAGGCGGGTCCACCGTGGGGGAGATCCATCTCTGTAACAGGCTGTCCTCAAAGGGATAGCGCACAGAAAAGCGTTTTGGCAGGGTAAAGGAATTCAGCGGACACTTCCATTCCTTGTACACATACTGGTCAAAATACTGGAGGTAGGGAAAAACCCTAGGAGCACGAGAGGGTTTCTTGGACCCAAATGTATAGGCAGACGCCTGTGCCTCTCCAGCCTGGTCCAGGTGCAGAGAACTGTGAACCGCCGTGACCAGGGCACCCACCAGCGCCTTTTCACGTGCCACTGAGGCCCCCTGGTCCTCCTCCCCATCCGAGGGCTCCAGCTCTCCGTCTGTCCCCGTGACCCCAGAGCCCCCTTCTGGTTCTGAGTCCTCCCCCTGGGCTTGAGAGGGAGGGGGACGCTTTTTAGGGGCCCCTCTAAACCGATCTGATTCCCCCCGGGCGAAAAACTCCTCCAGAATGGAGGTTAACTGATCTAGGGGAACCAGAGGTCGAAGCGCTGCCTGTGCTTCTGCGGACCCCTCCGGAGAAGAAACTGTGGGCTCAGCCGCCATTGCGCCACCGCCAGAACACATGTGAGGCCTACCAGCCATCACCCCCTTAGTGCCACCCCCTGCAAAGCCTCAGGATCTTGCCCAGTAGGACCCAGCACTGCCGCCCCTGCACCCCTGGGAGAAAACCAGCAATACTTGCGGAACTCTTGCCACTGTGTGCCCAGAGAGGCTGCCACTGTCTGCCAATGCCCTGATGTGCCACTACCCGAGCTGCTGATGCTGCTAGCCTTGCTGCCGCTGCGTTTCCGGAAGGAATGGCGCCTAAAACACATGGAAATCTCCCATACAGGGAGACCAACCAAAAATGGCCGCCGACAACCACTAGAGGCCAAACATCTCCAAAATGGCGGCGTCTGCGGCAAAATGGCAGCGGTTGCGGCTCCGGAAAAATGGCGGCCAACGCCACCAAACTGGCGGCGTCCGAATGGTCAACGAACTGACGTGCTGTGCCTGAACGGCAGACGAGTGGAGCGGGCAGGGCGCGAGTGGGCGGGCAGGCGTACGGCTGGGCAGACGTTTGGCCGGGCGGGCATGTCGGGGGGGAAGACATATCAGGGACCAGTGGCCCCCCACACCAGAGTGGTACCGCTAGTCACCCCCCCTCCGCCCCAGGTGGGGGAGGGGGTGTCACTCACCCATCCAGACGGACGTATCGGGTAGCCACCCGTGCAGACCTTCCTCCCCCCAGGTGGGGACTGGCCATAGCCTGGACACTGGGCACGCAAGGTGGGACCTTTAACCCACCGGCCACCCGCACGGAACTGGCAGGATGTGGCGGACGCCGCCAGTGCTAAGGGTGGCTCGCATCCGTCGACTGTGCTGGGGAGATGGCAGGACCCATAAAATCCACGTGGTCCCCAGCCAGCTACTTGATTGCAGTCTTCATCAGAAGGCTTGCGCAAAAAGAATCAAAGGAAAAAAGATAAAACTTTAGGGGAACCGCAGTTCCCAGCAGGGAACCAGGTCTAACTCCTTGCACTAGGCAGAAGAAAACTGATATGCTACGCAGGGCTGAGGGGTTATGTGCTGTGTAAGGATGGTCCCCCTGGGGAGGGGCCAGCTTTGCTTTCTGAACTTTTGTTCTGCCTAGCCTACTCCTAGTAAAAGGTACATAACCCACATGTCATGAAGAGAGGCTGCGTCTGTCAATGAACGTAAGAGAAAGTAGATACATCACCAGTTGTGCCAGAAAGACCATCAGAAGAATCAGTGACCCAGATCTTTGAGTTTTTAGTGGACCTTCACCCCGTCTCTGTCTTTTCAGATGCCTAGTCTGTCTCTGCTGTTTGGAGTTAGAAGGGAGAGAAAGAGAAGAAGCAGGTGAGTTATCAGAACCAGATACAGAGGAATGTTTGTGGAAGGGTCTAATACTACGTTGTTGTAGAGTCCGGGAGGGTTTGGACCATCTATAGGCCTTTTTCAGCATCAGTTGTTTGTTATACATTTCCAAATGTGATTTCAATTTTGTGTTCAGTTCACCATATAATTCACCGTATACAGTATGTGTCTCAAAAGACGACAATTGTTGGGAAATTGTATCAATATTCTGGTCAATGGTTACCAAACGCTTAGTATATTCCTCTTTCAAGAGTTTCATCATTTTGATAGAACATGTTTTCAAATTATTCTCCAAAGTCAATTTAACCACTTCACCCTCGGAAGGATTTCCCAGGTTAGGACCAGAGCCTTTTTGCGATTCGGCACTGCGTCGCTTTAACTGACAATTGCATGGTCATGCAATGTTGTACCCAAACGAAATTTGCGTCCTTTTTTTCCCACAAATAGAGCTTTCTTTTGGTGGTATTTGATCACCGCTGCGTCATTTCTGATTGCTTATATAAACAAAGAAAGAGCGACAATTTTGCAAAAAAAAAAAACAATATTTCTTACTTTTTGCTAAAATTCAAATCCCAAAAAAAAATATAAAAAAACATTCGGTTTTGGCGATTTATATTCTTCCTCATATTTTTGGTAAAAAAAAATCTGCGTTTATTGATTTGGTTTGTGCAAAAGTTGTCGTGTTTACGGATGATGAGAATTAATTTCTGGGGTTTTTATTTTTTTTTATTTTTTACTAGTAATGGTGGTGATCTGCGATTTTTAGCAGTATTGTGATATTGGGGCGGACACGTCGGATACTTTTGACACTTTTTTGGGACCAATGACATTTATACAGCAATCAGAAATTTAAATGTCCACTGATTACTGTATAAATGTCAATGGCAGTGAAGGTGTTAACCTGTAGGGGGCGATCTAGGGGTTAACTGTGTTCCCTGGGTGTGTTCTAACTGTGGGGGGCTGGGCTACCATGGGCATGAGAGATCTAACTGATCCCAGTGACAGGGATTAGTAGATCTCCCCTGCCTGCACGGACAGAGCGGGGAACTGCCGTGTTTACATCGGCGGTTCCCCGCTCTTTGGCTCTGGAAACTCCTCCCATCTCGCCGGAGGACATGGGGTCCACCCAAGCCGCGGGCACACTCCTCCGGAGTGTGTCGGGCACGAGAGCGCAGCGCGCGCTCGCCCCCTAGCTGCGCCTGCGTGAATCGCCGCCTTTTTACGGCGATTTGCGGGGCGCGTACACACCGCCGCCATAAATATACCACGCGCAGTGTGGAAGTGGTTAAAATCTGTACTGATATCTTCAAAGGAGGGAAAGATTTGAACCCTTAGACCCAAGGGGTTAATGTTATCACGGATGTATTCATCAAACGCTCTTATATGCCAGAACAGCGCAAATTTTTCTCCAACCAACCAGTAAGGCTGGAGAACATGAAGGTAAGTTCCATCTGTACAGATTCTTTTGCACTACAATCACGCTGTAACTGACCGATGAAGTCATCCCACCCCTTACCGTGAAAGTTGGTCATGATAACAAAACAGCTGTCACAAGTAAGTAGAAAACGGGAGTGGAAACACGGGGGGGGGGGGGGAGAAACCAGGAAGGGCCAAGGTATTTTCTACCAAGTCAAAAAACAAGGTACAGGAAATAGTGCTGCATCCCCAGAAAAAATTGCAAACAAACTGGAATTAGGCCCAAAGGGATTTTGCACAGCACTATAAAACCCAAAAAGTATTGAACTAATGTATAATAAAGTACAAAAATTTATTAAGGAAAAAACATCACAAGGAATGTGTCATAAAAACATTGACAATAAGTGAGAACCACTGTAACACTATATAACAATGTTGGGACAGAAGGCCAGCCAGGCCTAGAGTGTGGCCTGATGATAGTTGGAGAACTGTGAATCCGACATGTTGTTTCGAAGATTTGAGCTTTATGGTTTAACTTCTTCTTCAAGGAAGAAGCAAGCAGCATTTTTGGGGCAGTGCAGGAGAGGTGTATACACCGCTCCTCACCGCTCCTACCATTGAATGGGGAGCACCAGCACACCTCTTCAGAAGTGCGGTGCGCCAGTACTTTTAACCCCTTTTTAACCCCTTCTTAAGGATTAAAAGCGGCCCGCTGCCGCCCGAATAGCGACGCCAAAGTGCCGCTATAACAGCGGTAAAGCCCCGCTATAGTAGCGGCGTTTTACCGCTGACGCTCGGGTGGCCAGTGTGACAGGGCTCTTAGATTTTGCAATTCTCCTGACAATGCATCTTTCTTTACTTTTTAGTAAATAGACCCTATAAAACTGAGACTTGAATAACTCTTGCTATAGACTTGCGGGGGCTCTTGCTATAAACTTCCAGGGCTCTTGCTATTGACTCACCACTGCAACTTTGCTCCTGCTATGCAAATTTGCTATAAATTGGAAAAGTGTCAACTAGAACTTGTGCTTCAAGTGCTCTGCAAGTGTACAACTTACCAGTGAAAATGTGAAGTAAGTTAACAACATACAATTCAACACTGCCACAAATTTGTGGCACGTTATCCGGTTCCCGACAGCGTGGACGCATACCATGAATCGCTGTAAATAGGCAGTGATTTACAGATAGGCAGCTAGGGGGCACAAGCACTCATGCCCGCCGTACTCTGGAGGAGTGTGCCCACGGCTCGGGCGGACCCGATGTCCGCCGGCGAGCCGCGATGAGCTGCCAGAGGGAAAGAATGGGGAACCACTGATGTAATCACGGCGGTTTCCCATTCTGACAGGCGGCATTTAAGAGATCTACTGATCCCTGTTACTAGGATCAGTTAGATCTCTTATGCCCCTGATAGCCCAGCCCCCACACAGTTAGAACACGCCTAGGGAACACAGTTAACCCCTAGATCGCCCCCAGGTTAACCCCTTCACTGCCAGTGACATTTATACAGTAATCAGTGGACATTTTTAAATTTCTGATCGCTGTATAAATGTCATTGGTCCCAAAAAAGTGTCAAAAATGTTCGACATGTCCACCCCAATATCAAAGTCCTGATAAAAAGCGCAGATCGCCTCAATTACTAACAAAAAAAAAAAAATGTAAAAAACACCAGAAATTAATTCTCATGGTTTGTAAATGCGGCAACTTTTGCGCAAACCTATCAATAAACGCAGATTGAGATTTTTTTTTTACCAAAAAAGAATATGAATTGGCCAAAACCGATGAATACATTTGTTTAATATTTTTTTGGATTTGTATTATAGCAAAAAGTAAGAAATATTTTTTTTTTTTTTTGCAAATTTGTCGCTCTTTTTTTGTTTATAGCGGTGATCATAAATGATGCAGAGGTGATCAAAGATCACCAAAAGAAAGCTCTATTTGTGTGAAAAAAAAGAGGTCAATTTAATTTGGGTACAACGTTGCATGGCTGTGCAATTGTCAGTTTAAGCGATGCAGTGCCGAATCGCAAAAAGTGCTCTGGTCTTACAGTGGGAAATCCTCCCGGGGGTGAAGTGGTTATCTTTGCTATCTGGGGGGCTGTATGACAGATCCATTGATGGGCTCAATGACAGATTCGCTGATGAGCTGTTTGACAGGTTCTCTTTATTAGGGGACATGCGGTGCACTGTACTGTGTCAGGGAAAGGGTTAACTCACATTTACTCCGATCTTCTTCTTACACAGGATCAGTGTGTGAGGAGAAGAAGCCAGAAACAGCGATTAACCGCTGTCTGTTTACACTTGTGACTGGCTGTGATTGGATATAGCTGATCATGTGGTAAAAAGTCACTTTCATTGGCTCTTTACCCTGATCGGGGATGGGCTGAGGAGACAGCTCATCACAGATTGCCGCGCTGCATGCTCCAGGGGCACGCACTAGCGGCGCATCCTGAAGGATGTCATATGACGTACACTCAGGATAGGTAAGCCACCACCCGGCTGTCAATCTGCTATTGGCCAGACAGGAACTGGTTAAAGATGGATACACATAGAATGATATTGAACCAGCTGAATTTCAATCTCTGTGGGGCCCTCCCTGTTGGATAGAAGCAGATAATTTGACTGGCTTTTGTCGAACAGTCCTGCTGGAAAACCTTTACACGCCAATGGTCTGCAGCGCTTGTTTAAATAGGCAGACCGCCATTCTGCCTGTGCACAGTAGGATCCGCAGGTAGCGGCACACACCGATTCCACTGGACTTATCGGCTCCGATACCCAGAAATTCAGGATCATGTATATATATGTGATCCTGCGCAGCGCGACCGCCCTGTAGCAGTAAATTTGCTATGGGGCGGTCGGCAACTCGTTAAAGGGATCTTAAAAACAGAAGGTTTTTTATCTTAATGTATTTTATGCATTAAGATAAAAAAACCTTTTGTGTGTAGCCCCCCCCCCCCCCAACTACTTGCCTGAGCCCCTTCTCTCTTCAACGGTGTCCACAAATATCTAAGCCGTCCAGGGCACTCCTCCTGATTGGCTGAGACACAGCAGCGGCGCCATTGGCTCCTGTGGCTGTCAATCAAAGTCAGTCAGCCAATCAGGGGAGAGAGGGGGTGAGGTTGGGTCGAGGCTCCATGTCTGAATGGATACACAGAGCTCTGACTCGGCTCATGTGCCCCTAAAGAAAGCTGCTGGCTGAGGAGGCACGCAGCAAAAAGGGGCCTGAGAAGGGGAGGATCCGGGCTGCTCTGTGCAAAACAAACTGCACAGGGGAGGTAAGTATAACATGTTTGTTTTTGTAGGAAAAAAATATAGACAATCCCTTTAAGATCATCAGCAGTGGTGGCTTGTCCATAAGGGACATGTTCGCCGTCCCCCTGCTTAAATTTGAGGAGAAAAAAAAAGAAAAACGGACTCCTTTAAAAAGAAGTGGCGCTGGTACACACTGTCCTGGATTTTTTGGGACACTTGGTGTCTGTTGACAATAATTCCCAAAGCTCATTTGTCAGCTTTTAAACTGTATTTGTGTGTGCCAGCGAGGCGCACACAGATACACTGATTGGCTCTGGTCTTAGTAACTGTCCTCTAGCCACTGACTGATTGGTCAGGTTGCAGTAGGCGGGGGCGGTACTGGCTGACGAGCTGGTGCTTAGACTGGGAGTGGCCAGCACGCACTCCTGTGATTCCCACCGGCAGTGTGAGAGATCGGCCTGAGGTACCGTATACCTGTGTTACTGGCTGCATACTGTGCTACTGGCTGCAATATACCCCTATCTGTGTTACTGGCTGCATACTGTGTTACTGGCTGCAATATACCCCTACCTGTGATGCTCTGCTGTATACTGTGTCCTGTGATGCTGAGCTGTATACTGTGTCCTGTAATGCTGAGCTGTATACTCCTGACACAATATTTGGAATACAGGGGATGGAGTGGGTGGATTCTATAAGGGGTGGGGCTTATGAGAAGTAGGAGGGGTCAAAAAGGGAGGGTGGGGCCTGGCGCCCCCCCATCCTAGAACTTCACCAGCCGCCACTGATCATCAGCATCATGATAACACACGGGCAGCAGGCACTCTATCATGGCTTTGTTACAGTGTGTCACATAACATGGCTGCTGGGTGCTGATTTTGTTATGTGATACACTATGACTGTGCACTGCCAGCCAGAGCCATGATAGAGTGCCTGCTGCCTGTGAGTTATGATACCATACATTATGCCAGAGAGACAGACACAGTGCAATGTAGTCTCCCACAATGGGATACGCTTCCCCTCTGTTACTGCTGCTGGACACTGTCAGCTGACTCTCTCTGCCTCTCGCTGCCACCCGCCTCACAGCCTCCCAAGTCTCGCTCTCTGGGCCCCGACTACTACTGGGTGGGGAGTGGAGGAAGATCACTCTGCTGGGGAAGACAAGGAGATAGGCAGGCAAGCGGCTGTCCAGGACTTGAGCCAAGGCAGAAGAACATGTGAGCAGAATGGGCATGTGCCTGAAACTGAAAAAATAGACCATCCGCCCCGACCAGCATATGATCATCAGGAAGGGGCACAGATTATGCAAAAAATACACCCCCGGCAGAGTGGGAATATGTAATTCAGAATTTTTTTTTTTAATTCTGCACTGACTGTTTTTGAAATTACCTGGGCCCATGTTGAAATTCAAACTGGGGACAAACTTGGTCGGGGGACAGTGTCCTTGGTCTGGGAACAGTGTCCTCACTCCGGGGACGTCTGGTCACTCTAGATTAGTTAGGCTGTGCTACCAAGTAGAATGCAAATAAGAAAACAGACCACGCTAAGATGGATGAACTTCCATGCGTAGTATAATCAGTTTGAGAAATGAAAAAGCCTGGCATTTCACATAAAGGAAGCACGTTAAAAAACAAAACAAAAACAGAATACTTTTAAATATATATACATAATAAGACATACACATATACTCAGAAATATTGGGATAACAAACATACACTTGACAAAAAATAGGTGCTCTATACATTATTGTACAGCTCAACGAACCACACAGCAGCATATCAACACATGTATTGTGTGTTACATGTGAATTGTGATAAATTGGCTGGTATCAACAAGCTTTTATAAGAGACCAGAAGGCAAGAAGATGTATACACATATATATATTTCTACATACACCATCTTTAAACCACTTCCAGCCCGGTCTATAGACAAAAGACGTCCTCGTCTTTGTCTGCTGCTATATCAATGATGCCTCAATGAGATATCGTTCTTTCCCCTCACCATAAGAACGATCTTATCGGCTTCCCAGCCGCTTGATCGTTCTTACAAGCAGGGATGTCTCTTCCTCCCGCCGCCATCCGGTGCCTCTGCTGTCTCACCTCAGCAATCTTATAGACCCCACATCTCTCCAAAAAGAGGACCTGTCATGCAGTATTTCTATTACAAGGGATATTTACATTCCTTGTAATAGAAATAAAAGTGATCGCATTTTTTTTTTAAAGGGAAAGTGTAAAAAATAATAGGATAAAATAGCCAAAAAAAAAAAATGAAAGTGCACCCGTCTCCGCACACAGAAGCGAACGCATACGTAAGTTGCGTCCGCATATGTAAACAACGTTCAAACCACACATGTGAGGTATCGCCGTGTTCGTTAGAGCGAGAGCAATAATTCTAGCACTAGACCTCCTCTGTAACTCTAAACATGTACCCTGTAAAAATTTTGAAAGCTTCACCTGTGGGGATTTTTTAGTACCGAAGTTTGGCGCCATTCCACGAGTGTGCGCAATTTCAAAGCGTGACATGTTAGGTATCTATTTACTTGGCATAACATCCTCTTTCACATTATGCAAAATAATTGGGCTACCTTTACTGTTTTTTTGTTTTTTTTAACCACTTCCATACAGGACACTTACACCCCCTTCCTTACCAGACCAATTTTCAGCTTTCAGCACTCTCACACTTTAAATGACAATTACTCAGTCATGCAACACTGTACCCAAACAAAATTTTTATCATTTTTTCTCACAAATAGAGCTTTCTTTTGGTGGTATATAATCACTGCTGGGTTTTTTATTTTTTTCAATATAAGCGAAAAAGTAGCGAACATTTTGAAAAAAAAAACACTTTTTTTAGTTTGTATTGAAAAATTTTGCAAAAAAGTAATTTTTCTTCATAAATTTGGGCGATAATTTATACTGCTACATATCTTTGGTAAAAATAACCCAAATTAGTGGATATTATTTGGTCTCTGTGAAAGTTATAGAGTCTACAAGCTATGGTGCCAATCATTGAAAATTG
>BLSH010502852.1:0-18516 GCA_018402905.1 Glandirana rugosa
CGGTAAGTTGAGCTTGGAATTCTGTGTTTTTTGTTTGTGGATGCCCCTCCATAGCTCCTTGCTGTAGTGGCCAGTTATAGGTGGTGGACAGTGACCTTTGTTTTGTATTGAGTGCATCGATGCCCAACCACTTCTGTTTCAGGATGAGGACATGGATACACCACCACAGCACGTCTCTGATGATGACGAAACTGCTGCGGCTTTTTACAGTGTGCAGACTGACAAGGAGGGCAGTGTTGAAGAGTGGGCGGAAGATGATGTGGAGGATGATGAGGTCCTAGACCCCACATGGAATGAACGTCATGCGAGTGACGTGTGCAGTTTGGAGAAAGTGGTGGTGGTCGCACAGTGGCACTAGCAGAGCAAAAGAGGAAGCAGGTTGCAAAAGCGGAGCGACCATCCCCTAGACAGTACGCCTGCTACTACCCACTGCAACCAGGGACCTAGCACACCAAAGGCAGCTCAAAGGAGTTCCCTGGCGTGGCAGTTCTTAAGACAATGTGCTGAGGACAAGACATGAGTGGTTTGAACGCTGTCCAATCAGAGCCTGAAGCAAGGCATAAATGTTCTAAACCTGAGCACAACCTGCATGACCAGGCATCTACATGCAAAGCATGAGCTGCAGTGGAAAAAGCACCTCAAAATCCCAGAGAGGTCCCTCCTGCTTCCTCTTCTGCTGCTGCCTCGGCCTCTTCCTCCACCTCTACAGTGCCAGTGTCACCTGCCACCCAGCAAACAGACGATGTGACAGCAACGCCACCATGTCCTCCACCGTCCCCAAGCATTTCCACACTATGTTCCCATGGAAGCTTACAGCTGACCATCTCCCAAACACTGGAGAGAAAGAGGAAGTACCCCCCTACCCACTCGCGATCCCTGGCCCTGAATGCCAGCATTTCAAAATTCCTGGCCTTTGAAATGCTGTCATTCCGTCTGGTGGACACGGACAGTTTTAAAAACCTGATGGCGGTGGCTGTCCCACAGTACATGGTTCCCAGCCGCCACTACTTTTCCAGGTGAGCCATCCCTTTCCTGCACAAACAAGTCGAGGACAAGATCAACTGTGCACTGCGCAACGCCATCTGTGGCAAGGTCCACATAACCACTGATATGTGGACCAGTAAGCACGGGCAGGGAAGCTATATCTCGCTAACTGCACATTGAGCAAATGTAGTGGCGGGTGGGCCTGAGGCGGATAGCAGTTTAGCGCATGGCCAGTGCCAATGATGCTGTTCTCAGCGTTACTATCCCACTTCTATGTCTCCTTGAAAAAACACTTTGGGCGATGATGGAAGAGGATGTGGCACAGGAGGAGGAGGAAGAGGGGTCATTTTCATGGTTATCAGGCCAGTCATTTACAAGTGGCTCGGAGGGTGGGTTCCTGCACCAGCATAGGCCAGGTAAAAAATTTCCAAGCCAGGGCACAGTTCTGGAAGATGAGGAGGACGAGGATGAGGAGGAGGAGGAGGAGGAGGAACCGTGTTCACAGCAGGGTGGCAGCCAACGCAGCTTGTGGGCATCACTGGAGCATGGCTGGAGGGATATGGAGGACACAGATGATGCACCTCCCACAGAGGACAGCTTGTCTTTGCCTCTGGGCAGCCTGGCACACATGAGCGACTACATGCTGCAGTGCCTGCGCAACGACAGCCGAGTTGCCCACATTGTAACTTGTGCTGATAACTGGGTGGCCACCCTGCTGGATCCCGTTACAAGGACAACGTGCCGTCCTCAATTCCCTCACTGGAGCGTGATCGGAAGATGCGTGGCTACAAGCGCATGCTGGTAGATGCGTTGCTGAGGACATTCCCAAATGACACAGGGGGCTCAGTGGAAGCGCAAGGTGAAGGCAGAGGAGGAGGAAGAGGTCGCCAACGCAGCTGTGGCACCACCAGCACCTCAGAAGGCAAGGTTAGCATGGCCGAAATGTGGAAAAGCTTTGTCAGCAACATGCCACAACAAACAGAACCACCAGCTGATAGGCAACGTCTTAGCAGGAGGCAGCATTTCAGCAACATGGTGGAACAGTATGTGTGCACACGCCTACACGTACTGACTGATGGGTCTACCCCATTCAACTTCTGTGTCTCCAAATTGGGCACAAGCCCTGAGCTTGCCCTTTATGCCTTGGAGGTGCTGGCCTGCCCTGCAGCCAGTGTATTGTCTGAACGTATGTTTAGCATGGCAGGGGGCGTTATCACAGACAAGCGCAGCCGCCTGTCCGCAGCCAACATGGACAAGCTAACCTTTATTAAAATTAACCAAGCATGGATCCCACAAGACTTGTTTGTACCTTGTGTAGAATAGCCATTTATACCGGCTTCACACAGCCATTGGTATACTTAAGTGAACGTAATCTTTTTTTAATATGTCTCAATATTTTGGGGGCTACCCCAATTAGAAAAAAAAACAAATAAACAAAAAACAGTGTTGCCTACCTCCTCCTCCTCCACCGCCACTTCCACCACCTGCACCGCCACCATCACCGCCTCCTCAACCTCCTACTCCACATCCACCTCCTCCTCCATTTTTTATTTTTTTATGTGATTTTAATTTATTTCCCTATCCACATTTGTTTGCAGGGCACTTGTGCTACTCTTACCCCTATTTTGCTTCCTTTTGCAGCCCTCTAGCCCTTTCCAGGACTTTTTTAGAGCCAATTTTGTGCCCAAAAGTTCGGGTCACCATTGACTTCAATGGGGTTCAGGGTTCGGGGTCAAGTTCGGGTAAAGTTCTGGGCTGAACTTGAACTTTTTTGCGAAGTTCGGCCGAACCCGCCAAACCCGAACATCCAGGTGTCCGCTCAACCCTAGTCAGGAGAAGCGCAAAGACCTTCTTCCAGTTCAGGCAAACCTAACTGACGTCTTCTAATGTTAAGGCTGAGGAGTATAACAAGAAACAATTGTATCAAGTCAACCTTCAGGTTAAGTCATTATCCTTGGATTTCTTCGATTTGGACTTATTCCAGAGTGGGGTCAGGGGACTGGCCGGGGGGGGGGGGGGTGATCTCTTGGTTGATCCATGACCTCCGCTTGAAGTGTCCATATCAGCTTCTTGCGAAATGAGTTGCAGGAGCAGAAGAATTTTCTCTCCTTCCGGGAGAGTGGAGAAAGAATGGTGTTTAGACTGATAGAGGAATTTCACAGCAAAGGGGAGAGTCCACCAATATTTTATATTTTAGGCAAGAACAGTGAGAAGTGGTTTCAGGGACCTTCTCCGCTGGATAGTGGCCTGGGACTGAGTAGATGTGGACAGGGTGTCCTTGATAGGATAGCTGGTTGGCAACCCTGGATTGTTTCATCACCTCTTCCTTCACAGCGAAGAAGTAGGGTTTGGTTATAATGTCCCTGGGTGTGCCATCCTTCCTGGGGGGACCTAGAGCTCTATGAACTCTGTCCAATTCTAGTCGGTGTGAAGGAATATTTGGAATAAATGTTTTGATAATGTCCTGGACCACTTGGGAGGAGTCCATAAACGACTCAGGAATCCCCCTGATCCAAAAATGATGTCGCCGGGAGCGATTTTCCAATTCGTCTATTCTGGAGAGGGCAGTTTCTAGACGCTCTTGAAGTACTTGGATATGGTAACCTTTATTAAAATTAACCAGGCATGGATCCCACAAGACTTGTTTGTACCTTGTGCAGAATAGCCATTTATACCGGCTTCACGCAGCCATTGGTATACTTAAGTGAACGTTTCCTTTTTTTTTAATATGTCTCAATATTTTGGGGGCTACCCCAATTAGAAAAAAAAAAACAAACAAAAAACAGTGTTGCCTACCTCCTCCTCCTCCACCACCTGCACCGCCACCATCACCGCCTCCTCAACCTCCTACTCCACATCCACCTCCTCCTCCATTTTTAATTTTTTTTATGTGATTTTAATTTATTTCCCTATCCACATTTGTTTGCAGGGCACTTGTGCTACTCTTACCCCTATTTTGCTTCCTTTTGCAGCCCTCTAGCCCTTTCCAGGACTTTTTTAGAGCCATTTTTGTGCCCAAAAGTTTGGGTCACCATTAACTTCAATGGGGTTCAGGGTTCGGGGTCAAGTTCGGGTAAAGTTCTGGGCTGAACTTGAACTTTTTCGCGAAGTTCGGCCGAACCCGCCAAACCCAAACATCCAGGTGTCCGCTCAACCATAGTCAGGAGAAGAGCAAAGACCTTCCTTCAGTTCAGGCAAACCTAACTGACGTCTTCTAATGTTAAGGCTGAGGAGTATAACAAGAAACAATTGTATCAAGTCAACCTTCAGGTTAAGTCATTATCCTTGGATTTCCTCGATTTGGACTTATTCCAGAGTGGGGTCAGGGGACTGGCCGGGGGGGTGATCTCTTGGTTGATCCATGACCTCCGCTTGAAGTGTCCATATCAGCTTCTTGCGAAATGAGTTGCATGTGCAGAAGAATTTTCTCTCCTTCCGGGAGAGTGGAGAAAGAACGGTGTTTAGACTGATAGAGAAATTTCACAGCAAAGGGGAGAGTCCACCAATATTTTATATTTTAGGCAAGAACAGTGAGAAGTGGTTTCAGGGACCTTCTCCGCTGGATAGTGGCCTGGGACTGAGTAGATGTGGACAGGGTGTCCTTGATAGGATAGCTGGTTGGCAACCCTGGATTGTTTCATCACCTCTTCCTTCACAGCGAAGAAGTAGGGTTTGGTTATAATGTCCCTGGGTGTGCCATCCTTCCTGGGGGGGCCTAGAGCTCTATGAACTCTGTCCAATTCTAGTCGGTGTGAAGGAATATTTGGAATTAATGTTTTGATAATGTCCTGGACCACTTGGGAGGAGTCCATAAACGACTCAGGAATCCCCCTGATCCGAAAATTATGTTGCCGGGAGCGATTTTCCAATTCGTCTATTCTAGAGAGGGCAGGTTCTAGACGCTCTTGAAGTACTTGGATATGGTCAGAATTCTGGTTGGTGTGGGAAAATGTCATATCCAATTTATTTTCTATAGCTTCCATGTGGGCCCCCAGATTCTGAAAATTTGCTTTTACTTCCCCCGTTATTTTGGCTGTAGTGGTGGTCAGACCCCTGTCCAGCAATTCAGCTAATTTCTGGTAGAGATCCCCTGGGGGAAAGGGGGGTCCTGAATAGGGGTATTGAGGATTGTCATGTAAGGGAATTGCGGTAGGCCTGAGCGAGAGCCTGCTGAGAATCCAAACTCCCTGCCCAGAAGGGGTTCTGTGGACATTGGAGAGGGGCGAGGCCCTGTACAGCATCTCTCTGGGGCTGTGGTGTGAAAGTTAGGGATGATGTTTCAATCACTTGCCTTCCTTCTGGTGTGCCTTCTCCTCCTTCCGTCTGCCTCGTGGACGCGGCAGCCATCTTGGTACACCCAGTCGGTTCCACCAACCGAAATTGCGGGCCGAGGTCTCTCCGCACCGGGCCCATGGACATATGCAGGAGAGCCCGGTATGCTCAGGGGGCCTGTGGTGCATAAGATGGGCAGCTATGGGGCTCTGGGTGGTGCAATTGGCTTCAGGCTTCTCGGGTGCTGCGGAGGTCCTGGCTCACGTGGCCATCTTGGATCGACCGGGCATGCGCACTCTTTTTTTTTTTGTTTTTAAAAAGACATCCTTCCTACGTCTCCTTTCTATCTCTGCTTTCTGTTCTATCTTTTCTGCTTGCAAAATGTCTGGGCCATCAGTATATAAGAAGATGAACAAAGACGACCTGACTGCTGAGTGTACAACAAGAGGCCTTAACATCAGTAACAAAACTTGTAAAGACATGATAAAGGCCCTACAGGAGTACGATATCCGAGCAGACCTGAACTCGGGGGAACTTGAAGCTGAAGGGGTTCCCGATACTCCAGAGGCAAGTGGTTCAGACTCAACGACCTCACAGGATGAGCAAAGAGGGACTGAAACGGGAATACTACTGATTGTCCCTTCTGGGCCGCAGCAGGAGCAGGCCCAAATTGCCTGCAAACAGCAGAGACTCTCCTCAAATGCAGGAAACAATCCAGCGCATCAGGGAAATGGATCCTGGGATGTACCTGCAGTTTCTGGAACGCCAGGCTGAGAGGGAGGCTGCAGAATGCCAGGCTGAGAGAGAGACTGATCGTCGGCATGAATTAGAGATATTGAGACTCCAACAGCAGCACCGACAGGCTCAGAACCTCTCTAGAAAATCTCTAGAGCACAGGGACACCTCTCTGCCTGGAAAGCCAGGCACTAAATTTCCAGTCATGGAAAAGGACAGTGACATTGATGTGTATCTACTGTCGTTTGAAAAAACTTGCCGTTAGTACCATTTACCCCCAGCACAATGGGCTCAATACCTGACACCAGGGCTATGAGGCAAGGCCCTGGACGCGTATGTCGACCAGCCAGTGGAACAGGGTGAAGATTACGAAGCCATAAAGGCAGCAATCATTCAGAAGTATCGATTAACCCCTGAAGTATACCGAAAACAGTTTAGGCCCCTGCAAAAAGGGCCTGGGGACCAACAGTGGACTAAGGGCCTGAAAGCCACTTCTTTTGAGGCCCTGGAAGATCTCAAGCAATACCAACTTGCAGCCAGCCATCGTGGGTCACCGGACTGTAACGGCTCTCCGGGACACCGGAGCTGTAGTCACCTTGGTCAGACTGGAGGTGATAGAAGAAACCCGGGAAAAGTCGGCCTTCATCACTGCATTCGGCTTCTTCGAATTTACTGTCATGCCGTTTGGGATGAAGAACGCCCCAGCTACATTCCAGAGGGCCATGAATGACTTACTGGAGGGGCTGGAAACCTTTGCCGTGGCTTACCTGGATGACATCGCAGTGTTCACCCCTACCTGGGAGGAACACTTGGTGCACCTGTCACGGGTCCTGGACCAACTGACAGCTGCCAATCTGACTATCAAGCCCAGCAAGTGTCAGATCGGCATGACTGATGTCTAGTACCTGGGACACCAGGTGGGAGGAGGCACTATAAGACCCAAGACAGGGAAGGTGGAAGCCATACTGGCCTGGCCAACCCCTCAAACCAAGAAACAGGTGTCATTCTTGGGGACAGCCGGCTACTATAGGAAATTTGTAAGTAACTATAGTAGCCTTGCAAAACCTTTGATGGACTTGACCAAGAAGAAACTGCCCAAAGTGGTGTTCTGGACACCAGAATGTGAAAGGGCCTTTCAGGCCCTGATGGAGGCGCTGGCCAGCGCCCCAGTGCTACAGGCTCCCGACTTCACCCGCCGTTTCTTAGTGCAGACTGATGCCTCTGCCTATGGGTTGGGTGCAGTCCTGAGCCAAGTGGATGACACTGGAGAGGAACATCCCATCCTCTACCTGAGCCGGAAGCTGCTTCCCAGGGAAGTAGCATACGCCACGATCGAAAAGGAATGTCTTGCGATCGTGTGGGCTCTCCAGAAGCTACAGACATACTTCTACAGAAGGCACTTCATGGTGATCACTGATCACAATCCCTTGAGCTGGCTTAATCATGTTGCTGGGGAGAATGGCAAGCTACTTCGTTGGAGCTTAATCCTTCAGCAATATGATTTCACCATCCAGCACAAGAGAAAGGCAGCGCCAATGGGAATGCTGATGGGCTGTCACGCCAAACAGAGCCTGTAGGAGTGGGTTGCGTCAGGACGGGAATCGCATTCCCCTCCCATGCAACCACCTCAGGGGGAGATGTGATGATATCACGTGTGAGACACACACGAAGTAATGATATCACGCATGAAACGCAAGCAAGGCTGACTCCACCTTGGAAGGCAGTTCCATTTTGTGATGGTCAGCCATTATAGTTTGAACATAGGACAAAACTCCTCACACCCCCTCCCTTCCTGGCCAGATCAACTTCAAAGGGGCATCTGGACCATGGTCTATGACAAGCCAGAAAGAGAGATTTGTTTGTATTTATCTTTAAACAGCCATAAACCAACTGATGTGCGGACATGCGAGCGCCATAAATCACCCAGGCAACTTTAACCTAAGGGTGACCCTCTCCCTGTTTTAAAACTTACCAAAAACTTCCATCAATTCATAAATTCAGTTAGGAGCATGCCATAGTGATAAAGCGTATATTTGAATGTAGAATTTCGGCCCGGATTATTCAATTATAAACATTCCCCCCTTGTTACCCAAGGAGGGATAGAACTAGTGTATTCCCTTCCCTGGGTTCCCGAATGTCGCAACACATTCATGTGTGGACTTAATTGAAAACCCTCAATGTGCTGAGATTGAATTTCTTACTGTGAGATTTGCCAGGTGGCCCAATCTTGAAATATGTTTTTTCATAAACCACGTGTGAATTAAGAAGCATGTATCTCAACGGCCCGCCTTGGACTTTCACTCATGTGAATGGTCAGGGGCATATGGCCCCACCCCTTGTCAGCCAGAGAAAAAGGGATTGCTAAGATCAATTTTCAGTTCTCAATTTCCATCAATGAAGCAACTTAAGAGAACCAGGAAAATCATCTTTGAAACACTGATTAGTCACGGATATTTCAAAAGCAAGTACTATTTCATTCTGTTCCTTTGCTGTATATTTTTTCTCAGTATTTTGAGCGCTACTGTATTTAAAATAACCCATCTGGATATACCTGTTTGCGGTGACAGCGTGTGTTACAGCTGGTTGTTCTGAAATACTGGTATTGCTGAAATTTTGGCTCCAATAGAGGTGGTAGCAGAGAAAGGGTTAATTGTTTGAATTAACCAGGTAACAATTGCTCTCAGGCTGCTTTGGTCCCGCAAACTTGGAAATCTTTGTGCTGAAAGCAGCTGAGAGTGGTATTGTTACGTTCATGACAAATGCGGTGTTAGATCAGGGGGGTCCTCGGTCGCCCGTCGGTGAGGAGGGCAGTGATCTGATACCCGCGTTCGTCTCAGGAGCGACATCAGTAGTGCTAATTAAGACAGCTCTCGTTGGCTAACATGGGATTTCACATGTCATGGGACTTAGAGTCTCATAAGTTGGATCCCAAGTCGTGGCAGTGTGAACCAAGCCTAACGTCACGCTACCCGTATTGCAAGACCTCGCTCATTTATCAAGTTTAAAAAAAATTACATTTTGCTCGTCTTGTAAAACCCTCGCAGACCAAGTTACTCACAATCCAAGGTTTTTCTGTACTGCTTTACCAATGTTTTAAATAAATACCCATATCTTCTGGCTACCTTAACTGCTCCAACAGACTCCATAAGGTATACTATATGCTATTTTTGTAGCACCTCCCACTTCTGTCTGTTACCTCATATAGCAAAGACCCTCACTGAGTCTCATTTCAACATTTGGCTAATGTATAGCAACTCAATTTCAGGTAATTACTGTAGCTGAAATAAAAAAAAGACTTCTGAAGTAATGTGTACAAGGAATGAACTAAAAGATGTGGTTTATATTTCTCTGGAGCTGTCACTTAATACTGTGCATTAATTCTCCACTGTAGGTCATTATTAATTTTTCAGATTTAAAATTTGAAGGGTTTTTTTGAAGACTGAGATCCTTATTTCAAGACTACTGTATTCTCTTCATCTTTCCATTTGTTTGTATCCCTTAGGAGTCATGTAATGTCAAGATATAGCCCAAAACAAAGGAACAGAAGCTCACTGATTAAAACCAAGCCACAAATGTATGCAAAGAGAACATTCTACCTGGAAACAAGATTGATTGAAGATCATTGACATTCTTCCCTAGAGTCCTTAGACGTTCTCTAGAAAATATATATGTATTGATATTTATCCATGTTCTTTCATTATAAATTTCAACTAGCCTGTCAAGCTGATCCTTCTTTTGAAACAGGAGAGTGATATTATTGATTAATGGTCTGAAACACCATAATGGTGGTTTCTTTATTTTAACGATGACTCTAACCTAAACAGTCTGTTTTTAAAGATTTCAGTGAGAAAAAGTTAAAATGGACTTGAAGTCAATAATTAAAGATTTGCTATTTTATATGGATCATGATGGAGCACTTAACTGTGCTTAGGCAATACCCTCAAATATTTAACTTTGTTTTGAATTGCTCCTGAAAAACTGTATAGGTGCTGTGCCGTTAAGGCAGTTCTGCTTAGATTCCTAATTTCACAAGATTTGGAGTAATATTTGGATATGTCACTGCCGTGCTGCTTACTTTTGTTCTTGCTGGAGAGTTAATTGAACCTGAAGACCTAAAGACAAGCATCTCCCTGCTTCTATAAAAGACAGATATTGCACTCAAAGCCACCTGCATACTATTTTACCAGTTTCAGGTGCAGGTCCCTCAAGGAGCATGTCCTGCTCTGTCCCTCCATAGCAATACGAAACTATGGGCCGCACTGTGACTGTATCAACCAAGTCTGAATGTTAAAGTAAAAGCTTCAGCTGCATTCCCTGCCTGTTGGCCACACCCCTCTAATGCATCACCCTGATTGGGCCCAGTCTAAACGCTTCTGCTTCATTCATTCTGTGTACTCTCCTGCTACTTCTTGAATATTTTCCTACCAGTCAGTAGACCACATGAGGAAAACTATAACACGAGAAAGTAAAACTCTTTTCTACCAAAATGGCTGCCTCCATGCAGGGACACAGTGCATAGCAAGGCATGGTAAGTCAGTAATTGAAAAATGATCAGCAGGGAGATACTGGTGACCAGTATTTGTCCTCTGTTTTCCTTTTTTGCACACAGCTTCCACAGTTCTGATCCTCTTTATACAGCTAAACCTTATTATTGGTGTCTGAAATAAGATCTGTCTGTGTTGTCAGAAATCTGATCCTTGCATTCATTCCCCAAGCATAATTGCAAAATGTAGGTTTAAATTTGATTCATTGGGGAAATATTCCAGCAGAAATTTCTCAAAGCCTCTTATGGTAACCATATAATTAAATCTGATGTCAGAGGGTGTGTTGCCAGATGCAAAATCACAAGGTGAAGCCACAATTTACCCTAATGGGTCTCAGTCCCTGACTGGCCCAGAATGATGCAGGCTCGCAAGTGAGGGAATAGTGATGGAGCAACACCTAACTGGTCCCATCAGAAAGGGAGTAACCCAAAAAAGTGGTTGGTGGTTAGTGATCTGTTATAGGTCCTATTACTGGCTTACAAGTAAAATCTGACTAAGAATATACTGCTGTGGGTTATTGTATTTTGACAGCTGTCAAATTACCTGAACAGTGCCTGCATCTTATTGCATGCAGGTGTTGTTTGTACAATTCTCCACTAGGCTCCTCCTGATGTTTCAATTGAAGAATGTGAATTTCAGCTGGTTTGACATAAACCAGTAAAATTTTGCTCTGGAAATAAAGGAAAGAGAAGAAAAGACATTAAAAAAGGTAATAGAGTAAATAGGGGTAGCCTGCCAAGTGGTAAGTACATTTATTTTTTCTGGTTTTACTATAATCACTAAATTGGTCTTCAAATGCTTTGGGCTGTTCTAGTGTTCACAGGCTGCAGATTTGATTGCTCCCTCCTGCTTTCTGGGGAGAGTCAAAAAGGTAAATAGATAGCATGAATATTTATTGAGCATCAGCCAATCCCTGTCATGTATGTCCTGCAGGTGGCTGGGGAAGCTAATAAATTGACAAGGTCAGGGGTCAGGCTCAGAGACCAGTAGCTATAACAGTAGAGAGGCTCGCAACAACCAGCAGTCCAAAAGCGGGTTACCCAGGTGGATGACACAGGCTCTCCTAAGATGCGGAGCCTGAGCACTAACCGGTGTCTACCAGAGCTTCTGATGGTGGAGAAGGGTTTTGCTGCATGTTAGTACCAGGTTGCGGTCTTAAGGATCACCCCACCAGAAGGTGAGCAAACCGTGGTCTGGTAGCAGATATAGCAGTTAAGGATCAGGCAGAAACATAGCCAGCAAAAAGTGGTATCAGGTTGGGAACAAGCAGAAGCGTAGTCAGGGAAACAAGCCACCTGCTGCTCCAGTTTGAAGTACTTACCTATTGTATACAACCTGCTGCACTTACCAATGCAACCTGTTTCCTGCTGTGTGCAGCCTGCACCACCTTCAGCTCTCCTGGGTCCTACTGCACACCTCATCTGGTATCCACCTGCAGAGAGGTCTCCACACCACCATCTGTCATGAAACCATAGTATACATTCTGTCTTGAAATCTCAGCAAACGTTCATGTCTTATCTGTTGCCTACCTTTGCTGCATGTGTCCAGTTGAAGGCCAGGCCTCCCTCACCTGTGTGCTTTAGTAGGCCCTCCTCAGATGGTCTCCACCCCAGGCCTTAATTGGGAACACGATATATACACCTGGCAGTGCAAGCTTGCATTGCTGATCAATGTTTGTCCATGTTTGGCTTGTGTGTGATTGTCTCCTTCGGTTGCTCTGAGTCTTATCCGTGTACTGATCCTTAGCTTGTCTGACTATCCCTTCCTGCCTGATACCTTGATCTTCAGCTTGTCTTTGGTTTCTCCTGTCTTCTGGTTGTTCGCTATTCTTCTGACTATTCTTGCTGTTCCTGTGCTGCTGCTTCCCCTTTACCACCTGGGGCCAGCCTGAGCATGAGCTAGGGGACCCTGGGGGCTGCGACCTGGATCCAGTTGCAGCCAAATCCATCCTCAACACTAGAGGCTCTTGTGTACACCCACTGGCTCTTAGATTCCGCACCCTGGGGAAACCGATGCACTAGCTCCCTGAGTTTCAGTGTCCGTGCTCTAGGGGGCCCTCTCCCCGTATCAGTCGGTACTACTTAGCAGCAGTCAGCCATAGGTCCACAACCTTGCAGTGCACTTCGCAACCTTAGCCTGCGCTTCGCACTTCAGTGGTGCGATTCACACTTTTGTGGTGCACATCTGTCACCTGACCCCAGGTGACACCATCCCTCATCTGTTGCACAGCTGGCAATCCCTTCAGGGGCACAGAGCACTCAGCCGCAAGGCTTCAGGACCAAGTACGTGACACCCTGTTTCTAGCCTTCCTGTAGACTCTTGGGAGGAACTGTATACTGAAGCTCAGCAGAGAAATTGTCTTGGGGAAGCTTAGTTCAGAGAAGAGTGTATATTTGCTTTTGAGTCTTATACCCTACACCCTCTCCCACTGTTCAAGTTATCAAAATAAATCACTAAAAGTCATTCCCCTAGACTGCTTTCTTGTGTCGGTGTGCGTGGAATTGGTGCTCTGGCAGTCTCTGTGCTAGTGGGAGAGATCCTTGATCATTATTGGTGTCATTATCATCATCAATCAGTGGCCCATTCAGAGGTTGCACTACACAAAATGTAAAGAGTATAGCAGTGCACTGCTCATACTCTCAAGGAAAGGTAACCGTCAGAGATACATAATCCTGGTCTGGTCTAAAAGGAGCTTAACCCACTCCACACATATGCTACTATACCAAGCTCAGGCCGCACTCTGTTAGGCCGGCCATAGATGGTTCGAATCTCAGTCGGTTCAGCAGAAACCGGACGAGATTCGAACCATGTTTGGGCAGGCTTAATGTACCAAGTTGGAAGATCGATGTACTTGGGTACAACCAGCCTGTTGGATTTTACATATGAATATCGCTAGCAGCTACCAATAATCACTGTTTTCTCCTGGTGGGGATGGCTTCCCCCGCCAACCCCCCCCCCCCTCCCCCGCTATAAGAACACAGTGGCTCTGTGGGAGGGATTTCACAGTCAACACTGTAAGCATGATTTAAAAAAAAAAACCCATACTGCTCTTTTCGGGAAATTTCTTTCCTGCAACTCGTGGTTGTTCATATATGGCCTGCCTTAATGTCAACCATTATCTCATTTAAAATTCCCAGCTTCTGTTCAGTTCCCATCCGTTAACCACACCCCTGACATGTTTCTCTGCAATTAAGTCCAATCTAGATAAAATGTGTCAAAGAAGCATGGCCAGTGGGTGGAGGCTGAGCCAAAGCCAGAAATTTTGAATGAGATAATGGGTGACATTAACAGAGTGCAGCCCAAGCTTGGTATAAAGACGTTCAGATTATTACAGGTGCCACAACACATTTTTCCCTGTAATTCTGTGATATGCAAATATCCTCCTCCCCAGGGTACAACAGCATAGCTCCCAACTGATTTCGAGAAACTGTCCCTAAATTGGAAAAGTGCCCCTCTTTCCTTCTCATTTGTCCCTCATTTTGGTCTGATCTATATAGTTTCTATATAAAATGGACTAATTATCTATCAAAAAGTTTTTCCCAGTGCTAAACCTTTCATCCAATTTCTAAATTGCTGAATTTGTATATTCCAAAAGCCAATATAAAGAAATAGTATTGCTAAAAAAACACTTGCAGGTTTAAACAATCATTTTTTTGTACAATTCTCCTTTTAAAGAGGATGTAAATACTGCCTTTTTTTTTTTGGTGACCTGCAAAGTAAAGGCATAATGTACTAGTATGCATCGCATACTAGCACATTATGTGAAACGTACCTGCAAACGAAGTCCTTGCTGTCCCCGCTGGAGGCTGCATCTCCATCTTCGCCCGTCTTCCTTCTGGGTCCGGCTGTGTGACTGGCCGGAGCCATGTGACATCACTCCTGCACATGCGCGTGGGAGCTGCCGGTCCCAACACAGGGCTCTGAAGAAATTGCATGGGTGACCGTTCCTTCGGAGTGCATGCACTGATGGCAGCGGCGTATACAGTAAATATATCCTAAACAGTGGAAATTTAGGAGATATTTACAGTACCTATAGGTAAGCCTTAGTACAGGCTTACCTATAGGTACATACAATCAAGGGAAGTTTACTTCCTTTTTAACCAGTTCCCTACCGAGTCATATTAAAATTACATCGGCAGGAACCGCTCGTCGATCCAGGCCGACGTCATATGACGTTGGCCGCTTCTCGCCGCTACAGCAGCGATCACGGATTGATCATCTGCCGGGGGGTCGTGTCACCCCCCCGATCGGAGTAAAGAAACAATAAAATTGGCTCTTTACTACGTGACCGGCTGTGTCCAATCACAGCCGGTCACTACAGACCTCCACATGCACGCCGCTTGTTCGCGCCCCCGGGGGCGCGCAGCGATCGGGGCTGAGGCTTGTCCCTCGGACAAAGCCCAGCTCCGATCAGTGTAAAGAGCCAATAGAATTGGCTCTTTACCACGTGACCGGCTGTGTCAATCACAGCCGGTCATGTGATGTAAACAAACCGCGGTAATGAGCTGTTACCGCAGTTCTCCCTTTTACACACCGATCGTGTGTGAGAGGGAGATTGCAGTAACAGCTTGTTACCACCTACTGTACACCAAGCACACTGATCACCCCCCCCCACAAAAGAGGACCTGTCCCCACCCCATCAAAGTACCTGTCACCACCCCATCAAAGTACCTGTCACAGCCCATCAAAGTACCCATCACCACCCCATCAAAGTACCCGAGTACCTGTCACCTGTCCATCAAAGTATCCGAGTACCTGTCCCCTGTCCATCAAAGTACCCGAGTACCTGTCACCACCCCATCAAAGTATCCGAGTACCTGTCCCCTGTCCATCAAAGTACCCGAGTACCTGTCACCTGTCCATCAAAGTACCCGAGTACCTGTCACCTGCCCATCTGAGTACCCGAGTACCTGTCACCATCCCATCTGAGTACCCGAGTACCTGTCACCATCCCATCAGAGTACCTGAGTACCTGTCACCAACCCATCTGAGTACCCGAGTACTTGTCCCCAACCCATCAGAGTACCCTAGTACCTGTCACCAACCCATCAAAGTACCCGAGTACCTGTCACCAGACCATCAGAGTACCTGAGTACCTGTCACCATCCCATCTGAGTACCTGTCACCAGACCATCAGAGTACCCGAGTACCTGTCACCAGACCATCAGAGTACCCGAGTACCTATCTGCAGCCCATGCCTCATAGAATATACCTCGGGTGTTTGCTTTCCAAAATAGGGTCATTTTGTGGGTAATTCCACTGTCCTGGTGCTCCGGGGCCTTCAAAAGTGTTGGAGGTATGAATGAAATTTTATGTGTAATTTATGCTCCTAGAACGTCTGACGGTGCTCCCTGCATGTTCGGCCATGTATGTGGCCAGGGTGCGAAAAAGTCTCACACATGTGGTATCGCCATACCCGGGATGAGTAGCAGAATATATTTTGGGGGGTAATTTTTGCTATGTACATGCTATGTGTTAGAAATATCTTATAAATTGACCACTTTGTGTAAAAATAAAAGCATTTTCATTTTCTTTCCACGTTTTTCAAAGACTCACAATGCCTCATGGAATATACGTTGGGGTGTTTGCTTTCCAAAATGGGGTCATTTTGTGGGTAATTCCATTGTCCTGGTGCTCCAGGGCCTTCAAAAGCGTAATAGGTCGTTAGGAAATTAGATATGAAAATTCTGCTCCTAGAATGCATGACGGTGCTCCCTGCATGTTGGACCTCTCTATGTGGCCAGGCTGTGAAAAAGTCTCACACATGTGGTATCGCCATACTCAGGGAGAGTAGCAGAATGTATTTTGGGGTGTAATTAGAAGTATGCATATGCTGCGTGTGAGAAATAACTTGTTGTTATGACAATTTTGTGCAAAAAAAAGAAATAAATAATAATTTCTTAATTTTCCCAAGAATTGTGGGAAAAAAGTACAACTTCAAAAAACTCGCCATGCCTCTTACTAAATACCTTGGAATATTTACTTTTCAAAATGGGGTAATTTGGGGGGTATTTGTCCATTCCCGACATTTCAGGGCCTCAAGAAATTAGATAGGCCATCAGTGCATCAAGTGCGATCAATTTTCAATGATTGGCACCATAGTTTGTAGACTCTATAACTTTCACACAGACCAAATAATATACACTTATTTGGGTTATTTTTACCAAAGATAGGTAGCAGTGTAGGTTTTGGCCCAAATTTATGAACAAAAATTACTTATTTGAAAAATGTTATCACAGAAACTAAAAAAAAAGTGGGTTTTGTTTTCAAAATGTTTGCACTTTTTTCACTTATGTCGCAAAAAATAAAAAAACCCAGAGGTTCTTAAATACCACCAAAAGAAAGCTCTATTTGTGTGAAAAAATGATAAACATTTTGTATGGGTACAGTGTAGCATGAGAGAGTAATTGTCATTCAAAGTGTAAGAGCGCTGAAAGCTGAAAATTGGTCTGGGCAGGAAGGAGGTATAAATGTCCTGTATTGAAGTGGTTAAATGAGGTGTGTCAGAGAGTATGTCCTATGCTTGCATACTTTTGGCAATAAGTGTCTTTCATTCCCATCTCAGAAAGTTGGGAGGTATACAACAGTAACAGCCTAGATGTTTTTCTGAATCACTTTAAAGCAGAGCTTCACCTGCTGCCACATTTGGCACCTTTCAAGGGGAGAGGGAGCGGGTACCTGGGTTTGACAGGTACCCGCTTCCACTTCCGGCTGACTTTGCAACTGCAAACTCATCTGGAAGTTTGACCCCCTCTTCCTTCCCCCATCACTGGGCCATTCACAAAACATAGGGCGTTTCGCGCATTTGCAGTGGGGAGCTGGCTGTAAAGCCACAAGGCTTTACTGCTGGTTTCCTTTACCCGAGGTGACAGCGGCAGCTACCGAGAGCCGATTAAAAAATTGGCTCGGGTGAAAACACCGCTGGATTCATAGACAGGTAAGAGTCATAATATTAAAAGTCAGCAGATACAGTATTTGTAGCTGCTGACTTTTATTTTTTTTTTGAAGAAGCCTAGAGTTCCGCTTTAAGTTTCTTTCTGAATGATCAGGGATACGAATAATCTCTTTCTAAAAGATAAATGCAAATGCAAAAGGGTATGCATCATAATGGGGGTAGATAATAAGCCTGTATATTGTCATCTCTTTGGTATTGGGAACCTGGAACTCTCCTCATTTTATATTCACAGGTGTGGTAACTGTGTGTAACATAGCCATGTTAGAAGCCCTGATGCAGTCAACCCCCACCCCTTCTCCCATCTTGGTTTGCACCCACTATTGGTTGTTTTATAATAGATTGCAGCTTTCAGTTTGCAGACTTCAGTCATCTTCGGCAAGAAGAAAAGAAAAAAGAAGTAATACAAGCTAATTGGACATAAAAGTCATCCAGTTCTTAGGCTGCATATGACTTGTGATGCCCTTTTCTCTCTTTCTAATAGTGGTATACAAAACATTTTGGGTGATAGCTTCATCTTGCTTCATTTTGCATTTATGCATTGTTCTGCTGATTTTGCAGTATTATCTTGGTCAACAATGAATCTGAGTTTGAAGTGAAAATGTTTATTGTTTTCCCTCATCACAAGGTCACATACACAAACCAATTATTGCTTCAGTATCATTATGTTAGTCAATAACGCTCAGTATTTTCCTGTAACAATGGCAGGCAGTTTAGAAGGTGCTTGAAAGCTCATCATAATAACAGAAGTACAGTGCTGTGCCTGGGAGGTGATAGTGGATGTTCAACAATAGGGATTATGTCTATGTTTAGAAAAAAATGCTGTTAGACATTGCTGTGTATTGTTGGAACCACTTACAGATCAAAATGTGACAGTTTCAAAGTTTGAAGCAAACAGGAAAACAGTTAAAAACAATTTGTATGCTTTTCTCTTAACTTTATAGGTAACCTGCTTAGATGTGTTCACATTTATTTAAAATACTGAAAGGTAAGCCAGGGTTTGGCAACCTATCTGAGGTTGAGACCTTC
>BLSH010502852.1:18526-50255 GCA_018402905.1 Glandirana rugosa
TCGTAGTAGTTTAGGTTTTAACCAGACTATACACCTACGACTAACCCGGCCTCTGACGTGTCTGGTGTTTAGGTGTTCACCTAAGTTGAAGGTCATACACCTTCCTTGATATTCAACCAGATCAGCTTTCGTTCGTTGACAACGAGACAGAAGTTGACTTCGTCTTATGTAAGGTCGTCGTATGCGTACAGTTTTAGCTATACCTAAACAGTTGAAAAAACTTTGTAACCCTATCTGTACAGTTTAGGTTAAGGGTAAAAAATTATGTCGGTCCCTACATATTTCGAATGTGTTAGTCTTTCCCAGTTAGGATCATGGTTTGTATAGCTACAGTTCATGGTGGATGACTCCCTGTTATTTCTCGTACCACAATAACTTTGAATGTCAATAACACCATGCTCTTTATTGTCCCTCAGTAGGTGGTACTTGACATCGATATGTTTGGTACTAGGATTGACCCTTTCTGATTGTGTAAGCTTTATACATCCCTGGCTGTATTAAAAAATGGGAATTGGATTTGACATGTCTATCCCAATGTTTCAAAAAAGTTGACAAATCCATATCGATTTTGACATGCGTATGCTGCTGGAATGTATTCTGCTTCAGTTGAAGACAGAGCAACAGTTGCTTGCTTTCGACTAGACCAACTTATAGTTCCTTCCACATACTGGAAGTTGAATCCACTTGTGGATTTGTGGTCTGTGCAGTCTCCGGCCCAATCAGCATCCACATATCAGACCAATTTTGGATTTGATGATGCTGGTAACTGTAACTTCATTTGAATTGTTCCTTTGAGGTATCGCATCACTCTTTTTATCGCATTCCAGTCACTCTGACAGGGAGCTGAGACTTTCCTAAATAGTATGCCTACTGCTGCAGCTATGTCTGGTCTTGTCACAGTGGCAACATATAACAGCTTACCGATTGCTCTGTGATATGTGTCATTGTTGGGTAGCAAGTTTTCAGCTTCATTGCTCTTTAGATAGCCTCATTATATAGGAGTTTTCACTTCCTTCGCATCTTGCATATGGAATTGTTTCAAGATTTCAGAGATTTTCTGAGATTGGTTGAGATGATGACTTCCATCTTCTTCTCTCTCTATTTGGATTCCCAGATAGTAGCTAATGTTCCCTAGCTCTTTGATTTCAAAAATTTCTTTCAGCTTGTGAGCTATTTGATTATAATCCCCTTTTGTTCAAAACAAATTATATCATCAACTTAGATAAGGATGTATATCAATCTGTCTTCTTGATTCTTGGAGTAGAGTCAGGGGTTTGCTTTACTTCTAGATAATCCCTCTCTGGTAAGTATTTCATTCACTTTCTCATTCCATATCCTTGCAGATTGCTTAAGACTGTAGATGCTCTTGTGAAGTTTACAAACAAGGTTGTCTCCTTGCTCAAAACCCTGGTGGTTGCTACATGTAGAGGTCTTCCTTAATGTCTCCATATAGGAAAGCAGTTTTAACATCCAGGTGTTTCACTTGCATATCCTTCCTGGCTGCAATGCTAAGAAGGGCTCAGATTGTGGTGTTTTACGAAAGTTTCATCATAATCTTCACCAAATTTCTGGGAGTAACCCTTGCCAACTAGCCTAGCTTTGTATTTGTGGATACTCCCTTCTGCGTCTGGCTTTACTTTGAAAGTCCACTTACTTCCTTTAGTTTTGCGGTTAGGAGGGAGCTTTGTGAGTACCCAAGTTTTATTTTCTTTTTTATGTTAATTCTTCTTCTGCTGCCCTTCTCTATTTATTGGCTTCACGTTTGAGCAGTTTTTCTATGTCTTTTCAGGATGTTGGTTCAAGTTTACTTTGTGTTTTGACAGTGTATGACAGCTTGCATCGTGCTATCCCCTTTGAAGTCCGATTGGATCTTCTGACTTCAGGCAGTTCAGCAGGATCTGGTGGGGAACTTGGTTTAGGCAATGTGAGTTCCACCTCTTGTTCTGACTCCTGAACAGGTTTGCTTTGGACCGAACTTTTCTTCTAGTTTGCTTGGCATATTCACTTCACAGCTTTCAGGGATCTGTGTTTCTGGCGATGAGCTCTCATCAAAAAAAAAAACCACTACGGCTTATTGTCACTTTGTCAGTCTTTGGTTGTAGGATTCTGTACCCCTTAGTTTGCTCATTGTAGCCTACTAGAATGCCCTCTATGGCTCTGTTCTCCCGCTTGGATCGCTTCTCACTTGGAATATAGGCATATGCTTTACATCCAAACACTCTGATGGATACTGTGGTGAACTCCTTGTGGTGTAATGCAGTTCAAGAACCCCTGTCCTTTACCTTCGGCAGTGATGCTTTTCCCGTTTGTTAGGAAAACTTTGTCTTTTGCACTGTAATAAATGTTTGTAAAGAAGGTCTTACCGCTGGTCATGTTGCTTGTCGCTCCTGAGTTTATGCACCATCCGCGTAGCTTTCCGCTTTGTGTCTCTTTGAAGGTTCCACTCCATGAAGTGTCTGCAGTTTCCTTTGTGGCTGCTTTGACTCTTTCTTTTGTGGATAGCTGTAGCTTTTGCTGCTCGGCTTTCCAGATAGAACAGTCATTTTTTAACCGGTCCTTTTACAGCGAAAACAGGCTCTGCTTTCTTTGTTGTGCATTGTGCCTTTGTACATCTTAAGAGCTTTGTGCGTGTTTTTTTTCCTTCTGTCATATTTATCAATGAATTTGCCTTGCAGTGTATGTCTCTGGAAGGCTGCAAAGGAGCAGGGCAACAATATAGTTATCTTTGATGTCCTCTCCGATGGCATGCAGCTGCTCTATGATCTCTAGCATAGCTTTCACGTGGTCACACATTTGCTGGCCTTTTTCTAGTCTCATCTTATACAATTTTCTTAGCAGAAACAGCTTGCTGTTTAGACTTGAATGCTCATGCAATTTTTGTAATGAAGTCCACATAAATTTGGCCGTTTTCTCTGTTCTTATGTGGATAAGCTGGTCATCTTCAACTAGTAAGCTTATAATTGCTTTTGCCTGCCTATCTTTCCTGTCCCATTCCTCCGTCTCTCCATTTGTGGATCTGTCTGTATTCAGCACTTGCCACAAGTCATCCTTGCCGAGAAACATTTCTAAATTAAACTTTCACAGCTGGTAATTGGCATTGTTCAGCTTTGCTATTGCAAACTTCACATCTGAACCGCTTGCCATCTTTCAGCAACTTGTATACAGTACTCACTGACTTGCAGTATCCTCTCCATTGCCTGGGTGCCTGCTGGGTGCGCTGGGTGCTGCTGGGTGCCTGGGACCCATAACCTGTTATCAAAGTATTGATATAACGCGCTGGAAGCTTCTTGTATACAGCAATATGCTTAACTTTTATGGAGGATTGCAGTACATACCTTTACAGTCATAGAGAAATAGCAGAACATGTCTTTACACCATGGAGACAGGAAGAGAACAACAAACGAGGGCACAGAACAAAGGAAAGACAATACTTCCTCTTATTGCATTACAATAAATTTTAGATTTTGCATGCATATAACACTATAACACTGCAGTGCCACCTGCTGAATATAGATAGGTATAATGCATACAGTATATATAGTCAGTTTAAAAGCAACTTTGCTGTTGTTCTTTCCAACAGCTCTCTCCTAGCTTACAGCACTTGTACATCTCAGAGGCAGCACAATGCTGAATGGAGGGCAGGACCGGGAGCTGCTTTAGATAACTTTTTATGTTAACAAGCTGATGATCGGTTGCTAGGACCGCCCAACAACCAATAACCTGCTAGTTAACTTGCTGACCCAGGCAGTAAGCAGTAGGGCCACTCTTTTCCTTCAGAACAGCTTTAGGGCCCTTTCCTACTGTTGCGCATTTGCTGCAGTAGAAAGCACCTTTCCAGAATGAATAAAGCGTATCAGAATTCTTTCCCTTTAAGTCCTATGGGACTTTTGACATCACTGCACTGGGTTTGTGCTGTGTTCTGAAAAGTCCTGCATGCAGCATCTTTGGTGCTCTTTCCAAAAGCGCACCAAAGATGCATCTTCCATTGAAATCAATGGGAACTGCACCAAAAATGAACCCGGGTGTTTTTTGGTGCTTTTTTGGGGTCATGTGACACTTTTTGTTAAAAAAGATGCTGGTTGTTAAGGAGCCGGCACCCACTTACGTGCTGCCAGCAACACATTTAAAACACGATATGCGTTTTAAAAAAATGCATAGTGCATTTTAAAAGCAATGCAGTGTGAAAATAGATGTGCTGCAGTGTGAAAACAGCCTTTGTCTTAGAATGCTCTTACACTAGTCACGTACTGTGTATGGTGGGATTGTGTAACATTTTTTTTTTGTTTGTACAAAGAAGCCTCCAGTCTTTCGAGGGGTCAAAGAGATAGAAATCTTTTTTACATTGTGCACCAGAACCTCAGTTGCTTTTTAGCTGCTGCCCACCTTGTAGTTTCACTAGGGTTTTTTCTTTTATTTCGCATTTTTATATTTATTTTTACTTTCAGAAACATACACAAATATATGATTTTTTTCTTTGGGGGGGGGGGGTATTTTATTTTAATATAATTTTGATAGGGTCTTTTTTTTCTTTGGGGACAGCAGCATGAAATTAACTTTCCTTTTCAAATATAATTTTTATTACCAGTTCCTATGACTTCTGTTGAAATTACACCATTTCTAGCTCCTGTAGCCTCTGTTGGACTGTCTCAATTACTTGCTGTATATAGGCCATGCAATAATTTAAACATAAAAATCTATTAGACATTGTGACAGAGCGAGACCCTATCACTATAGAAATGGAGGAAAATGTGACACAGGATTCGAATTAAGAGTTAATTCGAGGTTCCGGACTATCACCTCTGAGCAGAGAAAGCTGTGTTTTTGGTTTTCTCTGGGTTCTGTAGGTCTGAATCAGAGCTTTCAATCCTGTGTCTGGATTTTATCAGGTGCCAGCAGCTTGTCTGAGTTGTGCAGGATTGTCATATGCTTAAGCCTGAGGATAGCTCAGAGCTCCCAGTTTGGAGACATTTCCCATTGCGGGAGACAGAAGGTCTCACCCAGGCATCAGAGGACCCCCAGCCAGGTGTCAAGAGACAGGAGGTCTCATCCAGGGGGTCAGAGGTGCCCCAGCCAGGAGCCAAGAGGCAGGCGGTCTAACCCAGGGGTCAAAGAAGCCCCAGCTAGCTAGTCTCATTCCAGGAGTCTCCTATAGGGGTGTCAGGAGAACCCCAATCCAGTAGCCAAGATTGGGCCATGCTACAGGGTGCTGCGACTGAAGGCTAAGAGAGCTAAGTGAGCCAGGAGAACTGGGCAAAACAGTCAGAGAGACCGGTAAGAAGAGCAGTGGTGCTGCCAACAGGGGGGCCAAGTGCCTTGCTATTTTCATTTGTTAATATTGATGTGGAAGAACCCCTGTGTTGGCAACTGATGTGTATGTGAACTTTCCATTTTGTTTAATAAAAGTAGGCTGCCATGCCCTAAAATGCCGTTTTGACTGGCGCAGCTCACTGAAAAAGCACCTGTCGCTTGGGTATAATCTCCCCAATACCACAACATGCAAAATATATGATGCCAGAGTAAAGTGTCGCTGACACTGTCTGTGAGATTCATACTGTTCCAAAACACCACATGCAACTTAAAGGTATCCTCCAAGTATTTATCTAAAAAAGATAGCTGTTTTCCCATGTTGCCTTTGAAAAAGGAGAGGCCCCTCTCCCTGCTGTACAGTATTTTTCATGTATTTATTTATTTTGCATCGGTGCATGTCCCCCATGACAGTGTTCATCTCCTCATGTCCTTTGTTTGAGAATCCCTTGTCTCTTAGCCTTGAAAATGGCCAGAAGTGGTATCCCAGATTCACTCCCCATAGGATTCAATGGAGTTCAGTTTAAGATCGCAATTTTCAGACTTTATGATAGGTTTGACAAATTAAAAATGAGGCAGTATATTGACTAATATGGAGTCGTGTTTACTTTGGTATCATACAGTGAGGTTGACTCACAGTTCATTATAATCAAAATAAAAGTTGTGTTAATAAAGTATTTTATGAAAGTGACAGTTCTGCTGTTATTACTGTCACCATGCTCCTTGCTCAGATAACTCTAGGGATGATGTAAGAAAAAAAGCTAATGTAATATCTTATGAGTGTTTCTTCATCCCTGTGTTATGTCTGCAAATTATCCAGAGTATTGATCACATACAGAGCTACTGAGCTGTTTATATGGCTAGTCTTCAAGCCTAAATTAATCAACATGCAGGCTAAATTAACTTTCTTCTTCAAATGTCATTTTCTGGAGATGCTAGTTCTTCTGAGTGACAATGTATAATTATATTACCTATTAATTTTTTTCTAAGGATCTTTAAGGTGCACAAATGTGATATCCTAGAAATAGTTTCATGTTACTTACAGTGCCAAGATTATGTCCATGGGAACCATTATAGGTTTACCTTCTCAGCCAAATGTCACACTTACATCCATACACCAGAGGCTCTCCCTGCTCCTCTTGTGCTTTAGCATCCTTTCAGACTTGTAGCGCCCTTACCATAACCTGGAAAAGTGTTATATAAAAGGCTGCCTCTGAGTGGTCCTTCATATTCTCAGGTGACTTCTATGGCACCAATTAAATTCAATTATGTACAGTAACTAGATGTGTGTGGGTAACCGTAACACAGCTGTGAGAGCCCAGAATTATTAGCTATCTAGAAAATAGATCACACACTTACAAGAGCTCTTCTTAGAGCACAGTGGCTAAGTGGTTAGCACCTCTGCCCAACAGCACTAGGGTCATCTGTTCAACTCCCACCCACAGCACTACCTGCCTGGAGTTTACATGTTCTCCCTGTGCCTACATTGACTTCCTGCGGGTACTCTGATTTCCTCCCACACTCCAAAAACATGCCGGTAGGTTAATTGGCTCCTGTCTAAATTGGCCCTAGCAGGTGTACACTATATTGTCAAAAGTATTGGGACACCTGCCTTTACATGCACATGAACTTTAATGACATCCCAGTCTTGGTTCGTAGAGTTCAATATTGAGTTGGCCCACCCTTTGCAGCTATAACAGCTTCAACTCTTATAGTTGTTTGACCATTCTTCCAGAAGCACATTTTTGAGGTAAGGTACTGATGTTGGACGAGAAGGCCTGTCTCGCAGTCTCCACTCTAATTCATCCCAAAGATTTTCTATCTTGTTGAGGTCAAGACTCTGTGCAGGCCAGTTAAGTTCCTCCACCCCAAACTCACTCATCCATGTCTTTATGGAGCTTGCTTTGTGCACTGGTGTGCGGTCCTGTTGGAACAGGAAGGGGCCATCTCCAAACTGTTCCCACAATGTTGGGAGCATGAAATTGTCCAAAATGTCTTAGTATGCTGACGCCTTAAGAGATGCCTTCACTGGAACTAAGGGGCCAAGCTCAACCCCTGAAAAACAACCCCACACCATAATCCCCCCTCCGCCAAATGATTTGGACCAGTGCACAAAGCAAGGTCCATAAGGACATTGGTGAGCGAGTTTGGGGTGAAGGAACTTGACTGGCCTTCACAGTGTCCTGACCTCAACCCGATAGAACACCTTTGGGATGAATTAGAGCGGAGACTGCAAGCCAAGCCCTCTCATCCAACATCGGTGCCTGAGCTCATAAATGCGCTTCTGGAAGAATGGTCAAACATTCCCATAGACACTCCTAAACCTTGTGGATGCCTCCCCAGAAGAGTTGAAGCTGTTAAAGCTGCAAAGGGGCCAACTCAATATTGAACCCTACAGACTAACACTGGGATGCCATTAAAGTTCATGTGCGTGTAAAGGCAGGTGTCCCAATAATTTTGACGATGTAGTGTATATTCTTTATTGACACATATTTTCCATAAAAAAGATACAGGGATAAGGAATAATACACAAATGAAAGTGGATACAAATTAGAGCAAGTCATAAAAGAGTAGATTCAGGCAAGACTATACCAATACCAGCAAATTTGGTTTTAAGCAATGTGGTCTACATCTTACAGATAAATAGTTGTCCCATTGAAGCAGGCTGCAAATACAAAAAACTGTTTTTACTCTGAGACAAGTTCAAAACTGTGGAAAAAGATCAGGATAGTTTGAGGATATGCATGTTCAATAGGAGGATGAGTATACAAATGAGAAGACAGAATGAAAATGCAAAGCTGTATAGTTGAAAGAAGATAGATAAAGAACAAGAGGTAGACAGAAAAAGGCTGCAATTGACAGAGGAAAAAATGGGGCCATTAGGGTGATGTCATGGCATCTTGTGGGATAGAGAAAGGTTTGTCTATCCCAGGGTTATCCATCCTTTTGACCTTCCTGGGCCACATTGGAAGAAGAATTGTCTTGGGCCACAAAAAAATATGCAAACAGTAAGGATAGCTGATGAGCACTAAAAGTCGGGCAGATCAAAAGTTAAAGTGGATGTAAACCCTCACATACAGTCAGGTCCATAAATATTGGGACATCAACACAATTCTAATCTTTTGGGCTCTATACACCACCACAATGGATTTGATATTAAACAAACAAGTTGTAGGAATTACAACCGTTTGTACATGTGCCTCCCACTTTTTAAGGGACCAAAAGTAATTGGACAATTGGCTGCTGAGCTGTTCCATGGCCAGGTGTGTGTTATTCCCCCATTATCCCAATTACATGGAGCAGATAAAAGGTCCAGAGTTAATTTCAAGTGTGCTATTTGCATTTGGAATCTGTTGCTGTCAACTCTCAAGATGAGATCCAAAGAGCTGTCACTATCAGTGAAGCAAGCCATCATTAGGCTGGAAAGAAAACAAAACAAACCCATCAGAGAGATAGCAAAAACATTAGGTGTGACCAAATCAACTGTTTGGAACATCCTTAAAAAGAAAGAATGCACCGGTGAGCTCAGCAACACAAAAAGACCCAGAAGACCACAGAAAACAACTGTGGCGGATGACCGAGTAATTCTTTCCCTGGTGAAAAAAACACCCTTCACAACAATTGACCAGATCAAGAACACTCTCCAGGAGGTAGGTGTATGTGTGTCAAAGTCAACAATCAAGAGAAGACTTCACCAGAGTGAATACAGAGGGTTCACCACAAGATGTAACCATTGGTGAGCCTCAAAAACAGGAAGGCCAGATTAGAGTTTGCCAAACAGCACCTAAAAAAGCTTTCACAGTTCTGGAACAACATCCTATGGACAGATGAGACCAAGATCAACTTGTACCAGAGTGATGGGAAGAGAAGAGTATGGAGAAGGAAAGGAACTGCTCATGATCCAAAGCATACCACCTCATCAGTGAAGCATGGTGGTGGTAGTGTCATGGCATGGGCATGTATGGCTGCCAATGGAACTGGTTCTCTTGTATTTATTGATGATGTGACTGCTGGCAAAAGCAGCAGGATGAATTCTGAAGTGTTTCGGGCAATATTATCTGCTCATATTCAGCCAATTGCTTCAGAACTTATTGGACGGCACTTCACAGTGCAGATGGACAATGACCAGAAGCATACTGGGAAAGCAACCAACAAGTTTTTTAAGGGAAAGAAGTGGAATGTTATGCAATGGCCAAGTCAATCACCTGACCCGAATCCAATTGAGCATGCATTTCACTTGCTGAAGACAAAACTGAAGGGAAAATGCCCCAAGAACAAGCAGGAACTGAAGACTGTTGCAGTAGAGGCCTGGCAGAGCATCACCAGGGATGAAACCCAGCGTCTGGTGATGTCTATGTGTTCCAGACTTCAGGCTGTAATTGACTGCAAAGGATTTGCAACCAAGTATTAAAAAGTGAAAATTTGATTTATAATTGTTAATCTGTCCCATTACTTTTGGTCCCTCAACCACTTGCCGACCGCCGGACATCCAAACACGTCCTTGCTTTCAAGTGGTGATATATGAATGATGCTGGCACCCACATGCATCATTTAGATATCATTTGTATCCACCGGCGATTCTCTGCACCATAAGGAAGATCATAGCGGCAGTTCAGCCTCTTGATCGTTCTTATCGGCAACGAGAGGGGACGCCCCCCCCTCTCGCCGCCCGTGCCATCGGCGTCCCGGAGAACAGATCCGTCGCTGTTGAGCATAGAGATGACTGATGACCAGATGGTCACCAGTCATCTCTATGCGCTCCAGGTCACGTGATGTAAACAATGCCAGTGAACTCGGCTGAAAAGACCGAGATCACTGTTTTTTCTGATCTCTGTCTTTCCAGCCTAGAGGAGAGATGTGGGGTCTTATTGACCCCATATCTCCCCATAAAGAGGACCTGTCACGCAATATTCCTATTACAGGGGATGTTTACATTCCTTGTAATAGGAATAAAAGTGATCAAAAAAAATTTAAAGAGAAAGTGTAAAAATAAAATAAAAAATGTAAAATAAATAATAATAAAAAAAAAATTTAAAGCGCCCGTCCCCGCGAGCTCGTGCACAGAAGCGAACGCACACGTAAGTCGCGCCTGCATATGTGAACTTGTTCAAATCACACATGTGAGGTGCATTAGAGCGAGAGCAATAATTCTAGCCCTCCTCTGTAGCTCTAAAACTGTAACCAGTAAACATTTTTAAAGCATCGCCTATGGAGATTTTTAAGTACCAAAGTTTGGCGCCATTTCCTGAGTGGACGCAATTTTAAAGCGTGACATGTTGGGTATCTATTTACTGGACATAACATAATCTTTCTCAATCTACCAAAAAATTGGTCTAACTCTACTGGTCTGTTTTTTTTTTTTAACCACTTGCCGACCGCCAACCGCAGGTTGACGGCGGCAAAGTGGCTTGTTATCGCAAATCGCCATCATACGACGGCGGCTGCGATAACGCGCACTGTGAGCGCGCGCGCGTGCCCGCGCACTCACTGTGTTCAGGGAGGGCCAGGGAGCGGGTGCGGCGGCTTCGATTGCCGCCGGCTACCCGCGATGGCCCCCCCGGAGCGAAGGAACGGAGGTCCGTGTATGTAAACACGGACCTCCGTTCTGTGAAGGGGGAAGGGCTGTGATCACAGCCTTCGTGTATACGAAGGCTGTGACCACTTCCCTTCCCTTGCTAGGGCAGCCCACACACAGTTAGAACACGCCCAGGGAACATACTTAACCCTTAGAGCGCCCCCTGCAGGTTAACCCCTTCACTGCCAATGGCATTTACACAGTAATCAGTGCATTTTTATAGCACTGATCGCTGTATAAATGCCAATGCTCCCAAAAAAGTGTCAAAATAGTCCGACATGTCCGCTGCAATATCGCAGTACCGCTAAAAATCGCAGACCGCCGCCATTACTAGTAAAAAAAAAAAAAACCCCAAAAATGAATTCTCATCATCCGTAAACGCGATCACTTTTGCGCAAACCAATCAATAAACGCCGATTGCAATTTTTTTTATCGCAAATATGAGGAAGAATGTAAATCGGCCAAAAACGGTGAAAAAAAATGTTTTTTTATATTTGTTTTTTGGATTTGTATTTTAGCAAAAAGTAAGAAATTTGGTTTTTTTTGCAAAATGGTCGCTCTTCTTTTGTTTATAGCGGCGATCAGAAATGACGCAGAGGGGATCAAATACCACCAAAAGAAAGCTCTATTTGTGGGAAAAAAAGGACGCAAATTTCGTTTGGGTACAACGTCGCACGACCGCGCAATTTTCAGTTAAAGCGACGCAGTGCCAAATCGCAAAAAGGGCTCCGGTCCTAAAGCTGGAAATCCTTCCAGGGGCTGAAGTGGTTAATTCATGAAACTTTTTTTTCCCAAAAAAAACGCGTTTAAAAAATTGCTGCGCAAATACCACGTGACATGAAAAGTTGCAATGACCGCCATTTTATTCCCTAAGATCTCTGCTAAAAAATATATATATAATGTTTGGGGGTTCTGAGTAATTTTCTAGCAAAAAACGATGATTATTACATGTAGGAGAGAAATGTCAGAATTGGCCTGGTGGTGAATTGGTTAAAAAGTGGGAGGCACATATACAAACTGATGTAATTCCTACACCGTTCACCTGATTTGGATGTAAATACCCTCAAATTAAAGCTGAAAGTCTGCAGTTAAAGCACATCTTGTTTGTTTCATTTCAAATCCATTGTGGTGGAAGAATTGTGTTGATGTCCCAATATTTTTGGACCTGACTGTATGCCCAGTGAAGTGAACAGCCTCAGATGATACACAGAGATGAAACAAATCTCCCTATATAAGTATTACATGTATATCTTCTGTCTTCATCTGTATATATCCTTTAGAAAGTGGAGATTGTATTAACATTTTTCTCTTCCTGGTTACCTCTGGGAGTGATTTATTGGCATAGAGCCAAGATAGTTGATTGGAGGAAAGGCACACACCCTCTCTTCTCATAGGCAAAGGAAGAAAGCAATGTGCTTAGCTCTGCTCTTAGATGGCAATTTCACTGCTAATTTCCCTGCTAATCTATTTATAGCAACCTCCCCCGACACACACTTCTATCTCCTGTCTAGGAGAACACGAGAGAACTTATCAGGCTGATAACAGAGCTACGGAGACAGCTACAAGACTAAGTGCTTTAAAGAGAGATAACAAAACACTGCAGATCTATGTGCCCAGCTGAAATTTCATGAATCAGGTTTACATCCACTTTAATGATCACTGATATAGATTATATACAGTTGTGCTCATAAGTTTACATACCCTGGCAGAATGTATTATTTCTTGGCCAATTTTCAGAGAATATGAATGATAACACAAAAACTTTTCTTTCACTCATGGTTAGTGTTTGGCTGAAGCCATTTATTATCAATCAACAGTGTTTAATCCTTTTAAATCATAATGACAACAGAAACTACCGAAATTACCCTTAACAAAAGTTTACATACCCCAGTTCTTAATACCGTGTATTGCCCCCTTTAACATCAATGACAGCTTGAAGTCTTTTGTGGTATTTGTGGATGAGGCTCTTTATCTTCTCAGATGGTAAAGCTGCCCATTCCTCTTGGCAAAAAAACTCCAGTTCCTGGAAATCCTTGGGCTGTTTTCCATGAACTGTACGTTTGAGATCTCCCCAGAGTGGCTCAATGATATTGAGGTCAGAAGACTGAGATGGCCACTCCAGAACCTTCACTTTATTCTGCTGTAGCCAATGACAGGTCAACTTGGCCTTGTATTTTGGATGATTGTCATGTTAGAATGTCCAAGTATGTCCAATACGCAGCTTCCTGGCCGATGAATGCAAATGTTCCTCCAGTATTTTTTGAAAACATACTGCATTCATCGTGCCCTCAATTTTGACCAAATGTCTTGTGCTTTTGTAGCTCACACCCTCACACCTCATCCCCAAATCATCAGAGATACACCCCCGTGTTTCACAGGCCTTGTTGACTCGTCTCCAAATGTAGAGTTTATGGTTGTGGCCAAAAAGCTCAATTTTGGTCTCATCACTCCAACTGACATTGTGTCAGAAGGTTTGAGGCTTGTCTCTGTGCTGTTTGGCATATTGTAAGCAGGATACTTTGTGGCATTTGTGTAGTAATGGCTTTCTTCTGGCGACTCGACCATGCAACCCATGTTTCTTCTAGTGCCTCCTTATTGTGCATCTGGAAACATGTTTTTAGAGAGTCATGTATTTCACCTGAAGTTATTTGTGGGTTTTTCTTTGCATCCCAAACAATTTTCCTGGCAGTTGTGGCTGAAATTTTAGTTGGTCTACCTGACTGGTTTGGTTTCAACAGAACCCCTCATTTTCCACTTCTTGATTATAGTTTGAACACTGCTGATTGGCATTCTCAATTCCTTGGATATCTTTTTATATCCCTTTCCAGTTCAACTACCCTTTTCCCGCAGATCCTTTGACAATTCTTTTGCTTTCCCCATGAATCAGAATCCAGAAATGTCAGTGCAGCACTGGATGAAAGATGCAAGGGTCTGTCAGGAGTCCAGAAGCTCATTGACTTTATATACACACACTCTAATTACAAGCACACAGATCACAGGCGAGGATGGTTACCTTTAATAGCCATTCAAACCCCTTTGTGTCAACTTGTGTGCATGTTATCAGGCCAAAATCACCAGGGTATGTAAACTTTTGATCAGGGTGATTTGGGTAGTTTCTGTTTCATTATGATTTAAAAAAACACAGTTGATTGATAATAAATGGCTTCAGCCAAACACTAACCATGAGTGAAAGAAATGTTTTTGTGATATCATTTATATTCTCTGAAAAATGGCTGAGAAATCATAAATTCTGCCAGGGTATGTAAACTTATGAGCACAACTGTACCTATCTGAGTAAAAGAACTTCCTTTTTTGGAATATTTTTTATTATAAAAATAAAAGAAGGCAACATTAACCTAGTGCGATATTTGACACAGTTTTTGATAAACTAACGCATCAATATCTGGTTGGATGGATGTAGTAGCAATTTTCAATACATTCTCAAGGTGTTCATCAGATATTTTGGTCCTTCATGTGCTTCAGCCTTCAAAATAGTTACTCACAAATATACTGTAGGTGCTGCCAAAAACTGATGACATGAATAAGGTGTAATTGCGAAGAGTGGGAGATTTTTCTTTGGGAAGATACAATGTATAAAAGTCCAGTAATGAGGCGCTGTCAAGTTTTTTTTTTTGGCTGCATGTTTTCGCTAAGTGTAAATGCATTTTTACAAAAAATTCCCACAAAAAAATCAACATTTTTAAATAAGCTTAACATTTTGGGTTGGGCTGCATTAATTTCTCCCCAGTCAGTCCTGAGATTTATACAGTTCTACCATACAACACAATGTCGCCTGTAGACCTTAATTTTTCTCTGCTGCAGTTCAATAACCCTTACAGGTCTAATACTTTCCCCAACATGTGACTAGACAGTGAAACGAGGAAGAAGACCACTGATGGGTTCATCTCTCTGTTACTCGGTTTGTTCCTACTGTCAGCATGTTCCTTGTTAACACATGAGTAATGCAGCACGATTGACTGGCTCTGTGGGCTGCTTCAACATCTCCCAGTCTGAGTTTTGCTGTACAGAGAGATTGCAAGAGGCTGATGCCAAGTTAAATTGGGGTATTATCTTTGCTTTCTCTGTATTTCCTCTGCAATAGCCTGCTGATCTTGCTGAAAAACTGTTACTGCCCTGTGATATCCTGTTTGTAAAACTCCTGGCTGCTATTCCTCCTGTATCCTCAGCCAGCGGTCTTGTCACTTCCCACAAGTAGTTCTGTAAAACGAGCAAGGATTTCTATTTCCACCCTGCTCACTGTAGTGGGCGGAGGGAACTCACAGCCCGCCGTCTGTGCTGCCCATAGAGGTGGTGTCCTCCTCCTCCTCCCTGCCAGCACCACCCCCACTCTGCTCCCCCCGCCCCCCCCACTCTGCACTGATGGGCACTAATAAGCTACTATGGTGGGAACTGATAAGCTGCACTGATGGGCACTGATAAGCTGCACTGGTGGGCACTGATGAGACCGCACTGATGGGCACCGATGACCTGCACTGAAGGGCACTGATGAGACTGCACTGATGGGCACTGATAAGCTTCACTGGTGGGCACTGATAGCTGCACTGATGGGAACTGATGAGACCACACTGATTAGCACTGATAAGTTGCACTGGTGGGCACCAATGAGACTGCATTGATAGGCACTGATGAGACTGCACTGGTGGGCACTGATAAACTTCACTGGTGGGCACTGATAGCTGCACTGATGGGCACTGATGAGACCACACTGATGGTCACTGATAAGCTGCACTGGTAGGAACTGATGGAACCGCACTGATGGGCACTGATAGGCTGCACTAATGAGGCTGCACTGATGAGCAGTGATAAGCTGCACTGATAAGCTTCACTGATGAGATGCACTGACGAGGCTGCACTGATAAGCTGCACTAATGAGGCAGCACTGATGGGGACTAATAAACTGCACTGATGAGGCTGCACTGATGGGCACTGATAAGCTGCACTGATGAGGATGCACTGATGAGCACTGATGAGGCTGCACTGATGAGCACTGATAAGCTGCACTGATGAGGCTGCACTGATGAGCACTGATAAGCTGCACTAATGAGGCTGCACTGATGAGGCTGCACTGATAAGCACTGATAAGTTGCACTGATGAGGCAGCACTGATGGGCTGCACTGATAAGCAGTTGACACCGTCCACTGCTTTACTGATACCGTCCATTACTTTACTAACACAGTCCACTGCCAAATATCTGTAGGAGGGGTTTCACCATCCCTGCAAAGTTTGCAGTCATTTTTTATGTCTTATTTTCAGTTTGATGTATATTATGTGTGATCTTACATATCACAGAGGCCGGTATTGTGGTAATATTGAAGTTTATTGAGATTGTCATACATAAGAGGGTTCCACCACATTTGTTTTATTGATTAGTAAGTTAGCGCTGCATTTCTTTGTTCTTTTCTCATGCGGACATTTATTTGTGCCACATGCTGATGTAAAACATCATGGCCCAGCTCTTTCTAATATTTCTAATACTGAATTATAGCAGAGTATAATATGTATAATTTATAATTCTGGGCATGTGTCTACAGTTCAGTAATGATCACATAAAGCATGTACGGGCAATATGTTTATCTCATGTTGTGTCTAAAGGGGGAGAGCACAAACATGCTGTGCATTTATAATACTGTAACCTATCCTGCTGTGTGTCACTGAATAGTGGGGCTGGCTGGCTGCAGAATGAGGGGTGTTATTTATGTTGAAGTGGGCGAGTTCACATTTACATGTACAGGCCTAGTGTACCCTCCCTTATTCATTGCAATTTGCAAAGCATAAATGAAAATGTAGTTTGATGATAGTGTAAAGAGAGGGGAGAGAATATGATGCAAATACTGTTCTAACATCTCCCCCTTGGCAGAATACATGCAGCATTTTTTGAATTATAGAGCTGACTTCCTGGAAATTTAATTAGACTTTACTCTTCAATGGTAAGGAATTTGACAAATGTAATAACTGTTCAGTGTTTTGTGTAGGGGGGGTGTACTAATGGGGGATTTTTTGCCGATCACGGAGTTCTGCTTTAATGATGTATCAGTTAATACAGAGCTGCAATAATTTGTGTCTTTCATAACTGCCTATAATTCAGCTGTAAGGAAAAATCACTGTGAGAGGCATGGAGCCAATATAAGAAGTTTAATTGGAGCTGAAAAAGAAATGTGGTAAGGCTTTACTGTTTACATATCCTGCAAGCTGAATTCCAGGTATGGTTTGTATTGTATTGGTCCAGTTTGGATCATTTTAAGTATACATATTCCCCACATGTGAGATCCCTGTGGAAACTGAAAATCACTGTAGAAGTCACTGCTTCTAAATCAATTACAGTGGTCTTCTGGGTCCCATGCTTGATGCATAGCAACCACAGAGTTGTTAATGCGGCCATTCACAGAACATGTTGCATTACTCTCAATGAATGCAAACGTTCTCTGTTGGACGAGGTGGAGAGGCAGGGCAGTGATGTCACAATCTTCACCTGGTCCAATCAGAGAATGCTTCACCTAGCACAGACGTCATGCGTGCTTATTAACTCCTTCCTGTACTTCATGATCAGGTCTTAAATCTTCATAATGCTGATCTGCTCCTGGTTACCATGGGAGATGGACTGCTAAGGAGGGAGCCAAAACACGACCCCCTCACTACAGGAGGACCTTTCACCAAACTAGGTACCTCACCAAACGACTGGTTGCTTGTAGCATGTTCCTTCACTTGGTTACCTATAGCAATACACTCCTCTTCCTTGTCTTGCCATTGTGTTGTTATTCATACCCCATAGTGCTTTTACAGACCCGGGTTCTTTCGGATATGCTAGAACCTAACATTCACCCCTTTGAATAAGTTCACACCAGGCTCAGAGCGGTTAAAACAACTTTACTGTTGGAACTTAACATAACATTGGAACAGGCAAAAAAATCTTTTTCCTAACTATCCCTAACTGTGGCTGCCCCAGCATACCTGCACTGGAGGAGTCCATAGATGGTGAGACCAGAATGGCAGTGTCCATGATAACCATCCATTTGCCATACTCCATAAGCAATGTGTAAGTGGCACAGACAATTGTTTGAGGACAAATGCGCTATGAAGCTGTTCATTTTATGTTTTTTTCCAGTTAGGCCCTTTTTCTTTGCTGCCAAGACAAAAAGGTTCTGAAGAAGCTTGTTGAATGTGAAACACGTCGACCTCTTGGATAATCTGCAAAGATACCTAGGAATTGCTGTATATATGGCCCATATTGCTTGATAGGGTTTTTCACTTGTGGTTTTAATATTTTTATTTTTTTAAATTTGTAATAAAAATGTATATTATATATTTATATATATTATATATATTCATGAAATCATTCTTTCAGTACCATTAAAGTCCAACAAATGGAGAGGGGGATTTTCTTGAAATTGTTTTAATCCCTGAAAGACTGTGCACCGTGCCACAACCACATTCTGTATAATGCCATAATGGTATCATTTTTGCCGTTAGTGTAAAGCATCACAACCATGGCATGTCTACCACCCCCTCCAACCATCATATTAGCTTAAGGTGAGCAGTTGGGGTTGTAAAACCACTGCTCAACCACCTATTTTTACTTCCCCCTGGTTGCCTGTGTAAACTAGGCTATAGGGAGAAACATTGTAAGTGGTACATGACAATTTTAGAATATAACCTCCTTTACTGGAGCTCTTCTTGCTATCTGGCCAGAGATGTCTATAAACATTTTCTATAGATCTTTTATGCTGCAGTTATATTCCCAGCTCCACTTTGTCTAAATTCTGTCCTAAATTAAATCATGTCACCTTAGATTAACAGTGTGAGTCTATTTCCTTAGCAGGCCAGATTACCTAATTACAGTTTATTACTATATGGACTTCTTTAAGATGGGTGCAGTATGTTAAACCACTTTCAGGAATCATTATAGAATGCTACTAGGTATATCTCAGTCACCACGGAAACCTTGATTCACTTAATTCAAGTAATGACCCGCAATTTGTCATGTCCTTCACCTCTTTGCAGTCAGCCCAACAATAAACTTGCTTTTTGCAGTGATAATAGTAAAAAAAAGCTTATTTTAGAAATTAATGAGAAGGATATAATATGACTAGATAGATATTTTCAACAAAAGAAATGCATCTACAGGAGTTAGAGCATGTTCTCCAGACCATTGTGTCACCTGCTTCTCCCTGCTCTTCCTCGTGTTCGAAAGAGAAAAAAAAGAAAGATAAAGAGAGAGATTCAGGGGTAAAAGACTTGCTAGGAGCAGAAAAGTTCAGTCCACCCAGAGCTTAGAAGAAAAGAGCTGCAGAAAAGCCTCAAGAGAAATTGTAGATTGCTTAGGTAATTTTTTCATATCAGTGATGAGCAAATTGATTTAGGCAAAAATTGATTTTGCAGTAAATTGATCAAATTTGCTCTCACATTTCTGGTTTTTGAGGTTCCAAAGCCAAAATTTGCTTGAAAATTTTGATGAGGACCTTTTTTGGCTAAAAAACACAATGCAGAATAGTTGAAAGTATATTTTGCTACTCCGAGTCTGAATAAGTTCACCTTTGGTAACGTGTTACACTCAAATTCAGGGTGTAACATGTTACAGATGCACTGGCCCCCGCTCCCCTGTTCTAACAGCTGGCAGGGGATCTTCTCCCCTAACCCCCCCACTGTGACAATCTGCAACAGTGTTCTGTGTATGAGAAAACTACAAGGTTCGACAGTTATTGAGGCTGTTGGCTTGCAGCTCACAATTAACTATCACGTCACTGTTGGGCGCTGTGATAGTTCATTAACCACTTCAAGACCGCCCATCGCACATATACTGTGGCAGGGCTGCTCTGTTGGGGGGTAAATCCTTCCGGGGGTTAAGTGGTTAATGGGGTAGTAAACTCTGACAATGTGGCAACATCTCAGCAATATATCAATTAATCCAGTAGTTTGCAAGCAAAATGCTGCAAATAGTAATGCTCCAAAAACTTTACTTGCAGTAGTAAAGAATTTGGGAAGGCTCCAGCTTGTTCATCGCCGCCACCATTACAACTCCTGTCTTTCGCGTTTGTACAGTACTTTATCTCTGCCCTCAGTATATATCCCTGGCCATAATCCACGCATGTGCGTTATTCGCCGAAGCCAAGCCTCATTTTCGTTTCCGGTTACTACAGAAACCTTGTCCAGCAAATAGGAGCCGATCCTGTTATGAGTCACAGGTGGTCCAGGCTCAGCTTCTCAATGGGGAGGGAGTGTCGCGGGATCTCGGGGCTGACACCGACAGTAGGAGATAAACGCAGCCCACGGCATAGACACAGCATTTTTCCAGCAGCATAAGCTTGCCGGAAATATAGGGCTAACGGCGCATGCGTCGGTGACGTCATTTAAAAGAAAAGAAAGTATTACTCTGAAAGCAAGCAGGTAAGAAGCGATTAAAAAAATAGCAAATAATACTATGGTCTGCACTAATTCATTTCAAGGAAACTGCTCAAAATGGGTATACAACCACTTTAAGTCTTCCTGTCACAGCATAACTGCCTGGCCGTAATAGAGGTACGGCCGCACAGATACACAGGCAGTCTGCAGGACCGTGGCATTACATCCACAATCTGCTGATCGTGGGTGCAATGCTTTACAGGTTCGTTGCAAAAAAAATAATAAATGCATTTTTTTTTTCCAAAAATAAATTTTTATTGATAGAAATGCAGGTACATTTTATCAAGACATTGCAGTATTCAGATCTTTCACAGAGTAACAACTTATTTAACCATCTCAAGGCAATAAACATGAAGGACGATCACTGTGATTGATTTAATTCCACAAAAGTTTTATTTAGAAAATTGCAGGCATGAACAATAGCAATAGAATGGATATATATAGCAGTGGGTTGCAGTGGTATACAATATTAGTGCCGTTACAGACAAGGGAGGCATTTGCATCAGAGCATATTGGTACATACATTTACAAATAAGTTGAATTTCAGGACAGCTACATTTTAGCAACAGGAATATCTGTTATAAATTAACGGTATGAGGGTTATTGGTTAATGATGGACAGGGCGATTACAGTCGAAATCAACTTGTGGGTGGATATTTGTAATATGTTAGAGAGGTAGGCACCTTAGATAGTCGTTGGTTGTGGGTGAGGGAGGGGGATAGGGAAGTCTCCTAGGAGGGGGAAGGAAGGGAGGGGATGGGGAGGGCAGGGTAAGAAGGAGAAGTAGAGGGGATAAGAGTGGGTTCGGCCCTCTGGGGTCAAGGGCGAGCAATTTGGTAGCGTAGTTAGTTCAGTAAAAAGAGGATCGTCGGCCTCTCGAAGGAAGAAGAAAGCTTCCATTAGTCATGTTCAAAGAGTTTGGCATATAGCGCAATATTTCTCTGAGCTCCGGAAGTTTATCCAGCACATCCACATTTAAGGCTAGGTTCACACTGCTGCGAACTGTACTGCGAATAGATTGCGTTGCGATAGATTAAATTCGCAAGTCATCTCCAATAACATAGTGTTCTACCAGTGCAGTTCACACTGATGCGTTGCGAATCTAATCTGTGAAAAAAAAGGGTCCTGTGCGAGTTTGATCCGTGTGCGATGCAGTGCGTTGCGAATTCAGCTCCATGGACTACAATAGAACACGGATTGAAAACGCAATCTCCCATTCACATCACTGCGATAGCTTCTCCCTCCAACTCCAGCTACAGCTTTGCAGTAGATTCGCACCAACACATGTAGAAATCGCACTTGTGTCTGAACTGAAAAAACTTGCATCGCAATCGTATTCAATTTGCAGAAAATTCGCACCGCAGCAGTGTGAACCTAGCCTTATGGTGTTTGTTTAGGTTGTCTGAAGATATTGTTATTAATTTTTCCATTTCCATGACTTTAGTTAGTCTAGCGAACCAGGTCTTAAGCGAGGGAGCGATCTTCTGCCTCCAGAGAACCGGGATGCACATTCCAGCTGAGTTTATCATGTGCATAACTAGTGATTTGGGGTAGGAATGTTTCATAGTTTCCGAGTAGTGTAGGATGTATTGGTAAAAGTCTATTGGGTATGTGGAGACTTGTTTTATTATGCTATGGACCTGTTCCCAGTATACTTTGATAATTGGGCAATCCCACCAAATGTGTATCAACGAGCCCTCCGGGCTCCCACATCTCCAGCATTCGTCAGGACATTGGAGATAGATTTTGTGTAATAGGGCGGGTGTCCTATACAAATGTGTTAGCAACTTAGTATCATGTTCCTGTGTGGAAACGTTACGTGAGCCTTTGTGTGCCTTGAGGCAAATTGTTTCCCATTCCTCACCAGGAAATTAATTAGGGGAGTCTGCTCCCCAGGTTTTCATAATGGGAGCTAAGTGGTCTGGTGGTTGAGAAGAAAGTAGTGCGTGTAGACTTGCAATGAGATGTCTTTGAGGTTGGGATTCACACAATCTCTCAAAAGTGGTCAGGGGTTTAATATAAAGGTTCTTCTCCTTTGAGCAGGTAAGAAAGTGTCGTGTTTGTAGGTAAGACCAAGTAGGTATTGACTCTACGATATTGGATGCGGTTAAATCTGCCTTGGTTCGAAAGGCACCTTGGGTGAAAAAATGATGTGCTCTTAGACGGTAGTTGGGTGGGAATTTGGCAATAACGTCTGAACAGCCCGGAGGGAAATTTGGATTATTTTGATGGGAGTCATAGGGCCCGGGAGGGATGCAAGAGAGGTGGATTTTGAGAGTTCCCAGAAACACTGGACAGGGGGGTAATTAAAGGAAAATTTTTGTTGCTTATTTCCCTACTTTGTTTTGGAAGCCAGATTATGTCCTGCATAGGGTGGTTTAGGACTGACTGTTCGAGGAACACCCAATCCTTGGCCTTGTCATGTATGTGCCAATCTACCACTCTCAACAACAGTATTGCTTTGTGGTATCTCTGGAAGTCTGGTAGGCCAATGCCGCCCCTGTGCTTGGGGGCAGAGAGTCTGGCTAGACTTATTCAGGGTGGATGACTCTTCCAGATGGACATGCTGAGTTGGGACCTGATGGAGGAAAAGAAAGATTTTGGTAGGGTGATGGGTATTGCCTGCGCAATGTACAGAAATCTGGGAAGGGATGTCATTTTTATGGAGGCTGCACGCCCAAACCAGGAGAGTTTCAGCTTCTCCCAGGTTCTGAGATCTTTCAATAATTCTTGCAGGAAGGGGAGGAAGTTCATTGTATATAGCGCGGCTTTCGTGGCAGGGAGTTGTATGCACAGGTAGGGGATAGTGTCTAACTTCCAGGCAAAGGAGAATGAGTCACGGTACCTGGATAAGGCATTTTCAGATAAGGAAATATTGAGAGCATACGATTTGTTAATGTTGATTTTGAAGTTGGATATTGATCCAAATCAGAGGAATTCTTTGAGAAGGTTGGGAACGGTGATGTCTGGTTTTGTAAGGAAGAGAAGAATGTCATCAGCGAAGGCCGCTACCTTATAGGTGTGGTCTCCGATTGTGACTCCCGTGATATCTGGGTGGGCTTGAAATCGAGTGAAAAAAGGTTCCATAGTGAGAATGAAGACTAATGGAGAGAGTGGGCATCCCTGTCTGGTTCCATTCCGGATGGGGAAGGCGTCCGATAGGTGGCCGTTTATCTTGACCCTGGCTTGTGGATTTGAATAGAGACTCAGGATGCTATTTTGCATAAAGGGTCCTAGTCCCATTGAGGAGAGGACCGCTTCCATGTAGTCCCAGGCCACTCTATCGAACGCCTTCTCCGCATCCGTAGATAGAGAAATCCTTCTGTCGATGTTTTGGCCAGCCAATGTTGGATGGTTAGTGCCTTAATAGTGTTATCGCGGGCCTCTCTGCCGGGAACAAAGCCCGCTTGGTTTTGAGATATTAAGTTGGGGATGTGGGGTAAAAGTCTATTGGCCAGTATCTTCGCATAGATCTTAATGTCTACGTTTAGGAGAGATATGGGTCTAAAGTTTTCAACTAATGTGGGGCCCTTCCCCTTTTTGTGTATAACCGAGATATGAGCTTCTAATAGTTCTTTGGGGGGTTCTTTAAGCTCGCTCAAAAAATTAAAGGCATTTAAGAAGTGTGGGGCCGATGCCGTTGGAATGTCTGATAATATAGACTAGTGAGGCCATCAGGGCCCGGGCTTTTCCCAGGTTTCAATCGAAATTCCTCCGAATTTAGGGGCGTGACGATAGAGGCTTCTTGTTCTGGGGTAAGCTGGGGGAGTTTGTGCTCTGAGAGGTAATCCTCAATAGCTTTTTGTCCTGGATTGTGGGTTTTGGTGGCATTCGGGGTGTTTAGGTAGGTTATACAATTTGGAATAATACTTTGAGGAAATCGCACAATTTGTAGTCTTATTGATTTTTGTTCCCAAGCGATTTGTGATGGAGTGTACCGTCATTTGAGCTCTTTTACCCTGAAGTAGCCTAGCTAAAAGTCTACCGCTCTTGTTGGCTTGGTCGTAAAAGATCTTTGTGGTTAGTGTGAATTTCCTTTTAATCTGTCTATCTAATTCCTCCAACAAAGCTTTTCTCGCCAAGACCAGGGCCGCATAATCTGCTTCGGCTCTGCTCTGTTTATGAGAGGCCCCAAAGTGCGGATCTGTGTAGTAGTTAGTGCCATGATCGTAGCCTGCTTTTCTCTTTTCATTTGCGCTGTTAAGGAAATGCATTTGCCCCTTATGATGCATTTGTGGGCTAGCCACTGGGTCATGGCCGACGTTTCTGGGGAGGAATTTAGAGTGAAATATTCCAGCAATGACAACTTTACGGTCTCCTTACTGACCAAGTCACAGAGTATTTGTGGGTCTTGTCTCCAGCTTCTGTGCCTCTGTTCAAAATTGGGAAAGAGGAGGGTCAGGGTGATGATCCAATATATACATAGGCTCTATTGAAGCATCCTGAAGGTAAGTCAAGCCCGTCTGGGTAAGGAGGAAATAGTCAATGCGTGAGTATTTGTTGTGAGAAGGGGAATAATAGGTGTAGTCTTTGGTGTCGGGGTTGAGAGTTCTCCAGGCGTCATGGAGGGACAATAGGTGCATTTGATTTTAATTTGGTGTAGGGCGCGGTATGGCAGAGAGGAAGATCCAGATGAGGAGTCAAGGTTCGAGGAACGGAATAAGTATTTCTACAACTTTCCTGACAAAGGGGACTTGGTGTTTATTTGGGGCATAAATATTGACGAACGTCACTGGCTTATTATATATGTGGCCTTTAACAAATAAGTTGTGGCCTTCCAGGTCAGCTAGATGTGTAGTGAGCTGGAATGGGAGGTTTTTGGCAATAAGAATGGCTACGCCTTTTGTTTTATTTATTGGAAAGGATGCGTGAAAAGTGTGCAGGTACTTTTCATTCTGGAATTTGGGAATGTTTAGTGCTTTAAAATGAGTCTCCTGTATAAAAACTACCTGGGCCTTGCTTTTAGAAGCTTCCCTGAGGATAGCAGATCTTTCTTCATGGGTATTGAGGCCCCTGACGTTCAGGTTACATTATCTTCAGTGTACATTGGGCTTTCATCTTGTCGTGGGTTTTTTTTTGGGGGGGTCATAGATTGGAAGGGAGTGCATGGGGACAGAGGACGGGGGCAGGGGGGGTCAAGGGGTAGGAGGGTTAGAAGGGTTGGGAGGAGTGTATGGGGTGTAAGGATCACATGGGCAGCGGAGTTAACGGCACTCCAGACCACAATGTGGGATCCCTATAGGGTAACCTGGCTTATGGGGAGGGGGTTGTGGAATAGATTGGTGGGTGGAATCAAGAGATAATTGGCCAGCAGGGAGAGCACCATGGAAATTGGTGGTCTTAGTGAGGGTCTAGTTCTTTTATAAGCTTGTTATGTGCTAGAGAGGGAGAGGGTTAGTATGATGCTCAGGTGTGGGGGGGTCCAAATTCAGAGAAAAGATGTGCGTGTGGGACACACCTGCTGAGTGTGGTGGCATGGGGTCTTATCCACTCTGGGCAGCTGCGTCAGCCGTAAACAGGTTTGTATAGGGAGGTAACCGAAGGGACTTTGAGTTTCAACACTGCAAATTACAAACAGGAAACAGATATTTCAAGGCTTGATACCGAAGCTCTATAGATATATATAACTTGCAAACTGACACCATAGTGGGTAGTCACATATATGTTTCTCTGTAAGCGCTGTGGTGTTGAACCACCGGTTCAGATCGCCATCGACAATAACAATAACATAGGGACCGACAGAGCAGCAGAACAACACACCAACAAAATCACAACATCAACAACAAAAACAAAACCAAAACCAGAACCAGAACCATAGGAGCCCAAGCTATTGATAGCGAATTCAGGGGCAGCCTATAGGGAGGCCCCGGGTTGTCTGAGCTAGGTGCTTGGGATGTCCCCTCCTCTTAATCTCACTTCAGAGTCTTTGTACAGGAGTCGACCGACGGGGGACCCAAGGCTGGCGGCAGGAGGAGGGGGGAGAAAGGAGAGGGCCTAGGCTCCCCTCCATGATTGGGCGGTAGAGTTCAGGATAAAGTGTCAGGTTAAGGTGTTTATGTGAGTGAGTTATAATACCATAAGTGTGCAAAGGGACTGCCAATCACTGGGTATGGGGGATTGATCCTCCCCCGCCCCAGCCCGGTGTCCATGCCTGTCAACTAAGCCTGCCCAAACAAGCTGTTCTTCTTTACCCCATCTGAAAATCTAGTCCAAAGGGGAGATAGGAGCCGTTAACCTTAGGCTATCCCCTGAGGGCAGCAGTGGGGGTGTCTGACCTGTCTCCCTTTCTGTCCGTGGCAATGTCCAGAGTTGGGGATCTGTGAAGGGCGGTCCCTGCAGATTGGAGGCATGGTTGGAGAGAGAGAGCCCGTTGGCAAGTAAGAGGATCCGAGTTTACCCAGTCTTATCCGCCATTGCCAGGGGGTGATCAGGTGGGTAATAGTTTGAGAGTACAAAGGGGTAGAAGCGGTTGAAGGGGTATGCTGTTGAGCAGGATAGGCTGCTTGTCTGTGTTCTCCCTCAGGGGTAAGCCAAAAGTAACCTCAGGAGGAACGATGCGTGATGAGCAGGGCTACAGTTAGTTCCATAGCCCTCAGAGTGTGTGACTTTGGGGTTAAGTCAGGGGGTTAGGATCGTATCACAGTTCGGCGGCAGGTCGCTGAAGAGGCAGTATCGCCTCTTGGTTGTGAGGGATAAACGTTGTTTTGGCTCCCATGAAATCGGGAAGGGTAATAAAAGTCGTAGGGAACACGCTATGGGTGTCAGAAACCAGATGAAAAAAGAAAAAGTCTAACATTAGCTGCAGTAGTCATTCAAGAATACGTTACCCATTCACTTAGTCATGTTAGTGTAGGTAAGCGTTCGGGTTCCAAGCCTCTTACTCTGCATCAGGTTCAGGACCAGGGTATCCCTGGTGTTTCTCTGGAGCCGGTGCAGCTTGGTCCTGTCTACTGCGATGGGACGGGGTGGCGCTTGGTCTTCTCCGTGGTGTGTGCAGGTCAGTGCTGCCAAGATGGGGGGCAGGGCCCTTCTGTGATTCAACGTTATCTGGGATAAGACCTGGAATATTTTGATCTCCGCTCCATTCAATAGCTACCTCTTCTTTCAATTTGTAGTCCATGAAGCAACAGATGATGTCCCTTGGTGGGTCCGCCTCTCTACCCCTGGGTCGCAGGGCTCTGTGCGCCAGCTCGAACTCCACCGGGGCATCTTGGGGCCTCTCCAAGATGTTGTTAACTAGAGATTGTAGGGCGAGAGGGATCTGGTCGTGTTCAATGCTTTCAGGGACTCCACGGATGCAGAGGTTCCTCCTGTGACCCCTGTTGCCGAGGTCCTCAAGTTTCCTCTGCATGTCTTTGAGGTGCAATTGGTATCGGGTGCCATGCTGTTGGAGTTCCTGAAAGTCGGCATCATGACGGCCAGCCGCTCTTTCCACCTCCTCTAGTCTATCATTTACTCCTCTTAGCTCGTTCTTTAAGGTCGGATACCGCATCCAACAGTGCTCCCTTGATATACGATGCAAGGAATTGGAAATCTGCGACCTTGGGCATCTGGTTAATGAAGGTGAGCAGTGTTTCTTGGTCGACAGATTGTTTGTTCTTCTGGGTTCCCTCAGACTGTCTGCGTGACATGGCGGACGGAGATAAGTGGGACGTAGAGGTCTCAGAGGTGGACAGGGGTTGGGTGCGGAATAACTCAGGAAGATTTCGGCCTAGTTGAGAATAAGGGGTGTTGGAGAAGGGCAGCTGGCGACCAATCTTGCCTATCACTAGGTCGTGGTTTCCTTATAGTCAGTGCTGTTCTCCCCGCTGTGCCAAAGTTCTTATTTTAAACGAGCATTTTCCCCATGTGCCAGGCCAGGTATCGACTGTCCCAAATCCCAAATCCAGGCCACTGCTGCACAAAATGGCGGTCGCTCCAGGCCCAATGTGATTGCGGCCCAGTCTTCGATTTATTAAAAATCCCAGTGTCCGGGTTGACTGGCCTTGGGGTCTGGGAGGTTTGCAGGTTCCCCAGTAAAGTTTCTCAGGGCCTAGAGTGTGCGGATGGGGGCTGGATGGCCGTGCTGGATGTTGCAGCCTAGTCGCGGGTAAAGCCGCGGCCTAAATTTGCGGGTGCCGCGGAGGTCCGTGTGGAGCAGCGGAGACTTTTAGCCCAGCCTGTCAGGGGAGATGAGGGGTCCCCAGTACTATGTCTTAGGGCCTAGAGCGTTCGGATGGGGGCCGGATGGCCGCGCTGGAAGTTGCGGCCTAGTTGCGGGTGAAGCCGTGGCCTAAATCTGCGCGTGCCGCGGAGGTCCATATGGAGGGGTGGAAATTTTTAGCCCAGCGTTTCAGGGGGGATGAGGGGAGACACCCTGGGTGTCTGTTGGTGCTCAAATGCAGTCAAATGCATTTTTTATACATATGCAAGAAAAATTTATGTATTCTAATGAACCTAGCCTACACCATTGCAGTGCTTTCATGTGTGCTTTAAAAAAGTACATTAAGCAAATGCATGTAAATACATCTCAGTAAAAAAGAAATAATTGCAAAAAATGCCCCACAAACGTTTAACAATTTTTGTAAAGCGCTGCGCAAACTGCTGGCGCTATATAAATCCTGTATAATAATAATAATAATAACAAAAGCATGTAAATGTTTGTGTCATAATCCCTACCGCCTCTTCCTTTTTATCCCTAAACTTTTATCACCCTATTCCCCTTCCCCCCTCTTTTTTTCCCCCGTACCTTTCTTACTTCCCTTTTCTCCAACTTTTTCTTTCTTATCGTTTCTTATTTTCACCCCCCCCCCCCCCCCCCCCTTCTGTTTTTTTCTCTTGTAGTAATAGATCACCTATTTAGAACTTTCCTTTCTTAACTACTTCCCCCTTTTCCCCCATGATAAGTTTTAAAATCAGGAACTATACGGGTGATGCTTCTGCGTATCCTTTGTTTTGAATCCGTTGTTTCTAGGGATGTTGGCCTATGACGTGTTCAATGGTATCAGGCACCATTACTATAATTGTTATACTAATTTCATAGTTATGTCTTCTAAGAACATATACAATATTACTTTAGATATATGTGACTATTTTAGTGTAATATCTCAGCTGTGCCTGTGGAATTGTATAGCATTTCTCTAACCTATACACACCTGTTTAAATAAAGAGTTGTTTAAAAAAATATGTAAATGTAAATGCGCAACTGCGCACTGAACACAAGGATTGTGGTGTAAAAGAGCCCCAAAAACTGGCCCCCTCTAGTAATCTACTATAAATAAGTAGAGCACAACTTCTAGAAGTAGGTAAGTCCTCCTGATTAGCAACAAGTATGTCATTCTCAAACATGTACAATATTACTTTGGATGTACAGTATGTGACTATTTTATGGTAATATCTCAGCTGTGTCTGAGAAATTGTATAGCTTTTTTGTCTATCATATACTCACCAGTATGGATACCTCCCAACTTTTTTAAATGGGAACGAGGGACACCTATTGAATGTATGTAGGCATAGGACACACCCCCTGTCACACCCCTTTAAAAGAGAATTATACAAAAAAAAAAGATTAGTTAAACCCACACGTTATATATAAATATTGGCTTTTGAAATTTACAAATACAAAAATTTAGAAATTGGATGAAAGGCTTAGCACTGGGAAACACTTTTTGAAAGATAAAAAGTGCATTTTATATACAACTATATACTGTAGATCAGACCAAAATGAGGAACAAATGAGGAGGAAAGAGGGACAACGGGACTTTCGGTTCAATACACAAAGCTTTACCGCATGCGGTAAGGGTATCATATTACTCATTTGCATTACATTATCGCATGCGGTAAATTAAGTCCAATTCACAAAAATAAAAAATTATGCAATATTTACCGAAAAAAAAATGTGACGGTAAATATCGCATAAAATGCTCTTAAGTTCAATTCACACATGGACCAGAGAGTAAAAAAGCTATAATTACCACCAGGGTTTAGCTGATATTTGTCAAAAAACAGCCTGGGGGTCAGCTGGCCCACAGGCTGTTTTCTTGACAAATAGCTGGTTGCTAAGGAGTGGGCCAGGAAGCCAGGTGCTGCGTCCTTAACAAACGCTGACTCAGCTGTCAGCGGGTTCCCCTTCAGGTCAGGAATGGATTTTAAAGGGAACCACACGCCAAATTTGTTTTAAAAAAATGGCATGGCGCCCCCCCCCCCCAAAATCAATAACAGACCCTTATCTGAGCATGCAGCCCAGCAGGTCAGGAAAGGGGGGCCAGTGAGTGGCCCGCACCAAAAGCACCCCACCCCCCCACGTTGAGAACATGTGGCTCTTTCCCCCCCTCTTTCCTGAACTGCCGGGCTGCATGCTCAGAAAAAGGTCTGGTATGGATTTTGGGGAAGGCCAGGGGTGTCACTAGGGGGCCAGAGGGGGCCGTGACCCCCCCAACATTGTACTGTGCCCCCATATGCCCCCCCCCCAATTAAAATGACCAGTTTGGACTCAAGGAATTATGCCGTGTGACAATAAATGGACTGAGCCACTGTAGCACCGGCTTCGGCTCCGACTCCAGACTCGTCTCTGCTCCTGGTCACTGGTTGCTAGAACCGCCTGGCATCTAGCAACCGGTGACATCATCATGGCTGCGACTCCTGCTCACTGCCCAGTGTTAAAAGCGGAGGAGGATTTAACTTCCTCCTCCGCGCCAAGAGCTCCTGGGACCAAATCACTGCAGCAGCTGCTCTTTGAGTTGAGCCGCCGTGGTGCCGCCCCCTTATCATGGACGGTCCCGTCGGTGACTGGGTGGTCCGACTCCTGGAGACTCCGTCCTCAGTCCCCCTGGTCTGGTGGTGGTGGGTGCAGAGCTAAGTCCGGCGCCACCGCCGACAGCAATAGCAGCGGTGTCTTCAAGTAGTAACTTACTACTAGTAATCGGCCATCCCGGCGAGCAGAGCAGCACGAGGCAAGGCTGGCTGCCTGGCTAGAACCAACAACCCAGGAGGAAGTGGGAGAAGGCCTCACCGCCACAGTGCCACCCTGGCCTGAGGCTGAGCAGCAGTGGGGGCAGCATCTTTGGAGCCTTCACTCCTTCTCCAGAGTCCGCTCCCAGCTCTCACTGACTGACCTCAACACCAGAAGACAGGCTGACTGAAGGCCCAGAAGAGGGATGGGAGGTAGGTATATCACACACACCAACCCACAGACAGGAGCTGGGACGGGGGGGCACACGGTAAAGCAGGGACTGCAGGCAGGGCTAGGGGGTCTCTCCCACCCACCCCCCTCTCTCTCTCTCACCCACCCCTCTCTCTCTCACCCACCCCCTCTCTCTCTTTATTACCCCCTTCTCTCTCTCACCCACCCCTCTCTCTCTCTCACCCACCCCCTCTCTCTCTCTTACCCGCTCCCTCTCTCTCTCACCCACCCCCTCTCTCTCTCTCACCCCCCTCTCTCAATCCCTCTCTCA
>BLSH010502852.1:51345-65914 GCA_018402905.1 Glandirana rugosa
CATTAATGGCGTAATCAATTACAGACAGATGATGTGATTGTATGGACTAAGGATGTGACCCCTCCTCAAAGCACTGCCACTGAACCCATCCCCCTAGCACTACCATTCATCCCCACCCCACCCATACCACTACCACTGATCCCAGCCTCCTAATTAAGGACTACAGGTCCCAGCATGAAACCCTGAGATCTAAGGGGTTACACCCTTAGATTTCAGGGCTTCATGCTGGGACTTGTAGTCCTTCAATTTTGGAATAAGGTAGGTAGGTTAGTGTAGTGGTCAGTGTAGGAATCAGGTAGGTTAGTGTAGTAGACAGTGTAGGAATCAGGTATGTTAGTGTAGTAGACAGACATTAACTAATGCGGTAATTACCACTAAATCAAACAAATACCACATTCAGGATTTAGCTCAAAATTCTTAGTGAATTGAACACTTGCACAATTGTTAACGCATGCAGCATTTTACCGCATTTTATTAGCCATTAGTTAACTCTTAGTGAACTGACTCCTTTGTTCCAAATCAGGGACAGTACCTCGAAATCAGGGACAGTAGGGAGCTAGGCGAGTATGTAGGGTCCAAAATAAAGAGATTAAAAAAATAAAATCGTGCACATATATGTGCATGAGGAACTGCACACTGAACATGGAGATTGTGGTATAAATAAGACCCAAAAACACCAAAAATAGACCTCCCTCTAGTAATATACTCTGGATTTGCCATGATGTTGCCCACGTTGCCAGAGTTTACAACTGCATTCACTTTATGCACAGTGACAGTTTTATCATAAATGTCATCTGTTGCTGATAGAAATATGCATTGTCCTTCTGCTCCCAGGCAGTAAATAAGTAAAGCATGCCTTTTGGAAGTGGGCAAGTCCTCCATGATAGCAGCAAGTATACATTCTCAAACATATGTATCTAAACAGTAAAATGCATTGCAGGCTCACCAAGGTATGGAAGAAGAGGTGTAGGCTCCTCTAAGGGCAGAAGACACGGCCTCGTTGCCGGTCTTGTTGTGTCTTGAAGTCTGGGAGGCAGAGTATTTTATTAACAATTTAATGCATTCTGAGTATATTATACCAGGAACTGGAGATAACTTTTACAGAATATACAATTTTTTTTTTACATGTAACTGTGAATAGTGATATCTACAGGCCAGACATATGGACACCACACATGGGCTGCTCTCTAGTAACCTGCACTGTTTTGTGAGGAGATAAATAACCCCTTGACTCGCATCACCAATGAAAAAAGGGGGGAATAGTGCTGCATCCCTAACAATAATCAAACAACATGAATATGGCCCAATGGGATTTTACACAGCACTATGATCCCCCAAAAAAGTAGTACTAAACAAGTAAATAAGCAAAGTACAAATTTTATTATATTTTATTATACACTATAGTGTAGCCTGAAAGTTGCTGGTACACTAAAATTCCAACATGTTTCGAAGTTTAATTTTGATTTGACTTCTTACTCAGGGAAACAGCCAACACTGTTATATAATGGTTCCAAAAATGTAAAAAATTGATAAAAAGTACAGGGGTACAGGTTGGATTGCGAGTTGTTGGTATGTATGCCCCCTCTAGAGGAATGCCCAATCGGCCCGGTGTGTGGTTTGGGACATGGGAGATGACCACCCATGTACGGCCCCAGATAGGCCCAGACTCCCCCACAATAACCAAATAGGGGAGGACAAGGACGTCCCACCACCCGGTTTTCTATAAGCTGAGGTATTTGAAGAGTCAGGTAGATAGGCCAGTGCCAAATCCTATGGCCAAACTAGGCCTGCTTTGTGGAAACGTAGGAGGTCACGTTCTGGGGTAGCTGAAAACCACACCATCTGGGTGACTAGGTCGTCTCCCGCGTCCCAAACCATACCGGGCCGATTGGGCATTCCTCTAGAGGGGGCATACATACCAACAACTCGCAATCCAACCTGTACCCCTGTACTTTTTATAAATTTTTTACATTTTTGGAACCATTATATAACAGTATTGGCTGTTTCCCTGTGGAAGAAGTCAAATCAAAATTAAACTTCGAAGCATGTTGGAATTACAGTTTACCAGCAACTTTCAGGCCTCATACACATGGACGTTTTTTGACGCCGGGGTTTTCTGGCATTTTTTGCAGCTCTCCATGTTAGTCAATGGCCCCATAAAACGCTGACGTTTTTGAGCTGTAGATGGCGTCGGCGTTAGTGAGCTGAAACTAGAACCCACGGCCAGTGCGTTCTGAGGCTGTAATGTTTTGAAGTTTTTTGACGCCGACGCCGCAAAACACTCACTAACACCAACTAACGCCGTACCGGCATTAACCGGCGTTTTTTGACGCTGACGTTTTTAGGTTGGAAAATAGCAGAGGGATGATTTTTTTTTAAAAAAATGCCTATTAACGCCGACGCTCATTAACGCTCACTAACGCTGATGCATAATGCCGGAAAACGCCAATTTTTTTTCCTTGATGTCGGGCCCGACGTTTTGTTTATTTTTTAAGAAATGTCCGTGTGTATGAGGCCTTAGGCTACACTATAGGCCTGGCTGGCCATCTATCCTAACACTGTGTAATTTTGTTTTATGTGTGGTTCCTATTGCTTTTTAGATATCCCTTCTTTATTGTGACATTTTTAAACCTGAGCTAATAAAATTTGTACTTTGCTTATTTACTTGTTTAGTGCTACCTTTTGGGGGGGTCATAGTGCTGTGTAAAATCCCATTGGGCCATATTCATGTTGTTCATGTTTTGTGAGGAGGAGAAATGTTTTCAATTACTAGGTCACAGTCCCATTCCCCAGCCCGGCAATTATATTTGTTTTTTATGTTGAATATAGCAGTGTTCAGAAGGTTTTACAGCCAGTATAAGATATTGTAAGAAAGGATATAAGACACTATGGGGTTGATTTACTAAAATTGGAAGGTGCAAATCTGATACAACTGTGCATGGTAGCCAATCAGCTTCTAACTTCAGCTTGTTCAATTAAAGCGGAGTTCCACCCATTTAAAAGTCAGCAGCTACAAAAAGCTGCTGATTTTTAATAATCAGACACTCACCTGTCCCACGGTCCAGCGATGCGGCTGCCAGATGCTTTGCTCCTCTCCCCCTCCCGTCCATGGCGTCAGCATCACTGCGCGTGCGCAAGCCGCGCTGCGTGCTGTGAATGGCCGGGAAATCTTCTGGGACCCTTGACGTGTCCTAGAAGATTGCAGGTAGGGAGGGAGACGCTAACTTCCTTCTGGGGCCGCGGTGCCAGGAGAGGAAGTGGGAGCTGAGTACCGCTGAAAACAGGGTACCCGCCCCCCCAAAAAAATGACATGCCAATTGTGGCATGTCAGGGGGTCACCGTTACTTAAAGAGGAAGTTCCACTTTTGGGTGGAACTCCGCTTTAAGCTTTGAGAATAAAATCTGGAAGCTGATTGGATTCTATGCAGAGCTGCGCCAGATATTCCACTCTCCAGTTTTAGTAAATCAACCCCCCAGTAAGAAAAAGGTAAGGAGATCAATCCAGGGTTACAACAGCTGGAATCACAAAAACAGAGAAAAAAAAGGGGAACCACAGCAATGTAAATAATAGTAATCTGTGCCATATGGATAAATAAATAAACCCCCCATGACACACCTCTCTGATATCCCAATGAATATTGTAAAATATGTTAAAGTGTATGTCAGGGCAAAGTAATAAAAAAAAAACAGAACAAGTACATCTCTCCAATTCATCCATTTACACCCTACAAACACATTACAGAGTTATATACAGTATCTCACAAAAGTAAGTACGCCTGAAATGCCTGCGAAAGTGGTCGTGGACCTCAAGTGCTCAAACCTGTTCATTAGGAATGCACACTGCAAATGAAAGAATGTTTCAGCAAGTGGGTACACCCCTCACATTTTTGTAAATATTTTATTATATCTTTTCATGTGACAACACTGAAGAAATTACACTTTGCTACAATGTAAAGTAGTGAGTGTACAGCTTGTATAACAGTGTAAATTTGCTGTCCCCTCAAAATAACTCAACACACAGCCATTAATGTCTAAACCCCTGACAACAAAAGAGTACACCCCTAAGTGTATTAAACAACTAAATCCTCATCAGGTGGCTACCGTGGACCTAATGTGGTAACATGTTCCACATCCCTGAAATATTGTAAATAGAAAACAAATGGAAATTTGGGACTTTAAAGGCACCATATAAAATACAAATCAAGAAATGTATAAAAAATATAAAGTTTATTAGACCAAAAGTGAAAAGACATAACAAAACAAAACTGAACCCCTGAATCAATGCATGGATCACTAGTGGGTAACATCCCACTCCCCCAGGTTGGATAGGTAGGGTAGACATGCTGCATGTGTCTATGGACGCACAAAGCTCCGCTCTTGGAGGATGCATGCACGGGTGCCTCCTTAGCACATGGATAAGAGACATCGGCAAACAGGAAGCTAGACATAACAGCTTTGGGACCCCCAGCTACAAGAAGAAAGGGAATTTTCAGAAGAAGAGGGCTACACATAATAGGTATGTGTGGACCTCCTCTTCTGAATTTTTTTTAAAAAAGAGAGGGTTTAGTATCACTTTAAGGAGAAATTATCATGAAATAAAAGAAGTTTGGTGGAATATTTACTCATCCTTCTTGGTGAATGAAGCCTCATGCATGGTAACCCTTAGGCTGGGTTCACACTAGTCTGATTCTCGGACCGACATGAAGAGCACAAGTTGCATTACGTCACAAAAACAATGATTCCCTATGAGAGCCGTCTTAACTGCTCCGACATGTGTTTTTCAAAGTCGGAGTGACTTTGAAAAAGGTTCCTGTACTACTTTTGTCCGACTTTGATCCTACTTCAGCCCATTGAAAAGCATTGAAGTCGGATCAAAGTCGGTTCAAAGTCACAGCTCCGCCCCCAGGATGTGACTTCATATGGGGCGGGACCTCCAGGTGATGTCATCTGGTGGCCACGCCCCATGCCAATATAAGGCACAGCACAGAGCGGCGAGGACATTAGTGAAGGAGAACGCGTCGTGTCAACATGGGAAGAAGAAAAGAAGAAGAAGAGAGGGAAGAGGACATCGGAGAAGACCGGCAAAAGAGCAGAAGACGCCGCAGAGGAGAAGAAAAGACCCCTCAGAAGATGAAAGACCCCCGCAAAAGAGCCGAAGAAAAGAAGACACAGGAGAGGGGAGAAGACCACCGGAGCTGATTTAATAAAATATTTTAAAAAGCTGTGTGTTTTTTTGTGTACATATTTCTTTCCAGGTAAATGGGTAGGGGTACGATGTACCCCATACTCATTTACATAGGGTGGGGGGCCGGCATCTGGGGGCCCCCTTGTTAAAGGGGGCTTCCAGATTCCGATGAGTCCCCGCCCGCAGACCCCGACAACCACCGGCCAGGGTTGTCGGGAAGAGGCCCTTGTCCTCATCAACATGGGGACAAGGTGCTTTGGGGTGGGGGGCACAGAGCCCCCCCCTGCCCCAAAGCACCCATACTCCCCATGTTGAGGGCACGCGGCCTGGTATGGTCCAGGAGGGAGGGGGCCGCTCGCTCGTCCCCACCCCCTTTCCTGGCCTGCCGGGTTGCGTGCTCGGATAAGTGTCTGGTATGGATTTTGGGGGGACCCCACGCTGTTTTTTTTTTGGCGTGGGGGTTTCCCTTAAAACCCGTACCAGACCAAAGGGCCTAGTATGCTCCTGGAGGGGGACCTCATGCCAGTTTTTTTTTAAATTTGGCGTGGAGTTCCCCCTCAAGATCCCCAGAGCACAAAGTGCCTGGCATTGTCGGGATCAAAGTCGGATCCCTGTTCACAGACAAACGGTCCGACTTTGACCCCATGTAGGACCATAAATCGCACAGCAGTGTAGGATCAAAGTAGGACCGTTTTTTTGTCGGATAGTGTGAACCCAGCCTTACACTCCACAATGGGGGCCAAACTTTACCATGTGCAAAATTTCACCATTAACATAACTTTCAAGCTTACAGACTGGACTCTGTTGGCTTTCATTCAATGTTTATGTGAAATGTTTCCACTGCAACTGTTTTCTGTATTTTAGTAGAACAAAAGAACATAGCAGCTTGTTTTGCGCTAAACAGCGGTTGCTTCAATTTACACGATGGCTGTCTAAAGAAAACATGCAAACAGTAATTAGATGTACCAGCACTAATATCTGGATGCTACTAAAGTCTTTATGTGTAGTAATATGTAAAGGGTACGAATAACTGTATTTAAAAGAGACAGCAGTATTCAGAAAAAGGTCCAAAAAGCTGGTTTACACTATTAATTAAAGAACTGTAATCTAATTAAAATCATGCACCCCCAATTCCAAAAAAAGTTGGGTCGTTGTGTAAAATCTATATAAAAACAAAATGCAATGATTTGCAAGTTTCATAATTTATTTTATTCAAAATAGAAAATATTTCAAAACTGAGAACATGTACCATTTTAACCACTTCAGCCCTGGAAGGATTTCACACTTTAGGACCACAGCACTTTTTGCGATTTGGCACTGCTTCGCTTTAACTGGCAATTGCACGGTTATGCGAAGTTGTACCCAAACGAAAATTGCGTCCTTTTTTTCCCACAAATAGAGCTTTCTTTTGGTGGTATTTGATCCCCTCTGCGTCATTTCTGATTGCCGCTATAAATAAAAAAAGAGCGACAATTTTGCAAAAAAAAAAACAGGTTTTCTTACTTTTTGCTAAAATACAAATGCAAAAAAATATCAAAAAAACATTTTTTTCATCGGTTTTGGCCGATTTATATTCTTCCTCATATTTTTGGTAAAAAAAAAAATCGCAATTGGCGTTTATCGATTGGTTTGCGCAAAAGTTGCCATGTTTACAGATGATACGAATTAATTTCTGGGGTTTTTATTTTTTTTTTACTAGTAATGGTGGCCATTTTGACACTTTTTTGGGACCATTGGCATTAAAAATGCACTGATTACTGTGTAAATGCCATTGGCAGTGAAGGGGTTAACCTGGAGGGGGCACTCTAAGGGTTAACTGTGTTCCCTGGGTGTGTTCTAACTGTATGGGGGCTGGGCTGGCAGGGGGACGGGAGTGATCACGGCTTCCATATACAGGAAGCCTGTGATCACAGCCCTTCCCCCTCTGTCAGAATGGAGATCCATGTTTACATACATGGACCTCTGTTCTTTCACTGTGGGGGGACCATCGCAGGTAGCCGGCGGCAAACGAGTCCACCCTACCCACTCCCTGGCCCCCCTGGAACACAGTGAGCGGGCGAGTGTACCTCCGGCGGCGCGCGCACGCTCACAATGCTAGTTATTGTGGTGACAATGAATCCCTTTGCCGGCGTCACGCTGCGGCGTGTGGTCGGTAAGTGGTTAAGAAAAAAAGGTCATTTTGAAATTGATGACTGCAACACGTCTTAAAAAAGTTGGGAAAGGGCAACAAAAAGCTGGGAGAGCAAGTGGTACTAACAAGGAAGAGCTGGAAGAACAATTTGCTAATTAATTGGCAACAGGTCAGTAACATGATTAGGTATAAAAAGAGCATCTTAGACACCTTTCACACTGAGGCAGTTTAGAGGCGTTTTAGCACTAGAAATAGCGCCTGTAAAGCGCCTGAAATCTGCCTCCAATTCACTTCAATGAGTGTTTTCACATTCGGGCGGTGTGCTTGTGGGACGGTAAAAAAAGTCCTGCAAGCAGTATTTTTGGGAGTGGGTTGGGAGTGATGTATATAGCATTTTTAAAACGCCCCTGCCCCTAAAACGCTCCCAAAACTCTTAAAAAGCTTTCCAGAAGCGCCGCAAAATGGGTCTTTTTTGTGTTTTTTCAAGGTCCTTTTTAGTGCTGTTTTACCGGCGCTTCAGTGTTAAAGGGGTCTACAATAGTGAAACCTCGTACACACTATTCGTTTTTTTCATATACAGAGTGTGGTTAAAAGAAGAGAGGATGCTATACCATGGTCAACATGGACCTGTCCTAACTTTTTTGAGACATGTTGCTGCCAACAATTTCAAAATTAATTTATTTTTTGCTTAAAATTGCAATTTTTTTCAAACATTTGATATGTCTTCTATTTTCTATTGTGAATAAAATATGGGTTTATGAGATTTGCAAATAATCACATTCTGTTTTCATGTAGATTTTACACAGCGTGCCAACCTTTTTGGAATTGAAAGTGTAAAATGAGGATTTGTTGTCATCAACTTTTAGGCGTTGCAGCTTGGCTTTTGGCATATGCGTTAAGCAAAAAACTGTAGATGAAATGTGAACACTTAGTTATAAATGGACAGAACATGATATAAAGTCCAAAAAAGAGTTAGAGTGAAAAAATGTTAAAGTGAATATATATATATATATATATATATATATATATATATATATATATATATACACTGTATGTCCAATCTTAAATGGAAATCATCAATAAAAAACAATAAAATGAAAAATGTAGATTTAAATACACAGTTCCCATTATAGGATCAGCAATATAAACTTATTGGTGAAAAACAATAGTTCAGTGCAAAGATATGTACAAAATATTGGTGGTGGATTAGAAAAGTGAAGAGGTGATCCAGTAGAGCACTCCAGAATCATCCACCGCACCCCTGTGAAATGGGCACTCACTGGAAAAGCTGGCTACCGCTACAGCAGCAAACACACACACAGTGTAGATCCACTATCTGTTGTGGGGAAGGCTGTTCAGCAACTCGCACCATCCAGATAGCTGTAGCTGTAGTAAATAAAGCTCACCAGCAAAATGTCCCACAGATCACTTCCTGTTTGCACTGTGATTTGAGCAGTTTTGAGAAGCTATATAAACCAGTTTGATGTGACACTAGAGGACCCCTTGATAACGTCCTATTGGACGAAACGCGTCGGAGAGACGCTAGTGCTGACGTCAGGCCACTGTGCGATACCGGGTCGGCAGTGGCATCCATTGTCATATGTTTTTATGATTCATTTTATTTTGGCTTTTAACATACAAATTCAATAAATACTACACTATGGAGACTTTAAAATAAAGCACTCATCATTCCCTTTCTTTGCAGCCTCAGCAGCACAGATTAATGAATAGGAAACACTCTAAAGCTTCCTGCTCATTCACAAACTGAAGAATAGTAAGCACAGTTTACTATGCTTTAGTGATGAATGGACACTAGAGTGATTGGTACCAATCGCTCACTGTGTTCTTTCAGGAAAGGAAGGGGCCAGTAAATTACATATTTACAGGCCCCTTCCCCGCTCTCTATCCTAAAACATCTCCTTTTGCGCCCAAGGTAGCTGTCAGTGGGAGAGGAGAGAAGAGAAGCTGGAAGTGCTGCGGGGAAAAGGGGCAAACAGGGGGCTCAGAGAGCAGATGGAAGGGGCGCATTTACTATGAGGGCAAAAGCGGAAGAGAAGCTGGCAGCGATGCAGGGGGAGGCAGAAGAGGAGAAGAGAAGTGGCTGCAATAAGACACTACAGGCAGCCCTCCAGCTTAGCAGGTGCCTGGGCCCCCATGTTGAACTGATGGTGCCAGGGCCCAGTGCAGGAGGGGTGGCTGTACTGCCTTCTCAGCAGCCCTGATCACCACCTACTATGGTCAATGCAGCAGGATTAACACAAAATTGCATAGAAAAAGATAAGCACGTGGCTTTGAATTTCTGCAACAAGCCACCTAACTGCTGACCTAACTGAAAATGTGGATATAACAGAGGAACTTGGAATCATAAATTCGTCAAATCATGAACTTTCCGCACCAGAAGTAACAGTTCTCTCCAAAGGCCTCACATTCTGCCCAACCACCAAATTGGATAATTTACAGGTGTGGTCAGATATGGAGGAATTCTTCAGGAGACTAAGGCTCAAAGAATATTTCCACAGTAAAGAAAGCAATCCAGGTACAATAGGAGGCGACAAAAAGAAAAAGAACAGCAACTTCACACCTCCACAAGGACGCAACCCCAAATTGGACACCTATATCGACAGCTTCAGGCTGCGAGTCACATCCCTGATATCTACCCAGCAAAAGAAAATATTATACAACCTTTCACCACTGGAGCGAAGAGCTGTACACGATCTGCGCAATAATCAGGCCATAACCATCAAACCAGCAGATAAAGGTGGAGCAGTCATTTTGATGGATACAGACAAATATATAGAAGAGGGCCAGAGGCAGCTGGCAAATACTACTTACTACAAAAAACTGGACTATGATCCGACCCAGGATTTCACTAAGCAATTAAAAGGTCTCATTAAAACAATGCCAAATCATCTACATTCAGAAGTTATTAATGCGATTCCGAATAACCCAGAAATTGGAGACTTCTACATGCTACCCAAGATTCATAAACCAGGAAATCCAGGCAGACCCATCATAACAGGTATGAATACCCTTACCGAACATATCTCAGGCCTTATTGAAAATATGTTAAAACCGTTAGTCATGAACACTGCAAGTTTCTTGCAAGACACCACAGATTTTCTTAACAAGCTCAACAATATACAACAATTACCACCTAATACATTTCTAGTCACTATGGATGTAGAATCTCTGTACAGTAACATCCCTCACAAGGATGGATAGGCTGCATGTCACAGATTCTTATCATCCTCACCAAACCACAAACACACTGCTGAGGATGTTACACAGCTCATTGAATTCATTCTTACACACAACTACTTCACTTTCAACAATGACATCTATCTCCAGTGTATGGGCACTGCTATGGGAAGTAAAATGGCACCCCAATATGCAAATTTATTTATGGCTGACCTGGAGGAAAAATTCCTGAACAGCATACAACATAAGCCATACAGATATTATCGTTATATTGATGATATATTTATGATATGGACTGAAGGTGAAGAAAATTTTTAAAAAGTTTGGCTCATTGATCAACACCTTTCACCCATCTATCAAGCTAAAAATGGATTATTCAAACACACATGTCAACTTTCTAGACACTACAGTGTACATCAGGGATGACAAGCGTCACACTTCGATATACAGAAAACTGACTGACCGATGCAGCTATCTCCATAGTTCCACCCCCAACACACTAAACGGGCCATCATACACAGCCAGGCCATCAGATACCACCGAATATGTTCAGACCCAGAGGACAGAGATAAACATCTCAGAACACTGGCAGACTCTTTCCATAAGAAAGGATACAAAGACAAAACCATAAACAGCAGCATAAACACAGCCTTGAAAACCCGAAGAGAAAATCTACTCCAATACAAAGAGAAAAAAACAAATAACCGTGTCCCTCTAGTCACTACATACAACCCAGCACTAGAAGGGATAAAAAAGATAATCAAAGATTTACAACCCATTTTCACAGAAGATGATACCCTGAAAGAAATATTCCAACAACCCCCAATATTGGCTTTCAGGCAACCACCCAATCTCAGACAAAAACTAATCAGCAGGAAACTTCACTCTGATTATGACGTCACTAATAATAAAAAAACAAACCCTGCAATAAAAAACGTTGCAAGCTGTGCAACCAGATCAATCCATCCAAGAGTGTCACACACACAAATGGGACCTTCAATATTATGGGATCATACAGCTGTACCTCTAGTAATGTGGTATATCTGATTCAATGCACTCGGTGCAACAAAGGATCCTATGTTGGGGAAACAGGACAGAAATTGCAAACAAGGATGAATTTACACAGACATACCATCAAGAATCATCAAGAAAATGATTTCTGCACACCGGTGGGACATCATTTTTCACAACCGGACCACACTATTGAAAACCTCAATGTTTTAGTTCTTAAAGGGGACTTCAGAACCACGCAGGAAAGGAAAACATTTGAACTAAGAATGATTCTTCTTTTCGATACAAAAAATAATGGCTTAAACTTGGATATTGGTTTTCTCACTCACTATTCCTAAATTTTACGACCCCCTCTGTGACTGTCACCCCCCCCAGTCTATAACTCTGCCTGTCTTATCTCACTATCTCTACAGCTAGTTTCATTACCATGGCCTTATACATTGATTTGTATTTGTTTGTTTTTCTTTTCCCTTAGAGGTTTTTTTTCTCTTTTTTTCTCTTTTTTTTCTCTTTTTTAACATTTGGCTAAAACAGTTTTTATTCAGTACTGCTTGGACCTTGAAGAAGGGGAGAAACCCCGAAAGCTTGTCCTGAAAAATTTTATGTTAGTGCAAATAAAAAAAGTATCACGGACAGTACTCAGTTTTCTCTGCAACAAGCAAAAAAATTTTATGTATCTACTATTTCGGGATATGATTGGCAGTCAAATAGTGGCCACCACCTTGTACTGTAAAACTGTAGAATTATCAGTAGGATAAACAATATCAACGTTTAACCCCTTGCTACCAGTTATACGCATATATTTTGAAGGACGGATTGGGGCTTAAGCTTTTCTACTACATATACCTTATGAGTACCTGTGTTTGTGCTGGGAATGTGCTTAACCTCTTGGCGCTGACTGCATGCAAATATGCGGCCCCTCAGTGGGTGGGCCCTGCATGCTCCCGGCACAGTTACCAGTGGCTAACGGAAAGCAGTTACATGATCAGTCGTCCCATTATCATAAACCCCGCCCCACCTCCCGCCATCCTAAACCCCTTAAAGGACTGGGAGGAGTCGGCTCCAAGGCATTAATGGGTTAGTTCACCTTTACCAAAAAAACTTTCTATGCAGATAAGGGGTGTATGTACTGAAAATAAAAACAATCCATACAGCTTTCACTAAAATAAAACAATGCCCTTGCCATAGGTGTAGGCCATTTACATACTTCATAAAACCTGACTGGGAAACTCCAGGACATTGCAAAGAGAGGCCCAGCTATTAATGTCCACCTCTGCCATCACAGAAGTGAGCTCTGAAACACTGAGCTTAGCCTTAGAGCTACTGCATCAGGGGAGAGAAAGTCCATGTGAGGGGGTTTGAATCAGAGAAAGAGCTCATCCCTGTGATGGTGGAGGTTAGCAGTAATGACTAGGCCTCTCCTAGCAACATCCTCAGAATTTTCCAGTCAGGCTTCATGAGGTATATAAATGGCTTACATCTATAGCAAAGGCATTATTAAACTTTAGTCAGAGCTGCACAGTTTGTTTGTATCTACAGACACCCCTTATCACTATAGGCATTTTTTGGTAAAGATTAACTATGCCTTTAATTATTTTCTTTAATCAAGTTCTTTTTATTGATTTTTGACATTGACAAAATTACAAACAAATAATGAAAGTAAACATCCCATATACAAAAAAATACTACATAGAACTCCCCCCCGGCCCAAAAAAAAAAAGGGAAACCACCCCAATTCTCCCACCCAGAACCTTGGAGCATAGAACATATAAACAAGAATAATAAAAAAAGATTCATGCTTTCTAAAAAAAAAAAAAAAAAAACAATTTAGATTTAGCATGACCAAAAAGCACAGCTCTAGGTAAGAAAACATATGTACATGCATGGACAAACACAGCCACTATACATATGAAGCAATATTAATGGTGCAGATTGTTCCATACCTATAGCGGGGACATAGATTCAAGCCATTGTGACCACATAGCGTCAAACTTCATCATGGAATTCCTTAAAAAATATGTATGTTTATCAAAAGAAATTATCCTGTTAAGATTAAAGATACAGTATACAGATACAGTAGGAGGATGTAGCAATCTGTCTACAGGCCACAAAAAGGGTGCCTCTAATAGTATTAGCAATGGGAGGCATATGGATAAAAGAGTCATGGTAGCCCAGTAGGCATATAAGTGGATCAACCGGAATATTAACATCCAGGAGCCCATTAAGGGTACCAACCACCTCTGCCCAGCATCTCTGGAGTTTGGGACACCGCCACAAAAGGTGTATTAACGTGCCTGTAATACTACACCGAGCATAGGTTGGCATGGATATCAAGCCTATATCATGCAAAAATTGAGGAGTTTTATATACCCTATGTAGAATGAAAAGCTGAGTTAATCTATATGATGGAGAAAGAGAAAAAAGAGGCAATGACCGATGAATCCCTCGGACAATTTCAGTAAAAATGTATCTAACAGCACCCTATACAGTCAGGTCCATAAATATTGGGACATCGACACAATTCTAATCTTTTTGGCTCTATACACCACCACAATGGATTTGAAATTAAACGAACAAGATGTGCTTTAACCACTTCCTTACTGGGCACTTAAACCCCCCTCCTGCCCGAACCAATTTTCAGTTTTCAGCGCTGTCGCTCTTTGAATGACAATTGCGCGGTCGTGTGACGTTGTACCCAAACAAAATTTGCGTCCTTTTTTTCCCACAAATAGAGCTTTCTTTTGGTGGTATTTGATCCCCTCTGCATCATTTCTGATCGCCGCTATAAACAAATAAAGAGCGACAATTTTGAAAAAAAAACAATATTTTTTACTTTTTGCTATAATAAATATCCAAAAATAAAAAATAAAAAAACAAATTTATTCATCAGTTTTGACCGATTTATATTCTTCTACATATTTTTGGTAAAAAAAATCGCAATCGGCGTTTATTGATTGGGTTGCGCAAAAGTTATAGCGCCTACATACTATGGACATTGATTTATGGCGTTTTTATTTATTTTATTTTTTTTACTGGTAATGGCG
>BLSH010502852.1:78274-95848 GCA_018402905.1 Glandirana rugosa
AAAGTAGGTAGTTGCCTACCTACTTTTTGCCTGTTTGCCAGGTATACACACTTTCCCCGGAATGTGTGACTCCGCAAAGTCCACAAAATCGTGATCTTTATCCCCGCCACACGAACGTCCTACCCTTTTTTTCAGGACGTTCGTTGTAGAAACCCTGCCAAACCCCTCACGACGTATGTCGCGAGGGTTGGACGGGGTCGGGTAACGTTACTTACCCGTCGCGAAGGCTTCGTTGACTTTTCGCTAAGCCTTCACGGTGTCGTGTCCGTGAAAATTGGGGAAGAACATACTACCAAAAGAAAGCTCTATTTGTGGGAAAAAAAGGACGCAAATTTCGTTTGGCTACTGCATTGCATGACCGCGCAATTACCATTTGAAGCGGCGAAGTGCCAAATTGCAAAATGGGCTCCGGTCCTAAAGCTGGAAATCCTTCCGGGGCTGAAGTGGTTAAGCCGCACTTTTCGGCCACTAGTGGGGCACTTCCAAGAAGGGGTTAAAAGTGCCTGTGCTGTGGCACTTCCGAATCGCTTTTCAGTTGCTTCGGAAGCGCTGCCCATTCATTGCAATGGGCTGGGGCAGGTTGGGAGCGCTGTATGCAGCACTCCCCAAACCGTCCCAAAGATGTTGCTTGCAGGACTTTTTTTCCCATCCTGCAAGCACACCGCCCCTATTTCTAGTGCTAAAACACCTGAAACGCCTCAGTGTGTAAGGCCCCTTTCACACATATGGACCGTTTGTCCGTTTTTCATCCATCCGTTGATGGATGAAAAACGGACATCAATGCATCTCTATGGAAAAACGGATGACAACTGATGATCATGTATTTGCATCCGTTTTCATCCGCTTCTGTCAGCATCCGTTTTTTTGAACGGATGAAAGTCCTATTTTTCATCCGTCAAAAAAACGGATCGGACGAAAAACAGATGTAAACTGATGAACGGTCAGTTTTTCATCCGTTTTTGCATTGGTAGTGAATGTAAAAAAAAACTGATGAAAAACTGATGACCACAGATGAAAAAAACGGATGAAAAAAACTGATGAAAAACGGATGAACTGATGAACTGACGAACTGATGAACGGTCCGTGTGTGTGAAAGGACCCTAAGGGTCCTTTCACACACACGGACCGTTTGTCCGTTTTTCATCCATCCGTTGATGGATGAAAAACGGACATCAATGCATCTCTATTGAAAACCTGATGACAACTGATGATCATTCATTTGCATCCGTTTTCATCCGCTTCCGTCAGCATCCGTTTTTTTGAACGGATGAAAGTCTTATTTTTCATCCGTCAAAAAAACGGATCGGACGAAAAACAGATGTAAACTGACGAACGGTCAGTTTTTCATCCGTTTTTGCATTGGAAGTGAATGTAAAAAAAAACTGATGAAAAACTGATGACCTCAGATGAAAAAACGGATGAAAAAAACGGATGAAAAAACGGATGAAAAAACGGATGAAAAATGGATGAACTGATGAACTGACGAACTGATGAACGGTCCGTGTGTGTGAAAGGACCCTAAGGCCCCTTTCACACACACGGACCGTTCATCAGTTCATCAGTTTATCAGTTCATCAGTTCATCCGTTTTTCATCCGTTTTTCATCCGTTTTTTCATCCGTTTTTTTCATCAGTTTTTTCATCTGTGGTGATCAGTTTTTCATCCGTTTTTTCATCAGTTTTTTTCATCAGTTTTTTCATCTGTGGTCATCAGTTTTTCATCAGTTTTTTTTTACATCCACTACCAATGCAAAAACGGATGAAAAACTGACCGTTCGTCCGTTTACGTCCGTTTTTCGTCCGATCCGTTTTTTTCAACGGATGAAAAATAGGACTTTCATCCGTTCAAAAAAACGGATGCTGACGGAAGCAGATGAAAACTGATGAAAATAGCTGATCATCAGTTGTCATCAGTTTCTTCATAGAGTTGCATTGATGTCCGTTTTTCATCCGTCAACGGATGGATGAAAAACGGACAAACGGTCCGTATGTGTGAAAGGGGCCTAGGGGTCGTGGACCTCAAATGCTCACACCTGTTCATTAGGAATACACACTCTTTGCAAATGAAAGAATGTCTCAGCAAGTAAGTACACCCCTCACATTTTTGTAAATATTTTATTAGATCTTTTCATGTGACAACACTGAAGAAATGACACTTTGCTACAATATAAAGTAGTGAGTGTACAGCTTGTATAACAGTGTAAATTTACTGTCCCTTCAAAATAATTCAACACACAGCCATTAATGTCTAAACCGCTGGCAAATAAATGAGTACACCCCTAAGTGAAAATGTCCAAATTGGGCCTAAAGTGTCAATATTTTCACTTTTTAACACAGTTTTAAAGCAAATTATCTTTAACCAATATACCACATATTTCAGTACCATTTAGGCTATCATTATCATGCTCTAAACTTTATTTCCATGTGCAGTTCTTCAGGTCCTAGCAAGACTAAGGGTTTGGGTGCTATCTGTTGTCTGGGCGCTATAGTAAATTTGATTTTGGGAGTATTTTTGCCCCAGTGCTATAATGAAATTCCATTTGGGCGCTAATTAGCACGATATGGCTATTTTGAGCACTAATTAGCGTGATTGGAGTATTTTGAGCACTAATTATCAGCCGGTGCTATAGTAAATGACCCCCATTGTATCTTTGCAGAGGTTCTCTATAAAAGAGGCCTGTAAAAAAAATCTATTAAAAAAATTAAAATAAAATAGTTAGTGTCTGTGTGTTTGAGGTAAGAAAAAAAAGCAAAATTAACATTATTGTTTGTGGAGCACAGGTACAGACAACAAATAATGCACATATATGTTATATCCCCATGCTCGGCAGGAGTATTTTGGGTTCTTTTTTTGGTTGGTTAGTCATGGTAATGGCCACAAAATATACAGAGATACCCGTTAACATTTACCACCATGTGAAGACCCAGTTTCACATGGATTCAATATGTATTTGCATACATATGTACATTTTTACACATGCCAACGTTGCACAGATTTGTTTTATCATCTTCATTAGGATGTTAAAAAAAAACTGGAGTAAAAACAGTGTCTATTTAAAGCATTAAAGGAGGCTCAGGGCAACATGTGGCTCTTCTGGCCCACTATGTAGTTCCACTGGCTGCGCTGCAGCACATGAAGAATTAATATTTTTCCCTCTTCAGCAGAGTTTATTCAAAATCTAGAGCAGGCCAAAATATTTAAGTCGTATATTTATGAACCAAATAGAGACAAATAAATAGATACTGTACTGCATATATGTACAGTATATCATTTTTATTGATTCTATCTTATCTATCTTGTTCTTTTTTCTATTGATACATGCTGTTTTTAGCAAAAACCAGAGCACGTAGAAAAAAAGTGGTGTATGGATTATCTAATTTCTCACCCTCCAGCTACCACTTAAAGCTAAATTTAACAAGTGTGATTCTGTACAAATTTCAAATGTAATTTTCACACCAACGCTTCTCTGATACGCTTAAAAACTGCAACAAAGAAAACAGAAGTAGGAAATGAAACAGAATTTTAAAAAAAACACAGGAAACGTCCTATACATGTTCATATCCGTTGAAAAACAGCATTCTCACTCCTCAAAATAGATGAAAGATAAAATCTGAATATTATAGGGATCGGGTTGAAAATATATAGAGGTCGATTTATTAAAACTGGGGCGTGCAAAATCTGGTGCAGCTCTGCATAGAAACCAATCAGCTTCCAGGTTTTCTGTCAAAGCTTAATTGAACAAGCTGAAGTTAGAAGCTGATTCGCTACCATGCACAGCTGCACCAGATTTTGCACTCTCCAGTTTTAGTAAACCAACCCCCTAGTGTTCATTTTAGAGGGTTTGTTGAATCAAAAATAGCTATGCCGCACCAAACGGTCTTGCCTGTCCATCTCCCACTCCAATGTCCTTCACCCCACAAAGGGTTCAATCATGGAGAGGTATCATGACTAAGCCTTATGCACACAGGATATTTTTTTTTTTTTTACAGCTGCTGTTTTCAGCTGCAGACGTTTTTTTCTACAGTCATTAAACCCTCCGTCATGTTATCCTATGTGTTCATGCACACAGGCTGTTATCAACAGTTTTCAGCAGTGATGTTTTTGAGCTGTAAAAAAAACAAAAAAAAAACAAAACAAGACTAGTGGGTTCTCAGACAAGTTTTTCAGCTGTAAAAATGCTTTAACCCGCAAAAACGTGGCTCACCAACCTTTTTAGGATGTTTTGGAACCATTGATAAAAAATCAAAAAAGCGCTCAAAAACGTCAGCGCTAAAAAAAACACTCATAAACGCTGCTGCAAAAACACTCAGAAAAGCTACTGACGTTTTTAGGACTTTCTTTAACGTCCCGTGTGCATGGAGCCTAAATGTGTTTTCAGCAGACTACATTACACTCCAGGTCCATTTTAGGCACCTTCACATTTTAAATAACACATGTAATTTTTCTGTAATTCCCCAATAGAAAGAACATATGGCCCCCGTGGGTTGGTGGCTGTGTCAGGTGGAAAATTATCTGCCAAACAATGACTGCATTCCAACAGATTCAGTCCCTTTTCAGCAGTGCAATAGTATTCAAGCAGCTGCAGGTACTGAATACAATAGAAAAGATTTCTCCATCTGTCACGTATCTGGTGATGGAGTTTGGCTTATGCAGGGGTAACCTCTCTTGCGACCCTGATTCGTGAACCCCTGGTAGAGCAAACAGGAGTTTCAGGAGTGAGGACGGCACGAGGGTTGAACTGGTCACCGGTGACAACTGAAGTATATCCTCCTGTCTCATGCTAGTTGTAGAGTGGTGGTACAGGCTGGGTCGGCAACGGGCTGACGGTGCAGTACAAGGGAGCAGGCAAAGAGTATTCGGGTACAGGCAGAGTTCGTTAACGAGCAGGCAGCAGAGGTACAAGCAGAGGTACAAGGGAGCAGGCAGAAGAGTGGTCGTGGACGCCGAGGTTGGTGCAGGCAGAGATCAGAGCAGGGTCAAGACAAGCTGGGTCACAGGAACAGATATAGATAATCAGAAGGCTCAGGAACACAAACACTGTAGAATGCAAGATGCTGTCTGGCTAAATAGACTGTTTTGGTGCCATTGGCGCACACAGGCGCACGCGAACGTGCACAGGCGCGCGAACATGAAGACTGCTGGAACGGCCACTTTCCTGACATTGCCCCCCCCAAGGGGCAGCCTCCAGATTCCCAACCGGGCAAGCTTAGCAGGGTTGTTCTCCTTGAAAGATCGGATAAGTTCATCAGCGTGGATGCTGGCTTCGGGCTCCCAGGAGTTCTCTTCGGGGCTCTAACCCTTCCATTTCACTAAATACTGGATGTTGTTACCCCTCTTCCTGTAGTCCGGGGTGGATTCCAATTCAAATTCCTCTTCTCCACCTACCAGGATTGGGCCTGGCGGGCTAGTCTTCTGCCCGGGGAAAGGATTTGGAATCACGGTTTTCAGCAGAGACACGTGAAACACTGGGTGAACACACAAAGAGGGTGGAAGTTCCAGCTCATAGGCCACCCTGTTGATCTTCTTTTTCATTGGGAAGGGTCCAATTAACCTGGGTCCTAACTTCTCGGAAGGGCAGGCTAGCTTCAGGTTCTTTGCGGCAAGCCAGACTCTTTCCCCAGGCCGTAAGTCCAACTCTCCCCGTCTCCCTCTATCAAACACCTCTTTGTTGTGCTCCTGGGTCCGGGCCATGGTAGAAGTTTGCTGTTTCTTCCCAAAACTTGGTTATTTCTTGTACTGCGGGTACTGCACCTTTGAGGTTGTGGTTTAGTATAAAGGTCGGGTGGAAGCCATAGTTGGCCAGAAATGGAGACTGTTTTGTGGCCGAATGGACTGTGTTATTAAAGGCAAACTCGGTTAATGGCAGCAGAGAGGCCCAGTCATCTTGTGAAAATGATGAGAAGCAACCGAGGTATTGTTTGAGGGTCTGATTGGTCCTCTCCGTCTGACCATTTGTCTGTGGGTGGTAGGCTGAAGAATATGCCAATTCAATGTCAAGTGAGAAGCATAGAGCTTTCCAGAACCTAGAGGTGAACTTAACTCTGCGCTCGGAGATGATGCTGGTTGGGAGTCCATGGAGCCTCACTATCTCCTGGATAAATATCTCAGCCATTTCAGAGGCTGACGGGGTACCCTTCATGGGAAGGAAGTGGGCAATCTTCGTTAGACGGTCTACTACCACGAAGATTGTGGAGTAACCTTGGGATGGTGGCAGTTCAAAAATAAAATCCATCAAGATCATGGACCAAGCCCTCTCAGGCATGGGAAGTGGCTTCAGTAAGCCCCAGGCTTTGGTCTTACTGCTCTTGTTCTGAGCACAGATAGGGCATGAGCTGGCGTATTTTTTACAGTCCTCGTCTGCTCGCGGCCACCAAAATGATCGTAGGAGCAGTTTAGTTGTTTTGCGGGCACCGAAGTGTCCCGCCAGCTTGCGATCATACCAGGATGCCAAGACCGCCAGGCGCTGGTCCTCTGGAATAAAGAGCCTGTTGTCATGCCACGGTAGGCCGTCTCTGTTTAGCAGGTTGGGGTCTGCAGGCCTGGGGGTTTTGGCTAAGGACTACCTAATTTGGGACAGCAGGTCCCCTTGGGTCAGTAGGAAATTCCTGGGATGTAAAACTATATCTGTGGTCACAGGCTCACCAGGTTTACAGAATATCCTAGATAGAACATCAAACCTGACACCCTTCGACCCAGGCCTGTACGTGACATGGAAGAGGAAGCGTGAGAAAAAGAGTGCCCATTGGGCTTGGGGAGGTCTCAGTCTTTTAGCTGAAGGTATTCTCAATTCTTGTCATCTGTAAAGATCAAGATGGGTTGCCTGGCTCCCTCTAACAGATAGCGCCACTCTTCCAAGGCTGCTTTAATTGCTAGAAGCTCTCTTTCTCCCACATTGTAGTTCCTTTTAGGGATGGTTAGCTAGTGGGGGAAGAACGCCACAGGATGTAGGGCAGCCTTAGCTCCATGTCTTTGAGATAGCACGGCCCCCACAGCAACTTCAGAGGCATCCACCTCCAGAAAAAATGGCAAGGCGGGGTCAGGGTGCCTAAGGATGGGTGCCGAGGTAAAGAGTCTTTTGAGAGTCACAAAAGCTTCCTGGGCTTCCTCAGTCCACGCAAACCGTGTGTTCAGCTGGGTGATTGGGGTAATAACTGAGAACTCCTTTATAAATTTTCTGTAAAAATTGGTGAAGCCAATGAACCGCTGGACTCCCTTTTTGTCCATGGGGGCAGGCCAGTCTAGGATAGCTAGTAGATCCATAGTGAGGACAGTGACTGAGATAATAAGCCCCAGGAAGGGGACACTTGAACATTCAAAGTCACACTTCTCCGCTTTGGCATAAAGCACATGATGCCGAAGGAGGCTCAGGACACTCGCCACATGCCTGCGGTGCTCTTCCAAGGTAGGGGAGAAGATCAGTATGTCGTCTAGGTAGACGATGACGAATAGATCCAGGTAGTCCTTGAATACATCGTTCACAAAGTGCTGGAACGTGACTGGGGCATTGCAGAGCCCGAAGGGCATCACTAAGTATTCGAAGTGTCCGAACCGTGTTCGGAAGGTGGTCTTCCATTCATCGCCCTCCCGGATGCGGACAAGGTTACATGCTCCACGAAGGTCCAGCTTGGTGAATACTGCTGCCGCCCCTAGCCTCTGGAAGAGCTCTGGAACCAGGGGTAGAGGATAGCGGTTCTTTACCGTTATTTTATTTAGTTCTCTGTAGTCTATACAGGGCCTCAAAGTATGATCTTTCTTTTCTACAAAGAATATCCCCGCTCCTGCGGGAGACATGGAAGGTCGGATGAAACCTTCCTGCAGGTTTTCATCTATGTAGGCCTTGAGGGCCACCAGCTCCAGTTCCGTCAGGGGGAAGATCCTTCCAAAGGGAGCTTCGGCTCCAGGAAGGAGCTCGATAGGGCAGTCATAGGCCCTATGGGCCGCCAATTTTTCAGCCCCTCTCTTGCTAAACACATCAAGGTATGTGTGGTACATGGAAGGCACCTGGCAGACATCGGGCTCGGAGTCTGCATCCAGGCTGAGTAAGGTAGGGAGCAATTCCTTAGTGTCTGGAAAACAGTGCTGGCGACAGTCGGGTGACTGGAACTTTGTTTCCCCCATTGCCCAGTTGATGCAGGGGCTATGGGCCTGCAGCCAGGGTATGCCAAGAATGATAGGAAACAGCGGGGATGCAATAACTTACAAACAGAGGAGCTCCTGGTGACCGTCTGGGGTTGTAGCAGGCAGAGGGACGGTTTCGTGAGTCACCACGCCTAATTTGATATTTGTGTCATCTGCCAAGCGTATGACCATTCCATGTGGTTTTGGCTACAAGGGAATCTGGTGTCGGGCCACAAAGGATTGGTCAATGAACCCGTTGCAAGCGCCCGAGTCAGGATATTCCTGCCGGGGAGCGGGAGAGTGAGGTGGGAAGAGGTATTTGGTGAGGCTGGTATATTGCCACTGATGGGTGGTGGACGCTTACCAAGCTTGGCTGGGCAAGTTCTCACCATGTATCCCGGTTCTCCACAGTAGAGGCACAGGTTGTTGCTCCGGCGATGTTGCCGTTCCTCCCAAGTGAGAGGAGGATGGAGCAGGCCTGATTCCATGGGCTTGGGCTGGACTGTGGCTGCTGACGAGACCATAGACGCTGAAGGGACTGGACTAGGGTATCTGGGTGCCCGGAGTTGCCTCCAGGTAAGTAGTGGGGACCCTGCAGACCTCTCAGCTCTGTGTTTTGAATCGCCTGTCAATCTGAATAGAGAGATTGATTAATGCGTCCAGGGTCTGGGGTACTCCCACGCGAGTGAGTTCATCCCTTAGTGAATCAGAGAGGCCCAAGTGGAACTGATGGTGGAGCGCTGCATCGTTCCATGCCGTGTCAGCACTCCAGCGCCTGAACTCAGCCACATAGTCTTCTGCCATGCGACGGCCCTGCTGGAGTGCATGGAGTGCAGCTTCTGCAGTGGGAGCCTGATGAAGGTCCTTGTAGAGGCGGGCCATAGCTTGAAGGAACAAGGTCAGGTCAGAGACTTCCGGGGCCCTCTGTTCCAGCTGGCGGTGTGCCCAAGACTGGGGTTCCCCTAGCAACAGGGAGATCACTAGACCCACCTTTGTGGTCTCCAAAGAGAAGGTGCTGGGTTGGAAAGTTAAATATAGTTCACAGGAGACACAGAAGGCTCGGAACTTGGTGCGGTCATCTGAGAACCGCTCTGGTAGGGGCACTTTAGATTCCGAGGGCATAGCCACTATGGTGCAGGCTGCAGATTGGCCAGCCCCGGGGGCTGAAGTAAACTCCTGGATCCGTCCCTCTAGCCGGCAGTAGTCTTCCTGCAGGGACTTGACGGCTTGAGTCAGACCGGCCAGGTGAGAGCAAAGTTCATTCATGGGAGAGGACCCCTGCGCAGACTCAGGCATGGCTGTCCATTACGCAGGCAGTGGAGGTGCAAGGGAGCAGGCAGAAGAGTGGTCGGTGCAGGCAGAGATCAGAGCAGGATCAAGACAAGCCGGGTCACAGGAACAGATATCAGATAATCAGAAGGCTCAGGAACTTGCACAAATGCTGTAGAATGGACAGCATCCGCTGCAAGGTGCTGTCTGGCTAAATAGACTGTTTTGGCATCATTGGCACGCACAGGCACACGCGAACACACACAGACTGCTGGAACGGACCCTTTCCTGACCCCATCCATGTTGTTAGGGGGAATTAAAAGAAGAAGTAGAACTAAAGCTGGCTATAGATGGTGCGATTTTCTTTCCTGCAACCCAAAGAATGCTCAAATCTCGGCCGGTCCCTGTGTTGTATCACAGTCATGTGATAGTTTAAGATCTTTTAGTTTTTTTATGCGATATGTGCAAAGAGAGATCACACAAATACTTATAAATATAACAACATTTATTAAACATAATTACAGATAAAGAAAATAGGATAGAATTCTTAACTAAAGATGCTGTTTCCGCCATTGGTCCCCCCATTAAATGGCATGGTGCAGTTGACCACAGACGTAAGCATGGTTGCAAACTCTGAAGATGAGACAAGCATTAAAAGCTGTGTTGGTTATATAGGGAAATGTCCAACCCATCCCCTTTGGAGCAGAATGACCTCACATTCCTGAAAGCAGGCTGGCATCTCCATATAGTCGGTTTACAAATCAGATTGCAATCACAAGTCAGCTAAAAGTAACTAGACTTTGTCCTGTATAATCCTTAGCCAAGGCGAGGCATGGCCTGACGTCAGCGAAGGAAGATGCTACCCTGCAAAGCTCCGAAACCCAGCTGGTCTATCCAGGGGCATCCAGACACCCCTTCATCGGAGCTACTCCCGCACTTACCGGGATACACTCCCCGCACCCCAGGCAACATTTTAAGCCTGATCTCCCCGTCACCCGCCCGTGGAACAGTGCGGACCATAGGCCGCGGATCCATCCACAGGACAGCAGCTGGCGCCATCTTTGCAGCCTACCCCGAACCGAAAACAGAGGCATCCAGGCTCCACGGACCTGGGTAAGCCACACTTCCCCCTGGGAAAGTCCCCCACACATCACGGGCTACATAATAAGCCACTTTTCAGAACGATCAGCTCCTCAACCGCGGATTACATGAAACGGCGGACCCTGACAGGCGGCGCCATCTTTGAGGCCTATGCCAGAGAAACACAGACCCCGCTGATTAGACCATACTGGGAGACAATACCCCTACAGCCCCGGATAATGGGTACGCATGATTAAAACAGAAAGCTCCCCACCCCCATTATATAACAGGCCACGGTCTAGGAAAGAAAGAGCCATCTTTGCGGCATACACTGAAAGCCTGCACTTAAGGCCTACGTTTGGGACCATCTGCATATGAGGAGCTCAATTGCTCCCCCAAACAACTACACCAGCGGAACCCTAACATCACTTCTCTTCACATCCCTTCCGGGAAAGGAATGGCAACCTAAAATAAGAGCCCCCACCAACGGTGCCACTCTGCTCCCACTCATAGAGGCAAAAGACCTGCCATAGTTACAGTTTAATATGGGTACGGCGAATCTCCGACTTTTACCCTCCTACCACTTGTCAGATAGACAAGATACATTAAGATTTTGTTGTATCCAGCACAGCGACATCCACAGGGCCTCTTCCTTTTAACAGCACACTTAACTTTAGCCCATGGACCCCTCTTCTCCGACGGATCAACTTCGCTCCCACCTATTTGTCTATCCTTCCCACAAGAGCGCTACTCTCATCTCCTCCTCCTTCACTCCTAAGCCCCAATACTATATCAACCCACTCGAGTTTAAATACTCAAATGCCCCAACACTGACAGTCTCCACCAAAATACAATGGCTGCTTGCACCCTGAACCATACTCTGGCCACACGTAAAATTGTATCCCTGAATGCACAAAAACAACGCGGAAATTGTTTTTCTGCTAGAGACCCTTTTCAAGAACGAATGCTGTCCCAAAACTGACGAATTCTCATTATCCCACAGTCTTCCATGCTCCCAACCCGACCACCAAAGCAAAAAGAGTCTCAGTCTTACTAGCTAAGAAATGCCCACTCCAAATAGACCAAGTTAAACCAGACCCAGAAGGTCGCTATCTCCTCCTTCAAGGATCGCTATACGGTAAACATTTCACACAAATTTACGCTCCCAACTCGACACAAGTCCCATTTTTCTGCACCCTGATGAATCTGATTACGGATTTTCGAAAAGGGACGCTGATACTGGGAGGTGATTTCATCCTACCCCTTAACCCACTACTAGATACCTCTACGGGTACCTCCTACATACAATGCAAAGCTCTACGAGCAATTAAAAAACACCTCCTAGATCTTACCCTCCGTGCTGCATGTCGCACCCTACACCCACACACTAAAGATTATACATTTTTCTCAGCCCCTCACAATCGCTACTCCAGGATTGACTACCTATACCTTTCACAAAGGGACCTCCCGCTATTGAAACCAGCGACGATAGAACCCATGTTCCTATCGGACCACCATCCGATCTCAATGACAATTAACCTCCCATCCACTCAATCGCTCCCTAAGATGTGGAGATTAGACCCTTCCTTGCTGACCAATTCCCTCTTGGTCTCCAGAATCCACACTCGCATACAACAATTCTTTCAGGAGAATGCCTCTCCGGACTCTTCTCCCTTAACAGTCTAGGAGACCCACAAATGTGTTATAATGGGAGAATGGGAGAGTGAAAAAAAGCCAGATGGGCCCGTATTAATGAACTCCTGTCACAGATTTGATCCCTAGAAAGAGCACACAAATCATCCTTAGCTGCAGCAGCCTTACAAGACTTGATCAAAGCTAGGCCCGACCTTCTAGAAGTACTAAATAAAAAAACAAAAAAAAAAATGTTATCTTATCCCAGAAAACATTCTATGAATTTGGGAATATAGCCAACAAACTTCTAGCTCGAGCTCTCACGGTCAAAGAAACAAATACGACCATCCACTCGATAACTAACCCTAGGGGTGGAAAAGCCACAACCAACCCAGATATTGCCCACCAATTTGTCTCATACTATAAATGACTATATAACCTACAATCGACGGACACCCAAACAAATAGCCAAACTCGAAAAGATATCATAAATTATTTTTAATGGAACACAGCCCTTCCCCCATATCTGACAGAGAAGCAACGGAACTAGAAAAATCCATATCAAGCAAGGAATTGACCTTTGCCCTTAAACAAGCTAAACCAGGCAAATCGCCAGGCCCGGATGGTCTGATGGCCAGGTATTACAAGACCTTCGCTGACACATGAAACACACAATTTTTGATAGCCTTTAACTCCCTTTCACATGGAATCTCTCCCCCATGGGATCTCCTTGCGACACACATAATCGTAGTCCCCAAACCAGGGAAAGTCTCCTCCCTAGTATCAAATTATCCACCAATTCCTCTACTAAACGTAGACCTTAAAAATTGTACGCAAAAATTTTAGCTAATTGTTATTCCCCTCCTTACACAGCTTGTCTCCCTAGATCAAGTGGGTTTCATACCGGGCAGAGAAGCTAGAGACAATACCCTAAAGGCTATCAATATCCATCACTGGGTCTCTAAGTCAGAGCGACATGGCTTTTTCCTTTCCATAGAAGCCAAGAAGGCATTCGATAGGGTGGCCTGGGACTACATGTCCGCAGCTGTGAAGGCCCTGGGATTAAAAGAACATATGTTGTACTTCATTTCAGCTCTATACACGAATCCTACAGCCAAAGTGCGAATCAATGGCCACCTATGAACATCTTCTCAATAGGGAACGGAACAAGACAGGGATGTCCCCTTTCCCCATTAATCTTCATACTGACCCTGGAGCCACTCTTGCGTTGCCTCAGAGCCAATCTTGACATCAAAGGCATCCAAAATTAGAGAATCCACATACAAACTGGCAGCCTTTGCAGATGATGTCCTACTTTTCTTAACTGACCCACACATAACCCTACCCAACCTTTAAATTTATATCAAATTTGCAAATCAATTTAGATAAATCCAGAGCCCTTAACATTTTCCTACCTCAACAGACCCTAGAACAATGCAAGAAAAACTACCCTTTTAAATAGAAAAAGGAAGCAATCACGTACCTGAGAATCCAACTCCCCTCACATCTAACCGACCTATACGCTAAAAACTATCTTTCTATCCTAAAGACCTTACAACTGGATCTGAAAACCTGGTCCACAGGCCTGTTCTCTTGGTTTGGCAGAGCTGCTGTGATCAAAATGAACATTCTAGCTGGAATTTTATAGGTCATGCAAGCTATACCTATCAAGTTACCCAAAGCCTTTTTTACCTCCATTAGGGCAAAAGCTGGCCCCAGACTTAGCATGGATAAATTGACCACACCTAAACTGAAGGGTGGTATTGGTCTCCTGGACTTCCCTAAATACCAACAAGCTTGCCAGCTCACCAGAATTGTAGACTGGAATATTCACTCCAAAATGAAAGCATGGATAAACATTGAAAAAGCCTTTTCCCCACTCCCAATTCACTTACTACCATGGCTCCCTGAAAAACATACCCCGCCAGAATGTAAACACCCGCTAGTATCTGCCACTTTACAGTCCTTTAGAAAAAGCTCTCGCCTCCACAAGCTCTCTAACTCACCAGGCCGGCTAACACCTATTTCATACAACCCCGACTTTCCCCCAGGACTAGACGCCCATTTGCTACCTGACATTAACCCCGACCGAGACCTACGAGCAGAATACATCTTCCGTAAAAATACATTTATGCCCTTCTCTAAACTATTAGAATTGACACCAAACAACCCAACCCCTTTCTGGACCTATAACTCGAGCACTTCCTAAATGACCCAAAAACGCGATCTAACTACACCAGATCTTACACAACCTTTGAAGGGTTCTGTGAACGCAACGCTCCCCAAAGACACTTAGTCTCCGACATTTACGCCAGTCTCTTCTCAAACAGACGCCAAGAACAACCCAGCAGCGAAAAAATGGGAAAAAGAACTCAATATCAATCTGACAGCTGAGGAATAGAAAAACATTTCTTCTGTATCCACAAGGGTTCTATTAACATATCTGCCCAAGAAAATGGCTACAAAATCTTCTGTAGGTGGTACAATACTCCAGTCATACTTCATAAAATCAACCCTACTATCACCCCAAGGAGCTGGCGCTGCTCAAAAGAAACTGGGTCTCTTCTTCACATATGGTGGTCCTGTACCAAGATTGTCCCTTATTGGAAAGGAGTACATTGCTTAATTGCTCTGATTACCACATATTCCCTAGATTTCACCCCTGCACAGATGCTCCTCCACCATGCTTCTATCCCACAGAAACACTATAGCCGCTCCCTTATGCTCCACCGATTAAATGCAGCAAAAATGGCCCTACCATCGTGCTGCAAATTGGCCATCCCTCCGACGATCTCAGGCTGGTTCATAAGAGTCAACAAAACAGAGGAGAGGGAAAACCTCATACATCAAGCCAATGAGACCCCAGACAAATTCCACACGACATGGGCGTGCTGGCAGCATTTAAAACCACAGAGGAATACATCTCTCTTTAAAAAAAAAAAAAACAATGGGAGACAATGATACCCCCCCATACCCCCCTCTTTACCAATCATTCCCTATCACCCCCTTATTATAAATCTAGCTAGACCAGCTCCGCGCTCTCTCTCTCTCTCTACCCTCCAGACACCCCCACGAAATAACCAACACAATCCATCCAAACCACTTCCAATCGGGGCAAAACACTGTAGGCCTTTCTCACTCTGGGTGATGAGGGGTCCATTGACCACACCCAGGTGAACCAGTGGACACAACAGCTCCGGTTACATAAACTACCTTCTCTCGTTAACTGTGAATTCTAACCCTGTGACACTTAAACCAACCTATTAAGATACTATATATTGAACAATTACACCAACGTCTTGTATCTACCTAACTGTTGTTATTATCATTGATGCCTCACAAATTCTGCTCCTTTTAGGCTACCTAATACCATACTACTATATGTTTTTGAACGTAACCCCCTTAATTGTGCCTTGTGTAACAATTGTATGTTATGTATTTCAATTCATGCTGTTTCAATAAAGCTTTCTTTTCTGGGAAAAAAATAATCCTTAGCCAAGGCTTGAAGGCATTCTTAAATATTTGCGAGACCACTAGACAATTTTAAGTAATATGTAATATGCTATTTCCATATCACCCTGCTGAACCAGCTGAGATTCAAACTGTCTATACTGTAGCTGGCTTTAGGGCAAAACCTTTTTTCATATTCCTGTACCATAGCCAAAACATGAAGTAAGTGGAGATCCCTCACTGTTGTCACCAGAGTCAGAGTCACCAGAACCAGTGTTTCCATTGGAAGTTTTCGCCTCTATTACTGTTCTAGGGACAACCCACAATTTGTGATTTTCTTTTACTTTTAATGATAATGGTAAACAGGACAAATAGAGAGGGTGAGTCTCCCTAACCAGATCACAAACAGCAATAAAAACTGACAGATGTTCTAATCCAGGGGTCTCCAAACTTTTTAAACAAAAGGGCCAGTTTACCGTCCTTCAGACTTGTGGCCATCGGGGTACAAAATGTCCCAGCAACATTGGGAGAAAACAATCCCCCATCATTGGTGTCAGCATTAATTGTGCCCCATCATTGGTGTCTTTGGGCTCCCTTGTTAGTGTCATTGGGAGGAATTGTGTCCCATCATTGGTGTAATTGGGAGGAATTGTGCCCCATCATTGGTGTCATTGGACCCCATTGTTGGTGTTATTGGGAGGAATTGTGCCCCACCATTGTTATCATCGGGCCCCATTGTTGGTGTTATTGGGAGGAAATGTACCCCATTGTTAATGTCATTGGGAAGAACCGTGCCCTTCATTGGTGTCAGAGAATATAACAGCAACTCAAGGGCTAGATAAAAGCAAGAAAAGGGCCACATCTGGCCCCCAAGCTGCAGTTTGGATACCACTGTTCTAATCCCTCTCTGTTCTGTCCATAAACTAAAAAAAAAATAAAAAAAAAAAAAATAAAAAGTTTTGCCTTTATTTAGATTTTAACTGATTCTCTCTTGTTCATCCCATGGGAGGAAATACAGCCATGTGTAGCTGCCAATAGACTTATAGATGACATTGACAAATGACTTGGAGAATATGATAAATACCAATGACAGATGATACCTCTCTGTCAATCCTCCCTTTTGTTAATTAAATGAACACAAGAAAGAAAAAAAAACAACTCATCCCTTCTTACCAAGACCTCTTGCCCACATACCTCAATTTAATGAAAAGTTTAGGTTACAGCAGAGAATTTAGGCATCTGGGATCCCATACAAACCAATAAACTCAATCTCACCTTACTGAACAAGTTATAGGTGCCTTCTGTAAAGCAAAGTTACCCATAGCACAGAGAATTGCAGATTAGAGGAAAATTATAAACAAAAAAAGTATTAACTTATTCAATGGCAAAATAAAGAAATGCTTCCCACTACAAAGTATTTATTTATTTAAACCCTTGACTGATTTCCACATCTGTAACTCAGTCCAGGTTATATGAAGGTTCCAAAGAAAGATTATAACTAGGTACAATGTTAGGAAATATTCATTCATTTCTTGTATTGATAAAATATAGTGGTGTATCCTCGCGCTACTATGAGACTACTATAGTGTTTAGAGAGGTTGCTGCTGTACCTACTATGTGACAATAGAAGAATAGTGTTTGAAAGGAAAATGGTACTGCGCAGCCTCAGATAATATCTATCTGTATCAACCCTTTGAATAATAATATATAAATAGTGAAATGGCAAAAAATATTCTGTGATTAATTCATTAATAATGTGACTCTTCCATATAAAACGTTCAGCAAAAATGCATAAAAAAGTGACCAATAAAATCTTCAATATAAAAATACATTTGCATAAATTATATGAACCAAAAATTAGTGAAGTGATATTATCACAGTGAAGCAGGTGTAAACATATAAAAACACAAATGTGTATAAAAAGTCCTTGTAACAAAAATAAAGTGCTTGTAGTGATATTTCCAGTGACTTGTGCTCAGATAGTCCTTATGGGTATTCGTGCTCCAAACAGGTGAAGGATGCCTC
>BLSH010502852.1:127802-141497 GCA_018402905.1 Glandirana rugosa
CTTTCCTGATCCAACGACGACACGGATTATAGACTGTTATATATACCAATAGATTCCTACTCCTACCATGACGCGTCGGATATGGTCACACATTCATTTTCTTGGAACGGGGATCACCAAGATCCTACATAACGGTGTGATAAAGTGACAATCATCAATTTATCCATTTTTTGCTTCACATGTTACGTGGAACGACTAAAACGGACCCGCTATGATCTGTCCACATATGTATGAGTACTATTATTTTGTTCCTATATTATATATATTATTATGGCTCTATTTTTCTTCATTTACGTTTTAAGTTATTTTAGACTTACAGACACTATAACACTATTCTATTCATCCTTAGATAACCATATATATTGTCAGATATTAGGCACAGCAGCAACCTAGTCCTTTCTCCAGTGTGCGACCATAGTAGCGCGGGGATACATCCTCACATTGTTATATTTTATAGTACCTTCTAGGATACAACAGCGACTACATGCAACTATACAAATACATTCATATTAAAAATGTGTTTTTGTTTTAATCCCTCCCATCTGCCAGCACTTTGGTGGAAGAGATCAGACACTATTGCAAAGACAAGGTCAAGTTGAATTTGTTTTCACATAAAGACATTTTTATGCCCTGCAAATGTGAGGAAGGCTATTTAGGGGGGAGGATTTGGGTTTCTATGGAGATTCCCATCCCCCTCCTCCTTATTTGCAACAGCACAGATAAGGCACAAATGAGGCAAACAATGACAGCTCAGCATCAATTTCTGTTCATCTGGATCTCGTGCTCCTCCAAATAATTACATTTGGAATGCATTCCCCATGGACTTTGTATACCATAAATGTTTGGGAGTTAGCGTAGATGGCAGAGATATTTTTAATCTTCTTTTTCCCATCTACAGTAATGTTGAGCAGATACAGGGAAGTAAGCAGATTACTTTATATAGTGTTTTACACATACAGGATAATGGACCTGTAACTTGTTCAGCCTCACCAATAAAGAATGGTGCAAATCATCTACAGTCTTATTATTTTTCCAACTTGATCTGGTAAAGAAAGAATTAAGAAAATTTCTTGATGTAAAAAATAATAATGCTGTCTGCTCAAAAGTTTGTATTTAGTGGCAATGTTTCTTATTTTCAATAAAATTACCTTGTCCCGTTCCCACCGCTTTTATCATTTCTCTGTTTCACCTGCCACCCTATAATAAATGCATCAGCATTCACAGGAGGCCAAGCAGGTGTTATTAACTCCTTGTATTCACCTACATGTTACCTTCCTATCTTTCATCTCTTTAAGACTGGCCATTACGTGTTCATTTCACTTGTACAATTTTCCTTTAGATTTACCAAAAAACATATAATATGAGCTCAAAATTAAACATGCAGTTAGGCAGGCCCTTGCACTACATAGTTTAAAGTGATTGTAAAATCTTGTTTTTTTTCTATAAAAATAACAGACATGTTATACTTACCTCCTCTGTGCAGTTGGTTTTGCACAGAGCAGCCCGGATCCTCCCCTTCCCGGGTCCCTCTTTGGCTCTCCTGGCTCCTCCCTCCAGTCGAGTGCCCCCGGAGCAATCAGCTTGCTATGGTGCACCTGAGCCAAGTGACAGCTCCCTGTGTCCTTTCAGACATGGAGCCCCGGTTCGGCCCTGCACCTTCTCTCTTCTGATTGGCTAAATAACTTTGATTGACAGCAGCGGGAGCCAATGGTGCTGTGTCTCACCCAATCAGGAAAGAGAGTCCCAGAAGCCAGCGTGGATATCGATGGATAGAGATGGGGCTCAGGTAAGTATGCTGGGTGCTGGGGCAGCTGCTGCACACATAAGGCTTTTTATCTTAATGCATAGAATGCATTAAGATAAAAAAAAAAAAAACTTCTGTCTTTGCAACCACTTTAACGTAAATCTAAAAGAAATTTTTACAACAAAATTGAACATGTATGGCCAGCCTAAAAGTTCATTGCACCAAAAGATGATGGTTGGAAGTCGTTGGGCTAACCAAATAATGTTTCTATTCTCCCATAAAGGTCACATCGTCTGCTGTATTCTTAATAAAAAGAGATTTGCCTGTGCAAGTAAGGGGCACCTATAGATAAAAAACAATCTGTGCAGCTTTGGATAATGCCATAGCTATAGGTGTATGCCATTTAGGTACCTCCCAAAGCCTGTCCAAAAAATTTCCAGAGATGGCATCCCCCTTTCCTGCCTTGCTGCTAGGACATCGCTAAGACACTCTCAGAAGTTGCCGCTCACCCCCACCATTACAGGAATGAGACCTTTCTCCATTTTAAACCCCCTTGCATGTGCACTCATGTCCCTGTCGCAGTAGCTCTGAGCTCAATGATGCTGCAATAGTGGAGATTGTGAACCAAGCATATAGGGGGGTTTGTGTTGGTGGGGGCAACAAGGCAGGACAGGTAGAAGCCATTTCTGTTTTTTTAGCCAGACCTTGAGAGGTATGTAAATGGCCTACACTTATAACAAGAGCATTATTCAATTTTATTAAAAGCTGCACAGTTTGTTTTCTCTACATGTACCTCTGACCTGCATAGGTAGTTTTTTTTTTTTGGTAAAGGTGAACCAACTGTTTAAAATCTGTGAAGAAATATCACCCCAGAAGGCCCTAACAGACATGAAAACAAGATGCTGAAGGGTGACTTGGTTCATCAATGTGTACATCAAGCAACCTTGTGTGCCCTGGCCCTTTAATTTAATTCAACATTTTCACATTTATTCCCTGAAGCCCATTGTGAAGCTGAAACTTAAAGTGATTTTAAAGTCTCATTTTTTGTTTCTTTTAAAATAACAAACATGTTATACATACCTGCTCTCTGCAGTGGTTTTGCACAAAGCAGCTCCAATCCTCCTCTTCTCAGGTACCTCGCTAGCACTCCTGGCCCCTCCCTCCTCTCGAGTGCCCCCACAGCAAGCAGCTTGCTATGGGAGCATCCAAGCCGAGCCACTGCTCTGTGTGTCCATTCAGACATGGAGTCACAGTTCAGCCCCGCCCCCTCTCTCTCCTCATTGGCTAACTGCTTTGATCGACAGCAGTGGGAGCCAAGGGCACCACTGCTGTGTCTCAGCCAATCAGAAAGGAGAGTCCTGGATGGCCGAGGCTCTTAGGGGGGCCGAGGGAGGCTGCTGCACACTGAGGCCGAATTCACATATGTGCAGCTGCGGGTTCATGCCTGAAGTCTGGTGTGTGTCTGTTCACCGGTTCAGGTGTAATTCAGGTCCGAATTTTTGCCTGAATGTGCACCTGAAACTGACCTAAACACACACAGGACCCATAGGTGTGAGCAGCCTAGTGCATTAGGGTGTGCACCACAAAATGCAAACAAACATGAGTGTGTGTGTATATATGTCAGAAGGGCAGAAGACGGTGTCAATAGGGCAGAGATAGGTGTCAGTAGTTATTTTTATTTTATTTTTTTTACAATTTTGTTTTTTTTATTATTTTTTACAATATTATATTTTATTATTTTTTACAATTTTATTTAGGAGCCCTGCTGGGGGGCTTTGGTGAAATATCAGGGGTCTAAACAGAGACAGAGAAAGAGACTGAGGACAGAGATTCCCCAGTCCCTTTCTCTGCAGCCAGGCAGCAGGAGGAATCTGCACAGTACGGGGTGATTAGGGTGTGCCCAGGCACACCTTCCACCCTATGTGCGCACGCCTATGACAGGACCCTTCTGCAATCCGGACCACATCCGTCCCAGACCTGTGTGAACCGGACCCATTAAGAGCCGGTCACACTCTCCTGTAATGTGAATTGGATGTAGGGAAATCTGCATCCAAATCTCATATATGTGAACCCAGCCTGAAGATTTTTTACCTTAATGTACAAAATGCATTAAGATAAACAACCTTCTGCCTTTAAAACCACTTTAATAATGCTAATCCAACATGATTGGTACAGAACTAAAAAACTAACATGGAGTTATATTGGTGTTGTATGCAGTACTCATACATCATAACATGGCTGTCCTTATCTGGATTTTATTAAGCACCACATAACACAGCACTGTGCTAAAATTTGCTGCAGACTACAGTACAATTAAGCAGCTCAGCTTGAATTTTTTTTTTAAGAACGATCGTTTGATTCTTTTTTTAATCTTTAGTTGGGTCAAATCGAAATTTGCTTTTGACCATAGTGATGACAAAATTTCAAGGAGCAAAATGGAAATTCTTTCCCAAACAAACAAAGCCAGTCATAGACGGTTTGAACAGCCAAGATTCAAACCATGATATGGGCAGGCTGATTGTACCCAAGTTGATCGACTGATCAATTTGGGTACAACCAGCATGTAGGATTGTTCATGTGATTATTGCCAGTGGCTAAAGCCATGTGTGTTCTCAGGGATGGACAGCAGCATGCTTCAGAACAGGAATGAAAAAAGTAAGTCATCAGGAAGGCACCTAGAGAGATGCGTTCAGCTTTCCACAGTTAGTTGATTGGAATTACACAGAATGGGATGAAAAGGGTTTGCTAAATTTATGTAAGGGCTGCCTTAATACACCAGTTGGTAATATGTTTCTTAAAGACATTATAAACCTTCCTACCTGTTTTTCACTTGCATAAGATGTGCATTGATTATGTAGTTTCACAGTGTCATTTGTTGGCCTCTGCCCATAGCCTATAGTACAATTAAGCGTCACATTCCAGTGTTAGAAGTTTCTGTTTGTTTTCAAATATGAGGTAGATGGCATGGTACTGTGCAGGTTAATGTGACCATTGTCTCTAGTCTAAAAACTGACACTTCCTGTGAAGAAATGACATATCCCACAATCCCTGCGTCTCTCAGTCTAGTGTTCTGCAGGTGAGAGCTAAATAGTAATTAGATCAGACACAGACACAAACAGAAAACATAAACCTAACTGAACTTGCACACCCCCTGGATGGGTCACAGCACAGGGAAGTAGGCACAGACAGACAGGATCTTTGTGAAAGCAAAAACTGTGATTTATTTACATGTCTGTGGTTACAAAGTGCAGGCATCAAAACAGGTAAAATAAAGCAAAACGGAAAATAAACCCTTTCCACTTTGGGCGTCTAACTACAAAGACACAGGAACCTGACTACTTGTTCTGGGACAGCCTACCGCTGCCAAGACACTTGGCAGTCACAGAGAAATAAAGAGAGGCTTAATCTCACCATTCAGAGGTATTGTGGCTCCCCAGTATGTCATGCACAGAGATCTGGTTCCAGGGTAGAGCCCCTTGTTGAAGCAACCTGGGAGTTTTATAGAGTGCTTCATCCGTTACACCTGAGCTTGTTAACCCTCATTGAGCCCAAACAGGCTCACTACACAGCACAAACGCGAAAGCAATCAGTATATAGCATAAACCTAGGACAAACATATCTCCCATCCTGGACACAACCCATAGATTTTCCTGGCTTCCTGTCACAATACTTATAAACTAGACATGATTATGAACCATAAACTAATAATAAGATATACACAATACAATCTCAATTTCATACAAAATCTGTGATAGTCCCCAAATCCAAATGTATAAAATAAAATCTCAATTCTGTCCAATTCTGTGTTAGTCATCAAATCCAAATATATAACAGAAATGAAACAATCTTCTTCTTAAAGCGAGGTTCCACCCAAAAGTGGAAGCTCCGCTGATCTGCTTCCTCCCCCCTCCGGTGCCACATTTGGCATCTTTCAGGGGTAAGGGAGAAACGGTTACCTGTTTTTGATGTGTACCCTTCCCCACTTCTGGGAGACTGTGCCGCAGCGCCATTCCTCAGGAGTTCTGCCCCCCTTCTCCTTCCTCCACCGCCGGGCCAGTTAGATAGGCACTGGGCTGTGAAGCTGAAAGGCTTCACTGCCAGTTTCCCTTAACATGAATGGTGGTGGCAGCACCCAGGAGCCAATCAGAAAATCACAATATCCAACATCACAAGCTCCCTTTACAGGTACTGTAAGTGTCCATATATTAACCACTTCAGCTCCAGAAGGTTTTACCCACTTCCTGACCAGGCCATTTTTTGCAATACGGCACTGAATTGTTTTAACTGACAATTGCGCAGTCATGCGACGCTTTACTCAAATAAAATGTATGTCCTTTTTTCCCCACAAATAGAGCATTCTTTTTGTGGTATTTGATCACCCCAGGGGGTTTTCTTTTCTGCTATAAAACATTCCTAATAAAGAAAATGTAAAAAATCGAATTTCTCCATCAGTTTAGGCCAATATGTATTCTGCGACATATTTTTGGTTAGAAAAATCCCAATAAGAGTATAGTGATTGGTTTGCACAAAAGTTATCACGTCTACAAAATAGGGGATAGATTTAGGGACTTTTTATTTATTTTATTGTTTTTACTGTTAAAGGCGGAGATCAGCGATTTTTAGCATGACTGTGACATTGCGGTGGACAAATCTGACACTTAGTGACACTTTTCGGGGACCAGTGACACCAATACAGTAAACAGGGCTAAAAAAAATGCACTGATTACTGTATAAATGACACTGGCAGGGAAGGGGTTAACACCTGGGGCAATCAAAGCATTAAATGTGTCCTAGGGAGGTGCTTTCTAACTGTGGGGGGAGTGTCACACTTGAGAAAAAAGAGAGATTGTGTTTCAGCTTAGCTAAAACACGAGATCTCTCTGTTTCTCCCTGACAGATCAGCTGTTTGCCTTGTTTACATAGGCAGATGGCTGATCTGTCTCTACAGAGGAGATCGGGGGATCGCAGCCGCCGGACCCGCTGATTGGCTCCTGCTGTGTACAATCACAGCGGGAGCAGCACTCCAGCGGCGCACATACGCCCCCTAAGCTGCATGCAAAAAATCATGTACCTGTATGTGGTTTTGTGCAGCCAGGCCGCCCTGCCGCAGTATATATGCAGTGGGCGCTCCGGAACTGGTTAAAAGTCAGCAGCAGTTTAGTATTTGTAGCTACTGACTTCATTTTTTTTTCCCAGGCGGAACACCTCTTTAAGTAAAGCACCCAATGATGTTCACCTGATGTACCTCCACCCATTGAAAATTCACTCACCAGCAGTTGTTTGAGACAAACACGGGTATCAGATCACTGCCCTCCTCACTAACGGGTGACCAAGGGCCCCCTTGATCTCACACCACGCTTGTCACTGACGTAACAATACCACTCTCAGCTGCTTCCAGCACAAAGATTCTCCAGCTTGCGGGACCACCGTCTAAGTGCCAGCCGCCCGAGATCGATTGTTACCGGGCTGATTCAAGCAATTAACCCTTTCTCCGCCACCACTAACCTTTGATCCGGAGTGTTAGATTTCCAACAATTAGCAATACCAATTATGATTTTAGAATAACCACCTTTAACACACGTTGCCACCACAGACAGGGATATTCAGATGAGTTATCCTAAATACAGTAATGCTCTTCAAAGGAACAGGTTTGCTATAGCTTGCATTAAGAGCTTTAGGGACAAGATTAACACTTTTCAGAATAAGGTTTAATAATGAAAAGGTCAAGTTTGGTGCAGTAAAATATTTAGAGAAAAAATTATGTTACAAAGCAATAAGAGATATAATGTACAGCAGCAAAGAGAGAAGAAAGAATGGGAGGGGAAAGTTACTTGCATTTAAATGTCCGTGATCAATCAGAGATTCGATGATGAGTCCATGGATTCTCGGATGTTCGTTCTTTGATGGTAAGGTGAGAACTGAGAACTGTCCCTGGCATTCTCTTTTTCACTCGGTATAAAGGGGTAGGGCAGTATGCCCCTGACCACTCACATGGGTAAGGAGGGCCCGTGGGCTGTCCAGGGCGGACCGTGGAATAGCAATCTTCCCCAATATGCAATTCACAGTATAAAAAACATATCTTGGGATGGGATTATCGTGCAAATTCACCATTAAGGCATTCACATTCCACATGCACAGTGCATCAAAATAAGCCTAAACATGACAGGCTTGTCGCTTTCTGTGACACTGGGAAGAGGATAAACTATCAGGGGGCTCCTTTACAATTGAATTCATCAACATTTGGGCTCGTTTTACTCGGTATGCCTTCCCGCATACAGATATATACCTTTTATTAAGATGTCATGTTCCTATCCAGATTTATGAAATGTGGGTACATTTTTTACCTTTTGAGATGGCTGAGGTCTCTGGAATGTCACAGCTGCCTAAGGGAGGGGTGAGTGATTTGTCGGGCGAATGGCTGGTTTTCGCTTATATCATACCAACACCATGCTTGATATGTATTTCTATTATTACAATTGTATTAATAGACCCCCCTCTCTTAGTACAGACCCCTCTCCCTCAGTATAGACCCCCCTCTCCACTAAGTATAGACCCCCGTCAGTACAGACCCAAGTACAAACCCCCCTCTCCACTAAGTATAGAGCCCCCCTCTCCACTAAGTATAGGACCCTCTCCCTCACTTCGGACCCGCCTCTCCACTAAGTATAGACTCCTCCCCTCAGTACAGACCCCCTCCACTAAGTATAGACCCCTCTCCCCTCGACTGCAGTGGATTAGTGTCTTTGGGGCAGCCGCTACCCCTGCTGACAGCTTTGTCCAGCATGGTGGAGAACATTGGGCGCGGAGGAGGAGACAGTAATATCCTCCTCTGCTTTTCATGCTGGGCAGATTCGCGGCTGTGACATCACTGGTTGCTAGATGCCAGGTGGCTTTAGCAACCAGTGGCCAGAGTCTCAGGTGGAGCTGGAGGCGGAGCAAGCGGCAGCGCTATGGGTTTGCTAACTCTGTCAGTTCATTTCCGGAACAGACCTGCTAATTGTGGGATTGTCCCGGGCAATCCGGGACACGTGGGCACCCTAACAACATATGAGCCCATCATTACAAGACAAGGCAAACAAAATGACAAAACGACACGAATATAACTACACTAATACCTAGTTAAAACAGCAAAACATTTGAAAGTGTACAAGGCCTTTAAATTATAAATAGGAACACAGCATATAAATCATTATGAATGTTTCCAACACTGAAGACATTGATTGAAACAGGTAGCTGCTGTCCCCTTTGTGCAGCTGATCAATGTGGGCTGCAGACAGGCTAAATGTAAAAAAAAACTATTGTGTACACTGGCCTTGCGATGACAGATCTGAAAACATATGGAAAGGGCACAGGTTAAAAAGATATAATTGTAAAGTTGCTTCTTTCTATAAGCACTCTTTTTTTATTGCTTGTGTACATCACTGTCTACTGTGTATGCTCTGATTCACCGTTTGGCCTTGTATTGCACATCATGAGCATTTTAGATTGGAACAATGGACTATATATGAGTGTTTTTATGGGCATTACAAATGATATTTAGTGACGAAAACAGAAAAAAGTAACGAAAATAAAATAAATTTAAATAAGTCACAGATCTCATATTGAAGCCCAAAAAAGGAAGTGTTTATGATATTTCTTAACCGCTTGACCTCCGGAAAATGTACCCCCCTTCAGGACCAGGCCATTTTTTGCGATACAGAGTTTTTTAAACTGACAATTACACGGTCATGCAGCACTGTACGTTGATAAAGTTTATGTCTTTTTTTCCCCACAAATAGAGTGTTCTTTTGGTGCTATTTTATCACCTCTACAGTTTATTTTTTTTGCGCTATAAACGAAAAAAGACCGTCAATTTTGGAAAAAAACCCATATTTTTTACTTTCTGCTATAAATCCTATCCAATAAAAAAATTGAAAAAAAATCAAATGTCTTCATCAATTTAGGCCAATATGTATTTGGCTACATATTTTTGGTAAAAAAAATACCAATAAGCGTATATTGATTGGTTTGCGCAAAAGCTGCCTCCAAACTATTTTTTTTTTACTAGTAATGGCAGTGATCAGCTACTTATAGCGGGACTGCGATAGTGTGATTGACAAATAGCAACACTAACTGACACTTTTGAAACTTTTTGGTGACCAGTGACGCTAATACAATGATCAGTGCTAAAAAAATATGCACTGTCACTGTACTAATGACACTAGCTGGGAAGGGGTTAACATCAGGGGCAATCAAATGGTTAAATGTGTGCCTAGCTGGTGTTTCAGTGTAGTCGGGAAGGTGCTTTTACTAGTGGAAGGCATGGATCGGTGTTCCTGCTTTACAGGAACACAGGATTCATGCCTTCTGTACTGGCAGAACGGCAATCTGCCTTGTTTACATATAGCATATAGTCGTTCTGCCTGTGTACTGCAGCATTGGAGGGCGCCAGCAGTCATCGAGTCCACCGTACCCGCTGATCAGCTCCCACTGTGTATAATCACAGCGGGAACAGCTTGCCGGAGGCGTACACACACGCCTTAGACCAGGGAGTGCAGAATCACGTACCTGCGCAGCAGAGCCACCTTGCTGCCATATATGTAAGTTATACAGTCGGTAAGCGGCTAATGAGAGCTCCAGAAAATATTATCAAAAAGGACAGTTGGGAGTAAGGGTAAAACCTTTTTTTTTCATTTTGGATAGAGTAAGGGAAGATTATAACCCCTGTCAGATTTGTTTCGCCATCTGTGTACCATTGCAGAGATTTCCCTTCATTTCCTGTCCCATAGTCAAACAGGAAGACAGAGGAAATCCCAACAAATTAAGGGAATTCCTTGGGGACCACCAGGTCACCAGAACTAGTGTCCCCATTGGAAGATTTCCCCTCTATTACTTTTCTGGGGACAACCCAAAATTCAGAATTTTCTTTTACTTTCACTTTGTGCCTATAGTTATACTTTAATTAAGCGTTGCTTTTGCTGTCCTTTCCAAGATTTTACTCCCCAGTTGTTCTGCTAGACCAGCTGGTGTGCTTTTCTATTTCCTGTCCCTCCAATTTACACATGGTATTAGCTGCTGAAATAAGAGTCTATGGTCATTATTTACCCCCATGCACTGTTGACATCTGCTTTTAGGACAGGAAGCGAGGGGACAAAGACAGTAATAAAGAACTGACAAATGCTCTAACCTTTTCTTACTCTACTAAAAAATGCTTTTATTGTGTCCTATCTCCCCATTGGGGAGATTTCCTCCCAATTCCTTTTCTGTCTGACATCTGCCAAAAAGAACGAAAATGAGAATTAAACTTTCCTAAAAAGGACAAAGACAGCAATAGAAATGCACGTTTCTAATCCCTGCTCCACCCAACCCAGGACTGAAAAACTTTTTTTAGTTGGTAAAATGTCCAGGAGTGCCAATACATAGGACAGCAGGCCATCAAAATGTACAAACTGTTGTCATATTCCCCTTTTTGTTTTCCTCTTTAGGCCATCTCTGGTCATTTGTGTCCAAATCAAATTCATTGGAATGTACAGGTACAAAGGTAACTGTGAATATACTCGTAGCCATGTGCTCCCTTAAGAGTGGCTGATAGTTGTGGTCCACCTGCCCACTGCCCTCAATCACAGGAATTCCACACATCCAAAGTCACTGAACAGGCTGGTACTTTGTTTTTGTTGTTTTATTTAGGGGTTTGAAGTTGGATAGGGATTAGGGATGACTGTGGGATGCCCAGTAATAGAACATAGGACCTACTATATACACCTCCGGTATATACACTTCTTCACCTCCTGCACACTACTTTCTGACCGTTACACTTCTCCTGTACTCCTGGTCCGTAGGGAAATTTATCAGACCTCCATGATACCTCCTCTTCACCACAACTAGCATATGGTGAGGCCTGCTGCAGCCATGGGCAAGGCCTCAGAACCACCCTTTGTGGGTAAGAGTTGCAGGTCTCCTTCACTGAAACCATACACACTCTTTTGTGTAGCAAAAATACATTGGTGCTAGCCAGGCCTTTGGATGAACAACAACTCCCAGCCCATCCATCTTCCAGACCCATTCGGTCTGTCCTGCGGTCTAATGGCTCTCCTTCCCCTTGGTTGGCTCCTACCGGCCTCCACAGACTCTCTCTCTCCCAGACTGCCCCAGCCTTCTCATCCAACTCCCAGGGGGCCACCACTCACCGACTATATGGTGGATTCTTTAAAGAGTCTTTTTCCATGTAGAACTCAGCTGCTCTCCTGCTTCTCCTGTGCTATTCCAGGAGCCGACTCCCACTCCTGACTGCACCCAAGTCCCATGCCTCAAGGTCACCACCCCCCAGACTGGGGGCTCCCCTCCCGGGTGAGGCCTGATACGCAGCTGCTGACTACATTCTCACCCTTCCACCCGACCACTCTTCCCACCGGATGGCAGATTGCTGTATTTAAGAAGGCCAATTCAGCCTGTAGATTGGTCAGGGCTCCTTATCATGCATCAGGAAGTGACACCTCCTCCTCCATCCCCCTTTCCAGAACTTTCCAAGTTCAAGGGGGAATCTCCAAGGGGTGTTCCTTCCCTCTATCTCCAGCCCCCTCCCTGAGCTACTCCCTTAGCCCAGATCAAAACATTCAGGGGTTTTTACAGAAGATCATCAATATGCGGGTGTGCCTAGGGGATCATGAAGTCTAAATACAGCCCTGGATTAAGATGACACGAGTCACAGACAAACTGGATAGTGGACCCTATGTGTTATCTCCATGTCTGAAGAGGTTGTGAGCCCCTAAAGGGGCCAGGGTGCAAAGTCTAGATATGCCCACAGAGTCCAGATCTTCACCAGAGCACCCTGCAAGAAATCATGGACTCGTGGGTATACTGGGCTGCAGCATTCCGGGACACATGTAAAGATGTCAGGAACATGTACAGATCAAAGGTCTGGGTCGGCAGTGATGAAGTGTAGTCAACACAAACTGATGTCAGCACCAGAGAAACTGAAATGTAGAGAAGCAGGAGCTAACACAGACTGGAGTCTTGGGCTAGGTTATGAGTATACTCAGGAGATGGATGGCGGTCTGAACACAGCTAAATAGTGATGTGGATTTATACGCTGGGTGGGGACTGTTTGTGTAGGTGCTATATCCAGTAGGAATCTGATAATGCCTATGCCTTCCAAGTCTCGAACTAAGAAGGTCTTATCAAGGACCACAAGTAGCATTGCAGTGAAAGCACCCCAATCTCCTTTGGGGTTCTTCTTGTTGGGGAGGAACCCCATCTGATGGGGAACTGTCAATAAAAGTTCTTCAACAAGTGAGGGGCATGAAGATCATGAAGACCTTTCTTCAGGACCATAGCTTTTCCAATGGACCAACTATTAAAGTTTGCCCTAGAGCAGCCCATATCCTTTGGCGGCTGGTGAAATTTTAGGATTGGGGGGGTGCCAGACCCCGCCCTTCCTTTTTGACCCCTGCCACTTCTCATATGCCACACCCATTATAGTTTCCACCCCTTGTGTCAGGAGTATACAGCCCAGCATCACCAGATAGGGTATATAGCATCACCAGATAGGAGTATACAGAGTCACCATATAGCAGTATACAGTCACCATATAGCAGTATACAGAGCCCCAGATAGCAGTATACAGGGTCCCAGGTAGCAGTATACAAGGTCCCAGATAGCAGTATACAGGGGTCCCAGATAGCAGTATACAGGGGTCCCAGATAGCAGTATACAGGGGTCCCTGATAGGGTATACAGAGCCCCAGGTACCAGTATACAGGGTGCCAGGTAGCAGTATACAGGGCTTCCAGATAGGGTATACAGAGCCCCAGGTAGCAGTATATAGGGTGCCAGGTAGGGTATACAGGGTGCCAGGTAGCAGTATACAGGGTGCCAGGTAGGGTATACAGGGTGCCAGATAGCAGTATACAGGGCCAGGTAGGGTATACAGAGCCCCAGGTAGCAGTATACAGGGTGCAAGGTAGGGTATACAGG
>BLSH010502852.1:157581-183057 GCA_018402905.1 Glandirana rugosa
AAAAAAATTTAAAAAAAAATAAAAAAAGAACGGAGGTCCGTGTAAGTAAACACGGATCTTCGTACTGTTAGAGGGAGAAGGGCAATGATCACAGGCTTCCTGTATATGGAAGCCGTGATCATCCCCTTTCCCCAGCCAGGGCAGCCCACACACAGTTAGAACACGCCCAGGGAACACAGATAACCCTTAGAGCGCCCCTTGCAGGTTAACCCCTTCACTGCCAATGGCATTTACACAGTAATCAGTGCATTTTTATAGCACTGACCGCTGTATAAATGCCAATGGTCCCAAAAAAGTATCAAAATGGTCCTACATGTCCGCTGCAATATCGCTAAAAATCGCAGATCGCCGCCATTACTAGTAAAAAATAAAAAAAAATTTAAAAAAACAGAAATTAATTCTCATCATCCGTAAACGCTGCAACTTTTGCGCAAACCAATCAATAAACGCTGATTGTGATTTTTTTTTTACCAAAAATATGAGGAAGAATATAAATCAGTCAAAACCGTTGGAAAAAAATATTTTTTTTTTGGATTTGTATTTTAGCAAAAAGTAATAAATTTGGGTTTTTTTGCAAAATTGTTTCTCTTCCTTTGTTTATAGCAGCGATCAGAAATGACGCAGAGGTGATCAAATACCACCAAAAGAAAGCTCTATTTGTGGGAAAAAAAGGACACAAATTTTGTTTGGGTACAACGTCTCACGCCCGCGCAATTGTCAGTTAAAGCGATGCAGTGCCGAATCGCAAAAAGTGCTCTGGTCCTAAAGTGTGAAAACCTTCCGGGGCTGAAGTGATTAAAAAAAAAGTGTCCCGCGATGTAATCCAAGTTAATCACGGCGCAGACGACCCAAAAAAGTGCAAAAACAAGGATGCATCCGCCTCTTTCAGAGGCAACTCACTGATTGGGCTGTCTTTGCTGTGACCGTTTATATATAGGCAAGGACGGGGCCATCCGGTAATGTAAGCGCGTGACCCCGCCCCCTCTGGTGCCACATGACGTTATGTCACTTGGTTATGTCACCCTTTTTTTTTTTTAAAAAAGGACTTGTCCCAAACTGTCTCCTGTGGTTTTTATTTTTTGACACTTTTTTGGTGAATGGGTAGGAGTACAATGTACTCGATACCCATTCGCATAGGGGGGCTGGGATCTGGGGGCCCCCTTGTTAAAGGGGGCTTCCAGATTCCGATAAGCCCCCTGCCCACAGACCCCAACAACCACCGCCAGGGTTGTCAGGAAGAGGCTCTTGTCAACATGGGGACAAGGTGCTTTGGGGGGACCCCAAAGCACCTCCCCATGTAGAGGACATGTGGCCTGGTATGGTTCAGGAGGGGTGGGGCTCTTGCTCTCAGGGTCTGGTATGGATTTTAGGGGGACCTCCATGCCATTTTTAAAAAAATGTTGCGTGGGGTTCCCCTGAAAATCCATACTAGACCTGAAGGGCCTGGTATGGATTTTGGTGGGGGGCCCCACACAATTTTTTTTTTTTAATTTTGGCATGGGGTTCCCCTTAAAATCCATACCAGATCTGAAGGACCTGGTATGGATATTTGGGGGGACCCCATGCCAATTTTTAAAGAAATTTTGGTGTGGAGTTTCCCTTAACCACTTCACCCCCAGAAGGATTTCCCACGTTAGGACCAGAGCACTTTTTGCGATTTGGCACTGCATTGCTTTAACTGACAATTGTGCGGTCGTGCAACGTTGTACCCGAACAAAATGTGCGTCCTTTTTTTCCCACAAATAGAGTTTTCTTTTGGTAGTATTTGATCACCACTGTGTCATTTCTGATCGCCGCTATAAACAAAAAAAGAGCGACAATTTTGCAAAAAAAACAATATTTCTTACTTTTTGCTAAAATACATATCCAAAAGATTTATATTCTTCCTCATATTTTTGGTAAAAAAAAATCGCAATCAGTATTTGTTGATTGGTTTGCGCAAACGTTGCTGCGTTTATAAACCATGAGAATTAATTTCTGACTTTTTTACAATTTCTTTTTACTGGTAATGGCGGTGATCTGCGATTTTTTTCGGGACTGCGATATTGGGGCGGACATGTTGGACATTTTTGACACTTTTTTGGGACCAATGACATTTATACAGCGATCGGAAATTTAAATGTCCACTGATTACTGTATAAATGTCATTGGCAGTGAAGGGGTTAACCTGGGGGGTGCTCCAGGGATTAACTCTGTTTCCTGGGCGTGTTCTAACTGTGAGGGGGCTGGGCTGTCAGGAGCATGAGAGATCTAACTGATCTCAGTGACAGGGATCAGTAGATCTCTGTCATACTGCCTGACAGCACGGGGAACCGCCATGTTTACATTGGCCGTTCCCCGTTTTTCAGCTGTGACCAACAATCACGGCTCGCCAGCGGAGATTGATCGGGCACACTCCTGCAGAGTGTGGCGGGCTAGCCGCGCATGGGCGACAGCGCCACTCTGCAGCAGTAAATGTACGCAAGCCGGTCAGGAACCGGTTAAAATCTATGCCAGACCCTTATCCAAGCATGCAACCTGTCATGCACTGTATATAGTCTACACTGAATGCAGTATATATATATATATATATATATATATTACACTGTATACAGTATATATATTCTTACACTGCCTGCACTGACTGTATATATAGCCTACACTGAATATATAGTCTACACTGAATGCACTGTATATATATATATACAGTATCTCACAAAAGTGATATTAAGAGCTGTGTGTTGAGTTATTTTGAGGCAACAGCAAATTTACACTGTTATACAAGCTGTACACTCACTACTTTACATTGTAGCAAAGTGTCATTTATTCAGTATTGTCACATGAAAAGATATATTAAAATATTTACAAAAATGTGAGGGGTGTACTCACGTTTGTGAGATACTGTATATATTCTTGCACTGACTGTATGTATAGTCTACACTGTATATATAGTCTACACTGACTACACTGTATATATATATATATATATATATATATATATATATATATATATATATACACATACATACTAAACTGCCTGGCTGCACCACTAACTAGCTTGCCTAATCTAGCTCAACCTCACTCTCTCTACATTATGATTACACTATATATGGCCACTGTGTAAGCAGCCTTATATATGTCAGGTGCATGCTTTGGCCAATCAGCAGCCGTAACTGCACTATGACCTCGCAGTGCATTATGGGGCGCTCCACGGCAGGTGAACTCGCAGCGAGCGTCCCATGTTCGACTCGAACATCGGGCCCATCCCTAGTAACAAAGAATAACAATATATATGTTTAAAGAATGCAATAGAAGAGCAATAGCTGAGGTTATGAGCAATATAGCTCAATACTATATTCAGGCTGCTTTCAGGGGATTCAAAACCTAAGAATACCCCAAGAGCAGATGCAAACAATTCAATAACAATATATCATAATATGGCACTCTGTACCAGATTGATTAGCTTTACCTAATTTATGCAGGTAATGGAAGAGATAAGTATTCACTAAAACACTTAAAGTGGTTGACAAGTCATGACAACCACTTTAAGCTACAGGTAAGCCTACAATATAGCTTACCTGTAGGTCCAGGAAATATCTCCTAAACCTGTACGCTTTAGGAGATATCCCCTGTATCTGCATGTGCCAATGTCATCCGCACATGCACACTGAAGAATCGGCACCCGGGGTAGCCCAGGGTGCCGTTTCTTCTGTATTCGTGCCATAAATAACTGCTCCCATGCGCGGCAGTGTTGTCAGCGCGGCTCCGCCAATCACAGCGCTGGAGCCCGCAATGTGATTGGACCGAGCCGCAGACCCGGAAGAAGGATGTCGCCGGTCACAGCGGTGTGCCGAGACCGCTGCAACAGCTTTGTTCCAAAGTAAGTGTTCCATAATGAGCTAGTATGCGCTGCATACTAGCTCGTTATGCCTTTGCTTTGCAGGGTTTTTTTTGGGGGGGGTGGGGGCAGCTTTACAACCACTTTAAAGTGAGACTCCAAGCACATTACTAAATACACGCCTGAAATGCATTAGGGTAGATTTACTAAAGGAACAGGGAATATTCACTAAATTTAGTAAATACTGCAAGATGAAGTTGTGCTCACTTTAATCAAAGAATCATTATTTTTTTGCACATGATTGGGTATTCTATGTAAACACAGATTGATTCCTTTACAAAATGAACTCCACAGTATTTATATTTTGCCTACAACGCATTGGTAATTCTGTTCAGCCACATGTCACCTCTCCACCTCCTGCCTATTTACTAGACAGTGAATTAGCATCATTGCCATTTGTCCAATTATAGTGTAGATATAGATTATAGATATAGATATTATCTAAAAAGCAAAAAAGCTGAATCAGCAAGTTAGGGTGCACCAGCGGGTGTGGCTGATTTTGGGATGCGAAGATATAACAATGTGTGAATTCAGAGTTTCTGCCCTGCTACACCAGGATCCACCATCCTGTAGCTCCCTACATCCTGATTCCTGCAGACAACATCACCACTAACCCCACTGTACCTTCACAGCCTGAAACCAACCATTGGAGCCATCATCAGACCCATCAACCTAATATTTCACTTACCAGCAACTGCTCCGCATCCCACCCCCATGACACTAATCTGAAGGGACCCTATTTCCCACCTATCTCAGAAAATAAACACCTCAAATGTCTCAAATATTTGGGCAAGCTTTGGATTCTGCATTTTATGGTTCCTTTTGGTTAGCCGAGCCAAGAAGTAATTCAAAGTTTGCTCTTATCACCTTTGTACATTTGCACAGCCAAGTCCAACACTTTATATGTTTTTTCCTGGGTCAAGATTAATTACCACCCTGGTTTGAGAACCTTTGGCAAGACATGCACTCAGTGCACTCTAACAGTCAATCAATGTTATAAAAACAGCACAAGCTTGTATTATATCTACGTGAAAGCTAGCTAAACCTCCTACTATCCTACCTATGCTTTGCTAATATGAAAAAAAATCAAGACAATGGAAGACCTCACAGCATCCCTTTTCACAGAAAGGTAAAATACCAAAACACCAAGTTTCCCAGGATAGACGTCACATACAAAATTATGCTGACTCCCACTGACCCTCTCATAGATACTTGATAAGAGCCAGAAACATCATCTTTCAACTGCAGCAACATTATGGAGATCACTATGTGATAGCCTTCAGCTATAATGCTCATGGAGGCTCAACACTTTTGAGATATCTCCACCCAGCCACACTCTTGATGCACCACCTTCACCAATCACCTACCTTAACCTCCCCCCTCTTTCCCTTCCTCAGTTACTATGCTCCTTTTCCCAGGGGATACCTTAAAGCCCTTCCTTTTGCTCTTAGAATTTAATTAACAGAAACACTGGACAGCCTATGTACACCAACTTCTCTTGTTACTAACACCAAACAGGATTGTCAAGTCTTTATTGTACAGGGGAAAAAATAATTGGCACAGGCAAGATACTGGACCAGAATTTATTCAATACATAACAAGCCTTCCCTGCCAATTGTTCTAAAATAATGTCACATGTTACATGATATCACTTGATTTGGAGATGTACACAATAGATTATAAACGTATCCATGTTATGTCCAAAATAAAGAATAAAAAGGCTTATTTTCACTATTCTGGAAGCTATAGGCGAAGTTGCATCTCACCAGCTGATTAATACACAGCTTGGTTCATGGCCGATTTCTGTCCAGCCCCCCGCCCCCCCCCCCTCAGTTTAAACCTCTATTTAAATTTTGCTCAGTTCCTTGTTTCTGTATCCCCAAGCATTCCTGTGATCCCAGTGCCTCCAGCGATCCCTGCACCTCAGTGCCTCCAGTCACTCTGTTATTTCCCTCACCCCTGTGTTTCCAATACTCCAGTCCTGCAAGAGTCACTCACTCCTGTGTTCCTGTAATCCTAGAATATTAGTGTTCTCATTGACCTGTGTACACTCTTTCTGTGACTTTCCTGTCTTCAGTAACCACTGAGCTCTGTGCCTCTGATGACCTCTGTGTCCCCCAGTGTCTTTAAGTCCAGTGTCCCTGAATTCCCCTAGTTGGTATATTCCTGTCTCTTCGGTTATCGACTTTGCCACTGTATATTACCACGTTTGTCCGCTGCCTGCCATACCCTTTGGCCTGTTTCCTTTTCTGAGATTGCTTACTGATTTGGTACTTCGTTTTGGTTCTTTCCCTGGTCAGCTGCTGTCTACACAGATGTGTCTGAGGCCCGCAGACTAGGAGCTGTCCCACAGCAAAGCCCCCAGTGAATACCAGACAGCTTCTCAGACTCTGCACTTCAGCACCTTTTAGGGCTTACACCTTCACCGGTGCAAACAGCCCAGAGGGTCCTCACTCCCACTATACACACTAAACACAACTAATTTATAAAAGCCATTCTGAAAACACCAAACCATTCTCATGTGCCTAATCACGGTCTCTATATTGGGGCTAAGGCTGGATGGCAGATTTGAAGCAGTATGCTCTCTATCCCAAATCCGACCTGATTTGTTATAAGGCTTGTCTGACCTGACTTGTTGCTTGGTTTGTTTCCTAACACTGCACAGGGATACTGACTTGGCACTTCACCAATATCCAGTGTTGCTTTAGTAACATTATTTTGTCTATACAATACACTATACGATAGCTACTGATGCTGAGGTCTTTTGGAACATAAGGTTATTGTAGCCGTATCAGCACATTTGTATCAACAAAGTTGAGAACTGTTTGTTTTTTTTTCTTCGCTGTCCAAGAAGTAATATTACCAAAGGGCAATACAAAATTCTAAATGTCTTAGTTTCATAGTTGGTAAGGTTGAATAAAGACACTAGTCCATCCAGTCCAATCTGTGAATTGGTGTATGTGTGTTAATGTCGATAATCATTTCCCATATCCCTGTATATTGTGTTCACTAAGATGCACGTCCAAGAGTCTTTTAAAACTATTAATACTTCCTGCTGACACCACCGATTGTGGAAGAGAGTTCCACAATCTTATCGCCCTAACAGTGAAAAACCCCCAGTGCAGCTTAAGATTAAACCGCTTCTCCTCCAAACTCATTGAGTGGCCCCGTGTCTTTCTACACTCCCTGAGACTGAATAGTTTTCTTCCAACACTGGATTCACCATTGAGGTCTTATCTTCTTAGGTACTACAAATTAATATATTCAGTAAGTATACATTTTAAATTACTGTAATTATTTAAAATAGGACTAAAGGCAAAAAAACAGGCTCCTGCTGCTGTTAGTCAAATCCTGTGGGGGGGGGGGGGGTGGAGAGTGCCAGCGGGAGACAGCCAGGAAAGGAAGGTAAGGGGCCACTCTGTGCACCGCTACACATAGCAGGTAAGTACAAACCTCTTTTAAATTTAATTTTTTTTTTTAATGTTTACATAGAAATAAAGTTATATTCTGGACAGGAACCAGTAGAATAGCACTTTAAGTGGCCACTATTCCTCTGTAGCCTGTGCCAGGGCAGCAAAAGCAGCAGAATGATAAGCTAGTCTCTCTGTCACTCTTCTATCTCCTCCTATTAATATGTCCCTTGTTAGCACATGAGCACTTGATTGTCTTCTTGTGCTGCTTCTCCCTCTAACTCTGCTGCATAGTGGGCTGCAAGAAGTTGATTTCAGGTGAAATTGAATTACTTAAATTGCATGAATTAACAGTGTGGGAGATTAGCTCGTGGGGATCGCTTTTCACAGGAAAACATTCAGCAGGCACGCCAACCTCTTTAAAATCTGGCAGCTTGCCAGGTTTTTTGTAAAATGTTTGCAGGTTCAAACAAATAAAAAATAAAACAAAACCTTGCCGTCTGGCGCTAAACTAACAGTCGTGATTCCTCACTATATGGTGTGGAGCTGGCCCCAACACCCACAAAACATGAGCACAATGCAAACCTCGTTTTTGAGTCCAAAATAGCACACAGTGCTCTCTCAGCTTTCCTCCACTGAGATCCAGGATTGAGCTCCAGTGAGATCTCTTACTGATCATTAAGTGCAGGTGGAGAGGGCTTTGGGTGGAGCAGAAAGTCCAGGCCAGAACCAGCTCTGCTATGGTGGCTGGGAAAAACCAGGTCGGACTCTCTCTAGTCGCTTTGAAGTGATCGCATGTATCACCCATCCATTATGGCGCCTCGCATAACGTCACATACCCCCCTCTGCTCAAGCCCCTGGGGTGGAGCAACTGTTCCGACCATGCAGTGGGCCCGAGAAAGGCCATCAGCGTTATTTTGGAGCCTTCCGGCCCGGTGTTCCACTGATAACTTAAACGGCTGTAGGGCCAGGAACCACCTAGTCACCTGGCTATTTTTCTCCCGGTTGTCACACATCCACTTAAGGGGGGCATGGTCAGTGACTAGCCTGAATGACCTCCCCAGCAGGTAGTATTTTAAGGCCTCTAAGGCCCACTTGATAGTCAGGCACTCCTTCTCCACAATGGCATAATTCATTTCATACCTATTAAGCTTCTTGCTTAAGCATACAACAAGGGGGTTCCTCACCATCTCTGATTTGGGAAAGAACAGCACCTAGTCCCACGTCAGAGACGTCAGTTTGAACCACAAAGTCCTTTGTGAAGTCTGGGGTCACGAGTACCGGCTGTACACAAAGGGCTTGTTTCAACTTCTGGAAGGCCTTCTCGGCCTCAGGATTCCACTTAACCATTCCTGACGCTCTATCCTTGGTCCGAAGAATCGGTATTACCCTGTAATCCCCAGGAAGGCCCGAACCTGTTTCTTGTTCACCGGTTGGGGCCACTTTTGAATGGCCTCATTCTTATTGGTCTGGGGCTTGATCAGACCCCGACCAATAACATACCCAAAGTATTTGGCCTCCTACAGACCAATGGCACACTTTTTCGGGTTGTCTGTTAAACCTGCTACCCTCAGTGAATCTACCACTGCCTGCACCCGGGGCAGATGTGATTCCCAATCTAGGCTGTGGATGACCACATCATCCAGATAGGACCAATACAGCCTCAAAGTTTTGTCCATCATCCTCTGGAAGGATGCAGGAGCCCCATGCAGACCAAACAGCATTTATTTGTATTGAAAGGACCCCTCGGGGGTAGAAAAGGCCCTTTTTTTCTTTCGCTGACTCCGTTAGGGGAATCTGCCAGTAGCCTTTACTTAGGTCTAGGGTTGTTATGTACCAGGCACCTCCCAACAAGTCCACAAGTTCATCAACCCGCGGCATAGTTTACCTTATAGTTTACCCTCCCTACTCTTTCCATAATTTCAAAGGGACCCTGCCATTTTGCTAGGAATTTACTTTCAACAGTGGGGACTAGTACCAGCACTCTGTCTTCGAGGTTGAGAGTTCGGGTCTTGGCACCCCGATTATAAACCCTCCTCTGAGCTTCCTGGGCTCGCTCCATATGTTCCCGGACAAGGGGCAGAACAGCTGCAATTCGATCCTGCATCAAGGAGATACAACGCTTCTATACGGGGTAGCCTCTCCTTCCCTCTTTTCTTTTGCGACATCAAGTAGCCCCCTGGGATGTCTACCATACGAGAGGTCAAATGGGGAATATCCCGTAGACGCCTGTCGAACCTCTCTTATGGCAAACATGAGATATGGTAGCAGGAAATCCCAATTTCTCCCATCTTTATCCACCACCCTTTTCAACATACGTTTAAGGGTCTTGTTAAACCTTTCCACCAGACCATCAGTTTGGGGGTGGTAAACAGAAGTATGTAGATTGGAGATTTTGTACAATTTGCACAATTCCTTGGTAACTCTGGAAATAAAGGGGGTGCCCTAATGCATTAAGATCTCCTTTGGGATCCCCACCCAACTAAACACCTGGACCAACTCCTTAGCAATAGTCTTAGCGGAGGTGTTCCGCAAGGGGATGACTTCAGGATAGCGTGTTGCATAGTCGAGTAAGACCAGAATGTGCTGGTGGCCCCAAGCAGACTTTACCACAGGCCTCACCAGATCCATGCCAATTCTCTCAAATGGCACTTCAATGATGGGCAGTGGGACAAGGGGGCTATGGAAATGGGGAGACAGTGCAGTAATTTGACACTCGGGACATGATTCATAATATTCCCTGACCTCCGCATGCAGCCCAGGCCAGAAGAACCTCTGGGTTATTCTCTCTACCCAGATGTCCCCCCATTACATGACCATGGGCCAGATCCAGCACCTTCCTGCAGAAGGGTTTGGGAACCACTAGCTGTTCTACTTCGTTACCCTCCTCCGCATTTTATCCCCTTGTTGAAACAAATAATTTTTAAGAGCCATGTAGGGAAAAGACACCCCCAGTTAGGGTCCTCAGGTTCTCCATCCATCACCTTCACATTTCCTCTGGCTTGAAGGAGAGTGATATCATGTAGTTGCTCTGTATAGAAGTCCTCTCTCTGGACCTCTAAGTCAGGTACTACATTCGGTTCACTCTCACAGTCAGGATCAAAGACATTTTCTGGGTCATTAGCCACCAACTGGGAGCTATCTTCTGGCTCCTCTGGCTCCCCAGCCATTACAGGAAAAGGAAGAGGGTTCCCTCGGTCCTGCCACCAATCTCTCCTTCCGTTTGGCAAAAAGGGTCTGGTGAGAACTCTCGTGCCTCCTCAGCAGGGGGAGCTCTTTCCTCCAGGCTCTCTGTGCCCTCCTATACCCGCCATAAATGGGGAAAATCCCTCCCCACTAGGGCTTCCCTGAAGCAGGGAAGGTACCACTCCCACTGAATGGGTCACTCTGCCGCAAGGGGTGTCAATCTCGATCAGCACCGTCTGGTAGTCCCGAGTGTCCCCATGGATGCAAATGACCCAGAAAGTGCTAGGGTGTAACCTTGCTGGATTTACACAGCTGCTTTTGACCAATGTTATCACACTATCAGAGTCAAGCAGCGCAGTGACGGGTTTCCCATCAATAGCAATCACATTTGCTTCTCCATGCGATTTGAACATGATGCTATACGTGCAAAAAGAGAAATGCATTTTCATATAAGCATTATCACATTGCATGGGTCCATCATTCGGGGGACAATTGGCAGCAATATGTCCCAATGCATAACATCGGAAGCACTGTATGTGCTCTATAGCCAGTCTTCTCAAGGGTCCCCTAGACCTTCCTGGCTTCCTTGGCCAGTCTCCAGGTCTAGAATCCATAGTCTCTTTCGTCACAGCGGTCTTATCAAACTTTTCCATGCCCTTGACCCCTGGAGCAGTCTTAGTGGGTCCACCAGGCGATCTTTCACCCCTGGATACATTGGAGTGGGACGCAGACAGGTGCAACAAGTCCTCAGCAGCACTGTGTCTCTCCACGAGGTCCACCAGTTGGTTTGCCGTTTTTGGGTCTCCATGGCTGACCCACTTCCTCAAAGTAGCATGGATACTGGCCCATGACCACATGCTTCACGATCTGAGGGCCTGGCAAAGTCTCTGGCTGTAATAACTTCCTCGTGAGATGGATCAAGTCAAACATTTGGGAGCGGATGGCTGGTCCATGCGGTAGGTCCACTGTTGCCCCCGTTGAGCCCGGACTGCCATGGTGACACCCAGGCGTGCGAGTATTTCCATTTTTAGAGACTCATGGTCCTGGGCCTTATCAGACTCTAAATCAAAATAGGCCTTTTGGGGCTCACCTGTTAGTAAAGGTGCTAGAAGTCCCGACCATTGTCTTTTTTGCCCTGCTTCCCGCACAGCGACTCTCTCGAAAGTGGTAAGGTACGCCTCCACATCACCCGCAGGTGTCATCTTCTGCAGATGGTAACTGGCATGGATCAACTTTTGTTCTAGTGACACAGGAGGTGCGGACCCCTTCTTTAACTCTACGAGAGCCTCTACCAGCTGGCAGTTGATCTCCTGCTAGGCCTCATGTTGTCTGTGACTTTCTTCCCTCTGTGCTGCAGTGGCTTGTGTGACTTGGAGGTTGATCTCCCGCTGAGCCGCAGTCACCTGCAGCAAGACCCTCAACATCTCCTCCATGTTGGAAAGTTGCCCGCTGAGTCTACCACGTGTGGGGGCGATTAGCTCGTAGGGATCGCTTTTCACAGGAAAACTTACTTAGCTGACAGGCCAACTTCTTTAAAATCTGGCAGCTTGCCAGGCTTATTGTAAAAGGTTTGCAGGTTCAAACAAATAAAAACAGGAAACAAAATCTTGCAGTCTGGCGCTAAACTAACAATCGTGATTCCTTACTATATGGTTTGGGACTGGCCCCGACACCCACAAAACATGAGCACAATGCAAACCTAGTTTTTGAGTCCAAAATAGCACACAGAGCTTTCTCAGCTTTCCTCCACTGAGATCCAGGATCGAGCTCCAGTGAGATCTCTTCCTGATCATTAAATGCAGGTGGAGAGAGCTTTGGGTGGAGCAGAAAGTCGGGCCAGAACCAGCTCTGCTACGGGGGCTGGAAAAACCCGGGTTGGACTCTCTCTAGTCGCCTCCATGTGATCGCATGTGAGGCAACAAATATCGCCGGTCCATTATGGCACCTCGCATAACGTCACAACAGGTACACTTAATTAATTATTTAGGAATAGAGGACTGTATCAATGTGTGTATTTTATATCTGTCTGGAGCAGTCAGGTGCAGTATTCTTTCAGGTGTTCAGCTAATAGCACCTTCAGCTCACACTTGGAATTCTAGCATCCCAACTTCTTCCTCCTCCAACTCACTATTGAGAGATTAGTTATATTGATAGGTAAAGGTGCAGCATGAGGGGAAACAAACAAGGGGGCCAGGGCTTACATGGAAAGTCAAGGCAATTTATACATTACTACAATATGCTAACCTACTTAAGAAGTCATGCGTCAGCCTTGAGGAAGCACCTGTGGCTAGGGCATCCATCTTTTTTCTTTTTTTTTACAGACCTCAACTTTTTTGACACACATAAATTACAGATTTACAATTCCTGCACTCCTGTCAACACCCACCTATTTCACATATATGTTGGTATACTAATAAATTAGCAAGCTAAAATATTGTAGCAGCTACTGTATGAGCCACGTGTAGATAACATGTACAAACAGTGACAATGTGTGTGCATACCTGCGACATAAAGTTCACACAAGATTATTTTCTATATTCAAGTTATTTTTATCTTCTGTTGATTGGACAAAAGTACATCTGTGCACATTTCAAATTCTGATGGTCCCCTGCCAGTATTTTCCAAAGCATAGAACAGGAGGGTCTCAATAAAGCCCTCATAACACTTTTCTGGTGGTATGGACCTTTAGAACAGCATGCACCAGATTCAAAAATCCCTGCCACCACTTTAGGTAGTTTTCCTCACAAGTGCATCAGATTCAGTCAATTTTCGTTAGTGCCACATTTAAAAAGCAAATTGCAAAATCAAAAAGAATTACCTCCAGTTTGTAACTGTGGGTAATTAAGACCAACTGTAAGTGTTTGTCAAGAGGAATGTTTGCTGCAGCTACCAGTGGTGTCACTAGGGTTGGTGTCACCTGATGTTGTAAAACAAGGCGTCAGTCCCCCCAATCATTTTTTCCCATATAACACTGCATATAAAGCTACTAGCCTGCCACAGTGCTCTGTGACAGCAGGACAGGCAGTAGGGCACTGAGCAGACTAGTGCATCGGCGCAGCTCTCCCCCCCCCCCCCCTAGCCTGCCACAGTGCCCTGTCCTGCTGCTGCGGAGTGACAGCAAGAGCAGGACAGAGCAGTAGACACTGGGCAGGCTAACTCATCGGGCTCTCTCCTGTCTAGGCTGTCACAGTGCCCTGCAGGCAGCTGGGCAGGCTAGTTTGGGGCTGGTAGCGCACAGTCATGGTGTGCACCCCAAACCAACCCCTGTAAATGATGTAGCTTCTCCAACCACCCCTCACCTTGTGCAGTTTCCCCACCCTTCTCCTCTTCTGGTGCAACACCTGATACCCCCATCTTGTCCTCCTCCCCCCCTTCAACTTGCGAATGTTGCCTTCACCCCCACCACCTTGTGCAGCTTCTCCATACCCCCCCTTTGTGCACCCCCACCTTTTCCTCCTGTACCCCCCTCCCCTCACCTTGTACAGTCTCCCCTTCACCCCTCACCTTTTGCAGCTTCCCCATCCTCCCCCTTCTTGTGTACCCCTTCACCTTGTCCTTCTCTTCCCCCTCGCCTTGTGCAACTTCCCCCTGCCCCCCCATCTTGTGCAGTTCCCTCCCCCATAGTTTGTGCACCCGCCTTCCCCCTCACCTTGTGCAGTTTCCATTCCCCCCATATCTTGTGCACCCACATCCCCTTGTACACCCCCACCACTCTGTGCAACTTCTCCATCCCCCATGCTATACCTCATCTTGTCCTCCTTTTCCCCATGTATACTGGTAGCACAGAGGGGGGTCTTGCTCTGCACATAGTACATGCTGTGGTTCTCCAGTTCAGGGTCAATACAGGGAGAGATCAGTCTCCTGGCTGTGGGTGGGCGGTACCAGGGGTATTTGATGTGGCACTCCCCTCCCAACCTGTTTTTGTTGCTAAGGACGTTTTACAGCCGACAAACTCCTAGCAACCATTGATGCTAAGAGCAGGCGAAGCCTGATGGGGGAAGCTGAGGGACCGGTGTCCCAACAGGTCTGCTTTCCATTTGTGATTGACAGCAGGCAGTGCAAAGGTCCCTTAACCAATAGCAGGCTGCCTATTTACTAAGGAATCCACCCACTGTCTACTATCAATCACAAGGGCGGCAGACCTAATGTCTTATAAATCCACATCAGACTCCACCTCCCAGCTTCAAAATGAATCAGCTGCTGTGCTGTCTGTGTGACAGCTGCAGCAGCAGGAGAGAGCTTAGCTGCACAGAGTGTCCATATGAACACTCTGGTCTGAGTGCACTTTGGCACATAATGGATGCCCAGATTCATGAATTAGTCACCTGCACCAACATTTGCAGCTTGGAGACTCAATAGAATTCTAAAGTGTGTCATACACACTCTAGGAATTCATCTGAATGTGGGAAAACTGACTTAAGTCACATACTGGATATTCATTATTCTCAAATTATAATTTATCAATGTTAGAAAGGTCTAACATTTGGAAGCAACAATTAGCCAGCTGTAAAATAAAGATTGGTTGCACTAAGGATCTCTTTGTGGGGTGTAGTATTGAAATCAATCTATAAATTGTATTGTTAATGGTCCTGTGGTCCAAAGTTGTCTACTTTGTTGTGATCAAAGTTCATCAAGAAGTCCTCCTATGGCCGGCCTTAGATGGGGCTTCTTGATGGAAGCCCCATCCACCCCATAGGAGTTCAGCAGGACTGCGATTCGAACCTTGTGTGGGCAGGCTGAATGTAGCAAGTTGACCGATCAATCAACTTGGGAACAACTAGACTGTTAGATTCACTTGCAATTATCGCTAGGGGGTGCTATAGCCCCCATTCGCCACCCTGCCTGGAGCAGACAACTGGAGAGGACAACAGGAGAGATTCCCATGTCAGCACTGTCTGTTGATGGGAGAATCTTGCAAATTTTGTCTTGCAGGAAAGAAATTTGCACCATTTATGGCCTGACTAAGCTTACAAGTATTTATGGTTGAATGTTCCGAAAAAAGAAAGTAAAATTTGATAGTGTGGTTTTATAACCTGAGGCTGATTCACTTAACTGAATCAACATAATCACTTCCCTGGAAATAGCTGAAGTGAGTGTCATATTGATCTAGTATACGTTTAATACACGACTAGGGTGTTGACTATGGCTTGTTACTGCTACACCAAACTCCCCCCTTCTTCAGTAATAACCACACAACCACTGATTGGAGTTAAATTGGCTGTAATTAACCAAAATATAAATCACAAAATTTTGCATATAAATATAAAACTCTGAACAAACAGTGTATTAGTTAAAGGAGCCACAAGGTCCTAATGGGCATAAACCAAGACTGCACCTGCTTGTCACTTCTCAGGCCTCCAGCCACAAACCCCACCGGCTCGGAGACAACTCGCAGGTACACATACACCAACTGGGAGCTGTACCTCTGACGGGTCCCTACACCATACCTTTTGTGCCCATATGCACCTAAAAGGACCTTGCACCCCACCATTCACCACACTCAGCTCAAAAAAACCCCAATCTAAAATGTCCAGCAAGTATAGGGCGGGAGGGTAGAAAGTTGTCTCACGCTTGTCTCACCCCCAATCCACCCCAATGTGAAAGCCCGAGCGCTTTCACACTGGGACGGTGCGCTTGCAGGGCGTTACAAAAAGTCCTGCAAGCAGCATTTTTGGGGCGGTGCGGTGAGCGGTGTATCCACTGCTCCTCCACCGCCCCTGCCATTGAAAACAATGGGGGGGTTAAAAGCGCCCGAATAGCGGCACCATAGCGTCACTATAACAGAGGTAAAGTGCCACTACACTAGCGCCGTTTTACCGCTGCCGCTTGGGCAGCCTCAGTGTGCAAGTGGCCTAATTGTAGTTTACTGCAAAGTGCCACCTATTTTTTTCTCATTCTATTTTTAACATTGAATCCTTTATTCAGGTGCTCCGAAAATCCTTTCCAATTTTGGAATTAGGAAACCCTTTATAAAAGCAACCTGAGAAGTCATACTTTCAGCCTGGGTTCACACTGCAAGACACTGGATGTAATTCGGACAGGAATCGCAGCACATTCCTATGCAAATTACATGTAGTGTCTCTGGGGTATGATTTGAACCATGGATTTGTATGGCGCAAATCTCACCTCATTCATACCAGACTGGTACAGGACACTTTTTTCACAACCATGCAATCCAATTCTGCAAATCATGCTGTGTTTTGCAAACCAATTGTGGGATGTTGTTAACTTAACCTACACTTCGCAGTCAGTTTGCATTGGCGGGTTGCGATTTATATGCGGTACCAAATCCGCAGCAAATTTACTGTGAATTTGCACCATATCTAGTGTGTAAACAGGTTAAAGCATATCCAAAACCCAGAACCAAAAAGCTAATATATTACAGCTTACCACTCCTAAGATGTGGTTGCTGCGGTCGTTTTTCAGGAATTTTCCTTTATTTTTACCTGATAACAAATAACAACTTTCTGAACTAGGGTAGCTATGCCAAGTCACCTCACTGTATGCATAGAGGGAGCCATGGTTGTCACCTAAGCTGAACATTCAACATGTATACCTCTTTTCATTTCCATTACATGGGCGGGGGGGATTAGTAGTTTACAGAAGAAAGATAAAATATTTGTGCTTTCAACTCAGGTCAAGGGAAATGACAAGGACATTGAATTTCTGCCAATGGGTATTTTCTGTACTTTCTCAAAATGACATGCTGGTAGGTTAATTGGTTCCTGTCTAAATTGGCCCTATCATCAAAAGAAAGCTCTATTTGTTGGGAAAAAAGGACGTCAATTTTGTTTGGCTATAACATCGCACGACCGCGCAATTGTCAGTTAAAGTGACGCAGTGCCGTATCGCAAAAACAACAAACTTGGCCAACTCTTTGAGCAGTTTGTGAATGAAACCCAGCGATTCTTGAAGCCACATGTACAATCCATATAATTGTATCTATACCAAATCATATTGGTACACCATAAAATTCAGTAATAAGTAAGCTGTAAGGGCAGTTGACTGGCCATGTCTGCATTTTGGATCGGTGGAAAAGCTAATGCTTGACATTAAATTTCAGCCCAGTATTACTGCATATAATGAAACTTGCTACTTTACTATAATAGAATGACTTTTATCCAGAGAGCCTTTTATACTTACTAGTGAACCAGAAAATAGGTTCTAATTCCAGGGCTTACTCTAAATATAATATTGCATGCTAATCACCCAGGGACTGGGCATTTTTAAGAGACAGTTTGACACACTGCTATTAATTATTTGCATCTAGCATGCAGCCACTTTCAAGAACCCTTGTTTTATTAAGGACATCGTGGAGGGAATTTTTTCTATTTCCACATTTCTATTGGCTACATACACCAATCTCCATTTCTTTACTCTCTCCAAGTGTATATGCATCAGCTTCATGACTCTTCATCATCACTTTCAGCACCATACTCTCAATGGTATTATTTTACTCTCGCAAGACGTTCTTTTCATACGGCTTTTGGAAGATTTGGAAGCCAAAACCTGTGCGTTGCAAAAGCAATTAATTTTTACTAAAGTAGAATATCATGTTATCACAAGTTGTATATTGAATCACTCATCAAATAACAGGTGCACTTTCTTTTTCTCCTTTATTTTCCAGCTGCCATTAGTTCTAAGTTACATACATGTAATACAATATAGCAATAAGATAGGTGCTGCAAATATAAAATATGCGTTATATCAAATAAACCCCAAATTAAACAGTGAAGACTGAATTTTTGAGTTTATTTAGAACTGTTGCAGGATTGACTAATCTTTATTTGTCATACACCTTATTACTTTGGTGTTTATTTGATATAACACATATTTTATGTTTGCAGCGCCTTTCTTATTGTTGTATTGTGGTACATATTGGGTATATCAAATTCTGCAACGATTTAGCATTAATTAATAATTTTCTTAATATTTTTTGGGAATTGTAGGTCTGTAGCACTGAGTTGGGTGATTATATCTAAGTTACATACAGTCTTCCTTTGTGGGAGCATATTCGAACTTGAGGGAGCATTACTAGCATTAGCATGACCCTCTCCCCCAGAAGACTGGGGAGGTGAAGATAATGCTTTATACCACTAAGAAGGATGTTATTGCTGCCACATACAAAACATTCAGCATTTTCTCTCTCTCCAACTGGTATATCCCTCTCCAACTGCCAACCAACAAATATGGTGACCCCTACCCTACATGTTGTCCAAAATTTGAGTATATCCTCCAATAGGTAAAAACCACAATTGCTTAGTCACACTGACAAATCAGGCCCCCAAATCAGAGGGAGGAGGGGGAGGCAGACCTCCTACCGCAATTTGGAATAGCGGCTAGGATGGGAATTGTTATTATAATGGGGGATTTTAATTAACCAGATATTGACTGGGAGGAAGGTACTGCACATACAGTTAAGGCTCGCCATTTCCTAAATGTCCTGCAGGACAATTTCATGGGTCAAATAGTAAATGCACCAACAAAAGCATAAGCATTATTAGACCTTCTGATCACTAACAACACAGACCTGATCACAGACGTTGAAGTAAGGGGCAATCTAGGAAATAGCGATCACAGGACAATTAGATTCAGTATAAATTACACAAATAAGACACATAAGGGGAATACAAAGACGTTAAATTTTAAGAGAGCCATCTTCCATAAACTACGCTCCATGCTGGAAGATATTAGCTGGGATAAAGTTCTAGGAACAATGAATGCGGAGGAAAAATGGGAGTGCTTCAAGAACACACTAAACAAAGGTATTAACCAGTGTATCCCAACGGGGAATAAATCTAAAAGGGCTAACCAAAGACCAGGATGGCTTAACGCCGACGTAAAGGAACACATAAAAGCAAAGGAGAAGGCCTTCAAAAAATACAAGACTGAGGGGACCATTTTAGATTTTCATATCTATAAAACATGCAATAAGGGATGCAAAGGGGCAATCGGAGCAGCTAAGATAGAACATGAAAGACACATAGCAGAGGAGAGTAAAAGGAATCCCAAGAAATTCTTTAAGTATATAAACAGTAAGAGAGGGAGGTCAGATCATGTTGGCCCCATAAAGAATGATGAAGGTAATCTGGTTGCAAAGGATGGAGAAATGGCAAAGGTGTTAAACTCATTTTTCTCCTCAGTATTCACGAAGGAAACCGGGGGCTCAATTATTCAGAACCACAATGCTGATCCTCAAGGCACGTCACAGGAAACACCCTCATGGTTGACTGAGGATAAAATCAGAAATAGGCTTGAAAAACTGAACACAAATAAGTCACCGGGACCAGATGGCTTACACCCTAGGGTCCTTAAGGAACTTAGCCAAGTTATTTCCAGACCCTTGTACCTAATCGTTAAGAGCAGTTTTCTGACTGGTATGATACCAGCTTATTGGAAGAAAGCCAATTTAGTACCAATATATAAAACAGGACCAAGATATATCCCTGGGAATTACAGACCAGTTAGCTTAACATCAATAATTGGCAAGCTCTTGGAGGGAATAATAAGGGATTACATACAAGATTATTGTAATGAGAACGGTATCATTGGGGATAATCAGCATGGGTTCATGAAGGATCGTTCTTGCCAAACCAATCTATTAACCTTATATGAGGGGGTGAGCTGCCATCTAGATAAGGGAAGGCCTGTAGACGTGGTGTACCTGGATTTTGCGAAAGCATTTGATACAGTTCCCCATAAACGTTTACTGTACAAACTAAGGTCTAAACTAAGGGGTGAGCACCTGGATTGAAAATTGGCTACCAGGGCGAGTCCAGAGGGTGGTGATAAATGGGGAGTACTCAGAATGGTCTGGTGTAGAAAGTGGAGTTCCCCAAGGTTCTGTCCTGGGACCTGGGACTATTCAATATATTCATAAACGACTTGGAGGACGGGGTGAAGAGCTCAATCTCAATATTTGCGGATGATACGAAGCTAAGCAGAGCAATAAACTCTCCACAGGATGTGGAAACCTTGCAAGAAGATCTGAATAAATGAATGAGGTGGGCAGACAAGTGGCAGATGAGATTTAACATAGAAAAATGTAAGATAATGCATTTGGGTGCCAAGAACAAAAAAGCAAACTACTCAATAGGGGGAGAGCCTCTGGGGGAATCTAGAATGGAAAAAGACCTAGGGGTCCTGGTAGAGAACAGGCTCAGCAGTGACATGCAATGCCAAGCTGCTGCAAGCAAAGCTAACAAGGTGTTGGCATGCATCAGGAAAGGGATCAACTCCAGGGATAAAACAATAATTCTCCCACTATACAAATATCTGGTGAGGCCGCACCTGGAGTATGCCGTCCAGTTCTGGGCACCAGTCCTCAGGAAGGATGTCCTGGTATTGGAAAGGGTACAGAGAAGGGCCACAAAGCTAATTAAGGGATTGGAAGACCTTAGTTATGGGGAAAGATTACAAGCACTGAACCTATTCTCTCTGGAAAAGAGACGCTTAAGAGGGGATATGATTTCAATGTACAAATAATGTACCGGTGATCCCACAGTAGGTACAAAACTATTCCGGGCAAGGGAGCACACAAAGACACGCGGACATTCACTAAAAATGGAAGAAACACAGTTTAGACTTAAAAAGCATAAAGGATTCTTTACGGTGAGAGCAGTGAGGATGGGGGATTCTCTTCCACAAGCAGTAGTCTCTGCTGGGAGTCTAGAAAGTTTCAAAAAACTATTAGATGCACACCTAAGGGACCACAACATTGCGGGGTACACAATTTAATACTGATATTAAAAACACAAACATAGGTTGGACTTGATGGACTTGTGTCTTTTTTCAGCCTTGTTTACTATGTAACTATGTAACAAGAGAAACAGCTGAAACAGCAGTGGCGGCCCGAGTATGACTGATAGTTACTCAGTCAATCAACGCTGTACCCAAGCAAATGTTGTTTTATTTTTCTTTCTTTTAGTGGTATTTCAAGTGATTGTAAATGTTTTTTTTTAAGAAATGTTTCACTTACCTGCTCTATGCAGGTTTGGCATAGAGCGGCTCCACACCGGCGGTCTTGGTTGCTCCTGTTCCTATGGCACACGTACGGGCTCAACCCCAATCAATCCAAATCAGGCAGAGCTGGATCAAGATAGGACAAGGGTATTTAGGAGGGGGCTGGGGGAGAGGGGGCGGGGACTGATTGAAAAATGTTTTTTTTTTTCCATAAACTTTTATTGGAAAGTAAAAGGCAGGTTTACAAGAATCTTCAACATATTGATACAATAGCCATTACAAAATGGAAACAGTAGTGTTACAGTTACAACATACCTGATATTGAAATAATACAATGTTGAACATCAAACAACTGGTTAAAATAAAAAGAAATCTGTGTTCCGTAGAGCAGCATAGTGCTGACATAGGTGGAGATGAGTGGTGTCACTACTTATGATAGTTCACCAAAGTAGTTTGTGGTCAGAGTTTGCAGTGTTGGACTATTGGAAGGTAAAGGGCACAGGCATTTGTGTGTAGTACTTAAAGGCGTAAACCATGAGAAAAGAGAGTTAGAAAGGAATAGGGGGAAGGAAAAGGAGGCGTAAATGGGGAAAAAAGGAGAGAAGTAGAGAGGCAAAAAAAAAAAGGAGAGGGGAAGAAGGGTGGGAGGGGGGTGTCTGCTCCGTCGATAAATGTTTCTTTTACCATAATGCAGAGAATGCATTAAGTTAAAAAAAATAGCTTTCACAACCACTTTTAATAACCATCAGGTTTTTATATTTTTTCACTACATTATTGAGTGTCCTAAAACGCCCCAAATTGATTTGTTTAAGGCATATTGTATACAGTACAGCAGACAACGTGCAAAGTTCAGGCTTTATTGTAGAGAGAATTGCTTTTAGATTTTAGTGCCCCCTAATAGTGGTGATTTATAGTGAGTATCCCTTTAAATGTTGGTGGTAAAGTGCTGTGCCATCTTAACAGCTGGGGACCAGTGGTGAGCGCCTCATAACATTGGTGGTCAGGAGTGTTTTTTCCCATAACTTTGGTCAGTGTGCCTCTTTGAGGTCCATGTGCCCCCTAAGCACCCCCTTACTGCTTTGTGGTGTTCAGTGTGCCTCCCTTTGGTGATCAGTAAGAGCAGTTTTACTTACAATAGTTCAAAGTTACCTTATTTTTTTCTTTAAATGGTTTTAAGATTTAAAATCAATTTAAACATTTGATATGTTTTCTATTTTTTGTTGTGAATAAAATTTGTAAATGATTGCATACTGTCCTAACTTTTTTTTGGAATTGGTTTGTAATCTAATCTAATTTGTTCATTACTTTATTTTACACACACACATTTAGGCCTCATACACACGGGCGTATCTAAAAAAATAAACAAAACGTCGGGTCCGACGTCAAGGAAAAAAAGTCGATGTTTTTCGGCGTTATGCATCGGCGTTTTTGAGCGTTAGTGAGCGTCGGCGTCAATAGGCGTTTTTAAAAAAAAATCATCCCTCTGCTATTTTTCAACCTAAAAACGTTGGCGTCAAAAAACGCCGGAAAACGCCGGTACAATATTAGGTGGCGTCTGTTGGCGTTTGTTGGCGTTTTGTGGCGTCGGCGTCAAAAAACGTCAAAACGTTACAGCCTCAGAACGCGATGGCCATGGGTTCTACTTTCTGCTCACTAACGCCGACGCCACCTACAGCTCAAAAACGCCAACGTTTTTATGGGGCCATTGACTAACATGTAGAGCTGCAAAAAACGCCAGAAAACGCCGGCGTCAACAAACGTCTGTTTTTCTGTCTAAACTGAAAGTTCGACTTCACTAAAACTCTTTTTCTAATTTTGGATAACCCATCTACTCTATATTTAAAGAATAACTGCAACCTGCTCACATAATTTGTAATAAAAACATTTTGCCATTCTGAGGCTTCCCTCCAACCACTTTACATATTATTTTATATATACACCCTGTTCCAAATTATTATGCAAATTCTATTTCAGTGTCACAAAGATTAAATATTTTGTTTTTCAGTTTAACTCATGGATGGCATTGTGTCTCAGGGCTCTTTTGATCACTGAAAACAATCTCGGACACCTGTGATAATTAGATTGCCAGGTGAGCCCAATTAAAGGGAAAACTACTAAAGGAGGGTGTTCCACATTATTAAGCAGAGCACCATTTTCAAGCAATATGGGGAAGAAAAAGGATCTCTCTGCTGCCGAAAAGAGTGAAATAGTTCAATGCCTTGGATGAAAACATTAGATATTTCACAAAAGTCCTCCAGAGTCTTGCAACTGTGCATAAACATTCCATTCGGCCACCACTAACCAATGCTCACAAGCAGAAACGGCTGCATTGGGCAGAAAAATACATGAAGACTAATTTTCAAACAGTCCTGTTCACTGATGAGTGCCGTGCAACCCTGGATGGTCCAGATGGATGGAGTAGTGGATGGTTGGTGGGTGGCCACCCTGTTCCAACTTCAGCAAGGTGGTGGTGGAGTCATGTTTTGGGTCGGAATCATGGGAAGAGAGCTGGTCGGTCCCTTTAGGGTCCTCGAAGGTGTAAAGATGACCTCTGCAAAGTATGTGGAGTTCCTGACTGACCACTTCCTTCCCTGGTACAGAAGGAAGAACTATGCTTTCCGTAATAAAATCATCTTCATGCATGGCAATGCACCATCTCATGCTGCAAAGAATACCTCTGCATCAATGGCTGCTATGGGGATAAAAGGAGAGAAAGTCATGGTGTGGCCTCCATCCTCCCCTGACCTCAATCCTATTGAGAACCTTTGGAGTATCCTCAAGCAAAAGATCCATGAGGGTGGGAGGCAGTTTACATCCAAACAGCAGCTTTGGGAGGCAATTCTGACATCTGACAATTTTCATTTCTTTACAACCTATAAAGTGTTTTGAAACTTACTGTGCGTAATAATTTGGAACAGTGCATTGTACGTTTTTTATTTTGAAAAAAAATACTGTTATCATTAGGAGGTTCGAATAAAATTTGAATTGTACTCTTAATAGTTGATAACATGAGAATTATGCTGACTGTTGTTTACATCAACTATTTAGGTAAATGAGAAAAATATCATTGGCATAATAATTTGGAACAGGGTGTACTGTGATTCTGTAATTGCCAAATATGCTGCAGAAATCTCCCTCCACCAAGTCTGGCTGCAGCCATTTTAACTGTGAGTAACTGAAGCTGCTGCCTGTTCACTTCCTGGATTTACACAGACACACACATGCACACATATATTTATACACACGCACACATACACATATACAGAAGGACATTCTCATACTTCTGCTCAACTGCTCATTTCTCCTCTGTGGATGAATACACATGGATCTCTGCAGTCTACTGTTATCTCTGCCCTCATCCAGCCTCCTCCAGCTCTGCAGCTCTCATTGGTCCTCCTATGACTCACCCCCCTCCCTTGCTGGCAAACTCTCACGAGAGTTAGAGAGAGAACTGTGCATGTCATTAGCCTAGGCTAATGACCAGACAAAAAAGAGGGAGTGGGTTGTATATGATATTTACTGGCAGAAAAAAAAATAGTTTTACTCTCCAAAGTTAAAACAACAAGGGCAGAAGATTTAATATATCGAAAGTTGAAAAAATGACAGAAGAGTTGCTTTATAATGTATGAAAACATCTTCTGACTTATTCAGTTGTGTGCAGGGGCAGGCGGATAGGGGTCGCAGGAGTCGCCATGGCCACCGGGCCCCATGCTGAAGGGGGCCCATAAGGGCCCCCTGTATGCCTAGATTAGGAGGGGATGAGGAATGGAGCGCTCCGTTCCTCAGCCGAACGGCGCTGCGGGGAGCCTCGTCACACTGTTTACACTGTGTGTGAAAGTGAAAGCAGTGTGCTGTGCTCTTTGCCTCCCCCTACAGTGCAGTACTCGGCAGGAAGAGAGAAGGTACTGCCGTTTTTTTAAGAGACTTTCTGCAATTCTGCATCTATGTGGGTACATGTGTGGGGGGGTAGTTAGAGGCATAGGTGGGTGTGCTGGGGGGGTAATTAGAGGCATAGATGGGTGTGCTGGGGGGGTAATTAGA
>BLSH010502852.1:185946-212651 GCA_018402905.1 Glandirana rugosa
GACCAGAACGCCAACGGTAACTTACAAGAGAAGAACCATGCTACCCGAACAAGAAATATCAATTAGGATGCAAAGGTTTTGCAAATGTTTCCGAAAGTAAAAAAAATCCTGACTATATAAAAAACTAAACGAACATTAATTCTTGCACGACAAACCGCATAAAGTCCTGCAAGATCACGATCGTTCCCGACGAAACTAAAAGATCGTCCCCGTAGTGAGTACGGTCGAGAAGTTTCCACACACCTTTCCTACTAAAACTGAAATTTCGACTAACCTGTGTACTCAACTCAAGAAAAATGGGAGAAAAGACAGAGTTATACAGTCAGCAGTGACTGTAGCTGTTTGGTTGCAGGCACTGTTCAGCCAACAATTTTCCACCGGGTTTCTTTGACAAAGGGTCAATTGAACAATTGTTTTTCTCCCTGAAAGACTGACATATTGAGACAGAAAAGAGGGTAAAAAGAACTCAACTCATGTGTCCAATCAGCTTTAAAGTCAAAATCATCCTTTCCACACACCTTTGAAGAGCTGGCATGAGTGATGCCCCTGCTAGAAAATCAAAGCAGCCCTTGCTAGCACTAGAACGTCCTGAAATACGCCAAACAGCACGTTCTTAATTACAAGCAAATCAAAAAATATATCAGTCCTAAAAAAAATGAAAGCCTTTGTAAACGTTTTGGAAACGTAGGATTAACTATAAAGAACAAGCCCATCGTACCAAGAAGAGAACATTCAATGGCAACCGCAAGACCAGAGGAGGTTCTTACGCCCCACCTATCCATACATCCGGCCCCCTGATTTACATACAGGACGCCAGACTATAGATTCCAATGGCAGGGATGTGCTTTTTTGAAGCATGTGATTAGAGCCAGAGGCTCTAATAGGCTTCAAAAAAGGGTGGGTTCAGGGTGCAGAGCACTGCGCCACAATCCCACCCAGTTGTGTGACAGCAGCGAATGAATATTCGCTATCGCCACACTGACCCTCCTCCTCCTTGGCTGAAAAGACAGGCGATCCTATTGGATGCCTAGTAGGAGGAGCCGTGTGGCGGAAGATGCAGAGAGGACACAGGAGCTTGCAACCCGCCTGCCACCCGTAGGAACCCACAACCCACTGTCCTTAGGAGCCCGCAAGCCATCCTCTGCCCGCCACCCATAGGAGCCCACAAGCTGCGTGCTGCCTGCCGCCCATAGGAGGCTGCAAGTTGCCCACTGCTCACCGCCCATAGAAGACCGCAAGCCGCCCATTGCCCACCGCCCATAGGAGCCCACTGCCCATAGGAGCCTGCAAGCAGCCCATAGAAGCCCACCCGCTACTGATGGGGTAAGTGCTGGGGGGTGCCACCATCCAACCAACTGGGGGGTGGTTGTTTGCCGCCACCCCCCAAAAAGAAATACCAGCCACCACTGTGCAAGACCTCAAGAAAATACATCACTTACAGCATCCGTGCCTAATTATAAAGATCCAGGGCAGTCAACATCTGTAACGGACTTAACACCTGTAATGGACCCAACATTATCACCGCCTTGCAATGTAGACTTTTATCCACTGATCACTACATGGGACCTGGTATTGGTTGAAGAACCAAGACCATCAGCGCCTGTAGTGGATTCACCATATGTATCTGAAGAAGCATCTGCTTCCTCTCAAGACTCTCATAAATTGTCCACAGTGAAGAACATAAAGCAGAAAAGGGAAAAAGCAGATGACATACCAGAGGATCACAATTTTTCACGGAATCACTTTACAAAGTGGACCATGCAGACAAAGTTAAGAATGAGAAAAGCTGGACTGTATGAAAGGCAATGCTCAAGGATTTTGCATCATGCTTACATGGTTGTTTGAGTATCGAGAACTATAAACAGGAGGTTGAAGACATGGCCCAATTTTTATATTATATCAGCCTAAATGTTTAAACTTTACATTTTATGAAGAACATTGAAAAGGTTAACCAATTTTTTTTATGTAAGTCATTGATGATATACAGAAAAGAATAGTGGAAAGCATATTCCGTGACGTCATCAGTAAAAGATATGAAACCTTGATGAGCATTTCCAGAGCTCCCACCAAATGCCACAGGCTGCTGCAGGTGGCAAAGGAGTTCTTTCTTAAAGGCTAAGTTCACCTTTGATTAAAAAGTAATAAATGCACATGGTGCAATGTCAGGCTCCTGCCTACAGCTCTGTACCCATACCTCTGTATGGGCAGTGTGAATGAACTACAAGTGTGCTGTTTCATTTAAAATACAACTCTATCTGCAGCAGTGGCAGACGAGGCTTCTAGTTTCTCCATTCACAGTTTCCTGTGGAAATGGCACAGCAGTACCATTTTCAGCATGTGAGCGCAAGTGCGGGGAGAAGAACCCCCTCATAATGAGGGGAGTGCTAAGGGGGAGGGGAACTAGAACATGCTACATGTTCCACCTTAAATGCAAGTGGAACATGTAACATGTTTTAAAAGGGGAACTTAGTTCTTAAAGCTTTTTGTAAAGCCCAAAACAAACAGAGATTTGAGTATCAAGTTTGATATTCTCTATTACCTGAAAGCTGTGCTGGTGCTTCAACACCTGCAGAAACCAGGGATGGTTCACAATGTGACCATGTACTATTGGGAGTGCACCACCTATACATCAATTCAGAACATGCGACAAGACATTGACGCACCAAGTAGTCACATTCACTTTGACAGAAAAAGAAGAAATGTGGTATATTTTGGTAAAGTAAGGCCAACCTTGCTGAAAGAATGTTCTGCAGAGGACACATTGTTTTTATATTCATTGGGGCAGAAATTTTACTAAATGACTTAAGGAGATATAATGAGAGGCGCAGACTACTAAATGTAACAATGTCATCCCTCAAGTATGTGAGAAGTGGACAATGAAAGAGTATTCTAATGCAGACAGGTGTCTTTTGAACACAAATCTGATGGTGGATTGATGCTATAGAGAAGACTATAACTGGCATCTGTCATGCGTCTGTATTGGTCACAAGCAATAACCTCAAAAACGGAAGAACTTCAAAGTAAAATTAGATGATCCTACAGAATCCAGAGATTAAGCGAAAGTACCAAATGAAAAGTGGAACACATTTTGTCCACCACCCTCTAGCTTGTTAGGGAACAACATTTCTCCATTGTCCCACTGTCTGATTAGGGCTTATTATAAAGTGGGTAATCTATTTGGGCAAAAGAACAGCTGACCCAGCTCTTCATAATATGTTAAAATAATTGTATTCATAATTGACTTTTGTTGAGCTGGTTGTTGCCAACAGGGATGTCCATGGCTCAATTTGTTTCTGTTTCAGCAGCAGTTGGCCAAAAAACACCCCAGTATGGGCGTCTCTCTATTTCTCCCTTTCTTTTTCGGTTTCCCTGTGCCTCTTTCTCCCCGTATCTCTCAATTTCATTCTCTCTTCCCTCCACCCCTCTGGAGTCTGGATGTCTTACTCTTTCTCCTTCTCTTTAATTTCTCTCTTTCAACATCTCCTCCTGCCTGTCCTTTCTCTGCTCTCATTATTTTCCTCTCTATATTTTTTCCTTCTTTCCGTTTCCAATTTCTTCTTTCTTCCTCTCACTTTCTCCCTGCCTCTCCCTCTGTCTATTTTCTTTTTTTTCCTTTCATTTTTCCTTTCCCTTTGTTTTTCCCTACCTCACCTCCAGTGAATGTAAAATTCCAAACAAGTACTTCCATGTTAGTTTTCCGCAAAGCGTTGCAAACAAGCAACAATTAAATCAAAATGTCCCCTTGCATTTCTAAAATGAACAAATTTGAAGAATATATACTCTCTTTTATGATGCAATAACATAGAAAATCACTCTGCTTGTGATGTAAATGATGAGACACTTGATCATGTCTCTGCAGGACTCCACGAATGTGTGTTTTAAATGTAATTTCCTCCAGGAAACCAGAACAATTTAGAAATTAAGTAAAATGTAGGTATAAAAGCAAGTGGATCTGCATGTCCCTGATGACCTGCAGCCATCTGTTAACCTTGTGGTAAGGAAGAGGAAGCAAGATATTTGTCCTTTACATACAACAATTACCTTAGCAGTGCTGTTCCCCAGGAGGGACTGTTTACTCTCATACTGAGGGAGTGATAAACCAAAATAGCGTTTGACCGATAAATGGAACTGCATTAAGGATGATATAAATACATTTCAGGTGAATGTTTTCCTGTTACTGTTGCCTTACAAAAAGAGCACTACTGTTGTTTTTTTTTAAATAAAATGTATAGTTTAACTACTTGCTGACTGTGCTATAGCCGAATGATGGCTACAGCATGGCCCTTTACCATGTAATCAGCTGTATCAAATCACAGCTGCTCACAATGTAAACACACTTATCGGTTATCGGCATTCCTTTCCTCATGCTGTCATAGTATGAGGAGAGGAGAGCCGGTAACCTGCAAGTGTGAAAGGGGACATCTGCACAGATAGTCAGGGCACTGATCATCAGTGCAGCCTATCAGTGCCAATCAGTGCCCAACATTGCTGCCAATAATTGCCCATCATTGCTGCCAATCAATTACCTTCAGTGCTGCCAATCAGTGCCACCTATCAGTTCCTCCTCATCACTGCTACCTATCAGTGCCTTCTCATCAGTGCCACCTATCAGTGCCCTTCAGTGATGCATATCAGTCCCCCTCAGTGCTGCCTATCAATGCCCATCAGTGCCACCTATCAGTGCCCATCATTGCTGCTGATAATTGCCCATCATTGCTGCCAATCAGTGCCCATCAGTGCTGTCATTCAGAGCCACCTATCCGTGCCTCCTCTTCAGTGCTGCCTACCAGTGCCACCTATCAGTACCCTTCAGTGCCACATATCAGTCCCCCTCAGTGCTGCCAATTAATGCCCATCAGTGCCACCTATCAGTGCCCATCAGTGCTTCCTATCAGTGCTGTATATCAGTGCAGCCTCATCAGTGCCTATCAATGCATGCAGCCTAGCCATGCTCATCAGTGCACCCTATCAGTGCTCATCAGCACCTATCAGTGCCCTTCAGTGATGCATATCAGTCCCCCTCAGTGCTGCCTATCAATACCCATCAGTGCCACCCATCAGTGCCCATCATTGCTGCTGATAATTGCCCATCATTGCTGCCAATCAGTGCCCATCAGTGCTGTCATTCAGAGCCACCTATCCGTGCCTCCTCTTCAGTGCTGCCTACCAGTGCCACCTATCAGTACCCTTCAGTGCCACATATCAGTCCCCCTCAGTGCTGCCAATTAATGCCCATCAGTGCCACCTATCAGTGCCCATCAGTGCTTCCTATCAGTGCTGTATATCAGTGCAGCCTCATCAGTGCCTATCAATGCATGCAGCCTAGCCATGCTCATCAGTGCACCCTATCAGTGCTCATCAGCACCTATCAGTGCCCTTCAGTGATGCATATCAGTCCCCCTCAGTGCTGCCTATCAATACCCATCAGTGCCACCCATCAGTGCCCATCATTGCTGCTGATAATTGCCCATCATTGCTGCCAATCAGTGCCCATCAGTGCTGTCATTCAGAGCCACCTATCCGTGCCTCCTCTTCAGTGCTGCCTACCAGTGCCACCTATCAGTACCCTTCAGTGCCACATATCAGTCCCCCTCAGTGCTGCCAATTAATGCCCATCAGTGCCACCTATCAGTGCCCATCAGTGCTTCCTATCAGTGCTGTATATCAGTGCAGCCTCATCAGTGCCTATCAATGCATGCAGCCTAGCCATGCACATCAGTGCACCCTATCAGTGCTCATCAGCACTGCTGTGCTTTGACAGCGCATATTTTTAGCACTGATCAATGTAACAATGTCATTGGTCCCCCAAAAAAGTGTCGAAAGTGTCAGTTAGGTGTCTGATTTGTCCGCCGCAATATCGCAGTCCCACTATAAGTTGCTGATCGTCGCCATTACTAGTAAAAAAAATAAATAAATAAAAATATCCCATCATTTGTAGATGCTATAACTTTTGTGCAAACCAATCAATATACGCTTATTGGGAATTTTTTACCAAAAATATGTAGCAGAATACATATTGGCCTAAATTGATGAAGAAATTAGATTTTTTTATAACATATATTTTATTGCAGAAAGTAAAAAATATTGTTTTGTTTTTTTTTTCAAAATTGTCAGTTGTTCCTTGTTTATAGCACAAAAAATAAAAAAAAACGTAGAGGTGATCAAATAGCATCAAAAGAATGCTCTATTTGTGGGGGGGGGGGAAAGGGCATACGTTTTATTGGGTACAGAGTCGCACAACTGCGCAATTGTCAGTTAAAATAATGCAGTGCTGTATTGCAAAAAATGGCCTGGGGGTAAATCTTCCGGAACTGAAGTGGTTATACTAAAAAACATCCAAAGCATTTTGGAGGTCAGAAAGAACTCCCTATTCATCAAGGCTACAACAGAACACAATATAATGTATTGTAATATATAATATAAAATCTCTAAGGGTGGGTATTCACATAGGGCAGATAGCCAGCCACCCTACAGTGAGGAGGGTCAGAAGGGTTTTTGTAGTTCAATGACCAACTGCTAAAAGTGAGGCCACCAGGACAACTGTTGTCTGTCACTGTTGAAGTTCCCATCCAGAGCAATGGCTGGCATTACCATTTTCAGAAACCTAGAAGTGCTGCTAGCTCCCGAGAAGAGCACACCCTACACCAGGGGTAGGCAACCTGCGGCCCTCCAGCTGTTGTAGAACTACATTTCCCATGAGGCATTGCAAGGTTCACAGGTACAATTACTCCCAGAGGCATGATGGGACTTGTAGTTTATATATATATATATAGCCCGGAAAAGAGATTTGGCTATACCTTGTAATAGAATGCTTGAAGCTTCACTTTGCAAACAAAAGCCCAGAGAAAAATTATATGGAAGAAACAGGCATTGTAATGCCATTTCTCTGCAATTTTATTTCCTTTCCTTCTCTTTTAAGAATTTGATAATAGTGGCAGATTATGCTAGACAGTTTGAGCATTATCCCTATAGACCTTAATTAGGTTGGTCAGGGTTTATAGTATTCTTTCTCTTCTATTTTTATCACTCCTTTCCCTATTCCCATTAGTGAAATATCACTTCTGAGAGCAATGACTCTTTGCAGTGCAAAGAGCAGAGATGGTGTGAAAAGGAACTAAGAGCAACCAGTGTTGGTTTCTATCAGGTTGAGACACTAGGAACAATGAGTGTGACTGCTGATTGGCTGCTTCGAGTTGCTGCGCTTCTCTTTTCTCATCGTGTAGCAACACAAAGCAACCGGATATTACTTATTTGGGTTAAGTATCAATTAATTATTCAATAAGCCTGAATGGGTACAAAACATGCCACTACGGTCATTCACTAAAATTCAATTCTTGCTTATCCTGGTTACCATTCACAAGCATAATTGCTTCAAGGCTGCAGGTGCAACAAGCAATATTCTGGAAATGTGTCCCAAAGCTGATGCAACCCTTTCACGTACAGCATTCACCCTGTGTCAACTCCCTCTGCTTCCAGCATTAAACATCCTTGGGTGTTAATCTATATATAAATTCAGAGCTACACCTCCTAACTACAAGGATTACAGCAAAGTGATAATTAATAAGAAAAAGATGTTTTTCAAAATGTAGCATTTCTCTTTCCTAGAGCATGACTGGAAAATACAGAACTATACAATATTGTTCACATATTGTTTACAAGGTTGAGTTTCCGGCACTTTAACCACTTCAGCCCTTCCTGACCAGAGCACTTTTTGCGATTCGACATTGCGTCGTTTTAATTGACAAAAGCGTGGTCGCGTGACGTTGTACCCAAACAAAATTGACGTCTTTTTTTTCCCACAAATAGAGCTTTCTTTTGGTGGTATTTGACCACCTCTGCGATTTTTATTTTTTGCGCTATAAACAAACAAAGAGCCACAATTTTGAAAAAAAAACAATATTTCTTACTTTTTGCTATAATACATATCCCAAAAAAAAATATAAAAAAACAAATATATTCATCAGTTTAGGCCGATATGTATTCTTCTATATATTTTTGGTAAAATAAAATCGCAATAAGAGTATATTGATTGGTTTGCAAAAGTTATAGCATTTACAAACGATGAGAATTCATTTATGGTGTTTTATTTATTTTATTTTTAGCAGGACTGCGATATTGTGGTGGAAATGTCGGACAATTTTGCCACTTTTTTAGGACCATTGGCATTTATACAGCGATCAGTGCTATGAAAATGCACTGATTACTGTATAAATGTCACTGCCAGGGAAGGGGTTAACACTAGGGGGGTATCAAAGGGTTGAATGTGTTCCCTGTCACAGTGTTCTAACTGTATGGGGGCTGGGATGAGTGGGGGAAGAGAGAGATCGCTGCTCCAATATACTGGGAACATACAATCACTCTCCTCTCGCCTGTGAGAACGAGGATCTGTTTGCTTACACTCACGGATCCCCATTCTGTCACTGCTGGGGAGCGATCGTGGGTGGCCAGCAGACATCGAGTCCACCCCACCCGCTGTTTGGCTCCCCCGCTACACAGTGAGTGCACCTCCAGCGGCGTGCCCACAAGGTGACGCTGATTTGCGCAGCGGAGCCATACTGCTGCCGTCAAATGATGGCAGGCGGTCGGGAACTGGTTGAAGAGGAAATTCAGTTATTTTTTCATCTTTCCATCTATTAAATCATCTGTCCTTGTTGTTTTAAACATTGATAGTAAAACATTTTTTTTCTGCCAGCAAATACCTAATACAGCCCACTTCCTGTTACTTGTCTGGTAAAAAGCCTAGGCTTATGACATCATGCACAGCTCTCTCTCTCACTCTCGTGAGAGTTTGCCAGGAGGGGAGGGGGGATGAGTCATAAGAGGGCAAATGAGAGCTGCAGAGCATGAGGTGTGCCTCTGTGTGTCTGTGTAAATCCAGGAAGTGAACAGAAAGCAGCTTCAGCTGCTCATAGTTAAAATGGTTGCAGCCAGATTTAGTGGAGGGAGATTTCTGCAGCATATTTGGCAATTACAGAATCACAGTATATATAAAATAATATGCAAAGTGGTTGGAGGGAAGCTTCCGAATGGCAAAGATGTTTTTATTACAAATTATGTGAGCAGACTGCAGTTCCTCTTTAAGGAAAAATGTTAATTTGTGATCGGAGTACCAGATTTTATTACCCCTTCATTACTAGTGCTGTGATTGTTTGATTAACAATTACTCCTTCATGCAAGCTTTTCCCAAATGACCACTGGATTTTTAATGTTTTATTGTACATAGGTATAAAGGAAAAGAGAAAAGAAAATCCTGCGCTTAGGCCAAAACAATATTTTGTATAAAGTCTATAGTTGTATGCGGCTCCGCAGACAGGTTCTGGTGCAACCCTCTATTCAGATGGAAATAAAACTGCAGCGCAAAAGTCCAAACATATTTCTTGGATAAAGTTCTATGGGTTCAGCAAGTGCCCACCACCAAAGAAACCACCACACTTGTCTTCTTACCAGATCCCGGTGACCCCCTGTTACGGAGGGTCAGCTTGCGCTTTGGTATAATGGGATACACCCCAGGGAAAGTCATTAACACAGGCAATCCGGTGAGACAGATCCACACCAACACATCCCCAGCGATCATAAATCGTTCATGTAATAGATATGAAAGTGCAATAGTGCAGATGGTACAGGCAATCTTTATTTATATATAGCGTATAAAATGGTTACTCACATTTATCTTTATCCCTGGACGCCGGACGCTGTACACGGTGTACCCAGGAGTTGTACTTTGGGGCTGTGCCTCTACATGCTGATTTTACTTGTTCTAAATGTGAGCAACCATTTTATACGCTATATATCAATAAAGATTGCCTGTACCATCTGCACTATTGCACTTTCATATCTATTACATGAACGATTTATGATCGCTGGGGATGTGTTGGTGTGGATCTGTCTCACCGGATTGCCTGTGTTAATGACTTTCCCTGGGGTGTATCCCATTATACCAAGGCGCAAGCTGACCCTTCGTAACAGGGGGTCACCGGGATCTGGTAAGAAGACAAGTGTGGTGGTGTCTTTGGTGGTGGGCACTTGCTGAACCCATAGAACTTTTTCCAAGAAATATGTTTGGACTTTTGCATATAGGTATAAAGACCAAAATATTTGGGGGAAAAATTAGATTTTTGACTTACACAGTTGGTAATTGCATCAGCCCAGTCATCTATGACTATGCCTGTGTCCCATACTCTACAACAGGGATATGCAATTATTGGACCTCCAGCTGTTGCAAAACTACAAGTCCCATCATGCCTCTGCCTCTGGGTGTCATGCTTGTGGCTGTCAGAGTCTTGCTATGCCTCATGGGACTTGTAGTTCTGCAACATCTGGAGGTCCGCTAATTGCATATCCCTGCTCTACAAGAAAGATAATAGAATTTTTGACTGATTGAATGAGCTGGAGAAGAGAGGTGGATGACATCTTGAGAAATCTGCCTGTAATAAATGTGCAGTGTAATTATTTAAAGTGTATAAAATGTATAAAAATGTTTAAGTTTTAAAGTAGAGCAGGATTATAACTTATTGTTATACGTGTATCGCTTACCTCCGCAAGAGCCGCTGGATATGATGGGTTCCCTATACTGCCACAACTCTTTAAGCTGCTCGGACCCTACTGATGCACCTGTGTAACTTAAATGTTAGTATGCTACCACTCTATAATAACCACAGAAAATAGACCACAAGCAACTTGTGGTAGATTAATTATGTGTATTATGACAATGCAATTAAACAATGCGTAAATCTTTAAACAGGAAAATGAACAGGGAAAAAAAGGGTTCATACAACACATACACCACAATAGCGGGTGGTGTATACAGTCCTGACGAAGGGGTAATCCTGGAAGTGACTGTAAAGTACCTGGCACCTATTTGTTAGTTTTGGACAGCTTTCGTTGGGGCCCTTCTTTTAGGTGGTGCGCGTGTAGCTGTCCCTTTAAGAGTGTGCAACGGATGGCAAGTGGGCTACTAAGCATGGAGCAGTCTCTATTGCAATAACTATGTCTGTGTTGAGATAAACACAGATAGTTCAGATCACCCTTCCTGGTACATAAGAATCTGGTCCAGATCAATTGGTGGTCTGCTATCCTCAGCTACCTGGGACCCAGCGACTCAGTCCTCACAAACAGGTACTCACAAGGCTCCATTTATCAGATCTGGTCCTAACTGGTTTTACTTGCTGTAGACGCTCATAGCAATGGCTCAGTAAGCGATCTCTCAGTCACTCAGTCTCCCTTGTGCTATGCTCAGTCACCAGCAACAGGTCTGCATCCTTTCTAATATAGACACAGTCATACCAGTGTTAGGCCTTTCTCGCCCCGCACTGTGGAAGCTCTTGCACCAGTTCGCATGGCTCGGCCTCCTTTCCGCAAAAGACCCTGAACTTCAGAGCTTCGTGAGCTGTACATAGATTTACTTACTTTGCGTGAGCCTGACTTTTGATTCTGAAAATTCAGAGGTCTTCTAAGGTTTGACAATTGCTGCTCTCTTAATGGCCTGACTTCTCGCTGATAACTGCTAAGCACCCACTTAGGACCTCAATGTGGAATGGGAAGGTGAATTTCAGGGCTACCTTTAAGTGGCATAAAGGAGCGGAATTCTTCTGGGTCCACACAAATGTAAATTGAATATTCTGTAAAACACACCTAAAAACCACATTCTCCCCTGATAGCAGTTATATGAACTACTGCTGCCAGCATGAAAGGGATGCTGCAGATTTGTGGTGAATAGAAAGGCGCGGAGAGTATAAGCAGTACATTCCTGGAAGGATAATACTATCCAGATCTGCAGATAATGTTCTTACTCTACCAAGATTCTTGAAAAAGGTAGTTATGTATTATTAACCAGGCTCCATAGACTGAGTACATTTTTAGCAAGGTTTGCTTGTGTTCATTATAGATGCATGAATGATCACATACAGCAGTTATATGATATGAAATAACTTTCGTTGAGCACTGTGAAAAAAAAAAATGTTAAAAAAACATCCTCAATGTCTAATTATAGTGGGTTATAATTTTTTTCACTACTGTACTTCACTTTTATTTACCATCACAGAGGAAAATGTCATACTAGATTGCTTTTTTAGGAATTGCATATTTTTTTTCCTTTAAGAATTGATTACATTTTAAATGCTCCAGACTCCCGCTGGGTTTCCTGTCCATAGGGTTTCTCAGTGTGATTATGTAAGTTGGGAAATGTAAAAATGTCCGCAGTGTACAGAATGGTAGTATTTGTAAAAATATACATTAATTAGGTAAAGCATATAAAAATGATGACAACTATTTTAATTGCTCCAAATCCTGTTGGGTATTTAAAGGGAATACAGACCAAAACAGTCAATTACTTTAGTAGGAATGCCCCATAGTTTTTGTCCATGTGTCACCGAAAGAAGCTCAATGATGTACTAAAGAAAACATAACACATCTGCTATTATCTGATGCAGGGCTGGCCCAGGACATTGTGGTGCCTGGGTCCAAGAATGAAATGCTGCCCCCCCCCCCCAAAAAAAAATCACGCCCATCCAGCAAAGAGACATTTCCATAAAGCAAAGAGACAGCCCAATCCAGCAGAGACATCCCCATATATTCAGCAGGAGACATTTCCATAAATTCAGCAAAGAGACATTTCCATAAAGCAAAGAGACAGCCCAATCCAGCAGAGACATCCCCATATATTCAGCAAGAGACATTTCCATAAATTCAGCAACGAGACATTTCCATAAAGCAAAGAGACAGCCCAAGCAGGGTCGAACCACAGCCCCGTGTCTGAATGGACACACAAAGCTGTAGCTTGGCTCGGGTGCCTCCATAGCAAGCTGCTTGCTGTAGGGGCACTCAACAAGAGGGAGGGGTCAGGAGCACAGAAGAGGCACCCAAGAAGAGGAGTATTGGGGCTGCTCTGTGCAAATCCACTGCAACAGAGCAGGTAAGTATACCATGATTGTTATTTTAATAGAAAAAAAAATGAGACTTTACAATCACTTCAAATGAAGCTTACAGACTGTGGTGAGATCATAGTAAGCAATTTCAGTGTAGAAGAGGATCCTGTACTACTGCGTAAGACTGAAGGTAAGGCTACAATTCAGTTTTAAGTATAAAAATACTCTGAACAAGCAGTACAATTACTTTAAAACAATTCCTTATTCACCTTTGTAGCTGTATGAACTGTGGAGAAATTCATCTTTAAAGTGTTCCTAAACCCAGGACTCTGCATTCACTATATCTGATCTCCCACAGTACACAGAAAATGGAAATGCAACTATTTTAGTAAATATAAATTGCTAAATACCTTTTCTTATCAGCAGTATATAGCAGTCTTGTGACTTCTATCAGTGTCTGGTTAAAGCTTGTAGGAGGAGTTTTCATTCTCCCCTGATTGTCCTATTTGACTGCGGGACACCTGACCCTCTGTCTGGGCAGTGCTGATTGGCCCTGTACTGATCACATGCACCCTCCCAAGAACATTAAAAAACTCTCTAGCAATACACACCAAGCTGAGCATGTGCAGCCTGTCCCCAAGGCTCTGTTCTATCAGGAGATGGTTTGGGGACAGTGGAAGAAGGGGGGATCAGGGAAGACAGGATCAAAAAGCCTTTTTACACAACAGAGGATTAACCCCTGATGTTCCACAGTGAGCATAACCAGCATGTTTTACTGCATATACAGACTGATTTTACTGTTGTGGGTTTAGTAACACTTTAAACTTAAAGTGGTTGTTAACCCACAAATGCATCTTTACATAATCCTCTCAGGCTTTTAATGTAATGGCCCCCTGTGACTGTGCTTTATAAAAATAATGCTGTGTGTATACCTTGTTCACAGAGCGCTGATGGGCGCTCATTGACACACCGCCTCTCTCCTCTCTAGGCCCGACAGATGCAGTGGGCGGGGCCAGGGATCCCCCGCTGACGTCAGTCAGGAGGGGAGGAGGAGAGGAGGAGAGAGGCGGCAGGTCAATGAGTGCAGATCAGCGCTCTGTAAACAAGGTATATACAGCATTATTTTTATAAAGCACAGTCACAGGGGTCCACTACATTAACCACTTAAAGACCAAGCCTCTTTTTGAGATTTGTTGTTTACAAGTTAAAATCAGTTTTTGTTTTTTTGCTAGAAAATCACTTAGAACACCCAAACATTATATATATTTTTTCAGACACCCTAGAGAATAAATTTGGGGTCATTGCAATACTTTATGTCACACGGTATTTGTGCAGCAGTCTTACAAACGCAATTTTTTTGGAAGAAAATACACTTTTTTTAATTAAAAAAATATTACAACAGTAAAATTAGCCCAATGTTTTCCTGTCTTGTGAAAGATAATGTCACGCCGAGTAAATTGATACCCAACATGTCATGCTTCAAAATTGCGCCCACTCGTGGAATGGTGACAAACTTTGGCACTTAAAAATCTCCATTGGTGACGTTTAAAATTTTTTACAGATTACCAGTTTTGAGTTACAGAGGAGGTCTTTTGCTAGAATTATTGCTCTCGCTATAAAAATCGTGGCAATACCTCAATTGTGTAGTTTGAACACCGTTTTCATATGCGGAAGCGACTTACGCATGCGCTCCCTTCTGCGCTCGAGCTCAAAAATGTTTTTTTCTTATTTATTTTACTTTTTATTTTTTATTTTTACACTGTCCATTTAAAAAATAATTTGTTGGGTCACTATTATTCCTATTACAAGGAATGTAAACATCCTTGTAAAGCATGACTAGATGCACAAGAAAAACCCCCCTTGGGACTTTATATGAGGAGACCGACTCACTAAGAACAAGGTAATATATATAAAATGTTGATATTTATTTGTACATTTTTAAAAAAAAAGAGCAAGAAACACAAGCACCCAAAAGGGTGGTAATTCACATCATGGACAACACATAAAATAATAATGGCATGTGACACTAACAAAAACAAATATGTAGAGAAATAGCCAAAAGGGCTTAAAAGAAAAGAACCACTGAATCTGCTTAGGTAGCAGACAAAGGCCCAACGCGTTTCAAAGATGTTTGATCAGATATCTTCCTCAGGGGTAAGTGGTCTTGAAGTTAAAAACAGATCCTCTATGTATCCAAAGGAAAAAGAGGAGATACATAACATAAGTATCAAGTACATACATAACCATATCAAATAATGTCATCCTTCGCTTCGCTGGTAATTCTACATATACTTTTTGTATACATATATATTTTTTGCACGGCCACTTTCAGCTGTTTTGTGTTTTTACACAGCACACTGGTACCTGGCTGTTTCAATCCAACCTTCTCAATCTGTGTGTCCCATCTGTGATTGATCTTCACTGCAAGCCCAGTCAGCCCCATCCCTCTGGAATACGGGTATGTATCCATTCTTCTTTGATATGTCATTTTGGGTTTTTACATATACCCCATCCTTTTTTCCATCGGATGCATTCTTGTTTTATTAGGTGTTATCCACGCCTATGTTTTCATTGGCTACATACTCTCTCTATCACTATTCTGCTGGTAAGCACCTGTATTCCCTATTTGCAATGTTTGATTGTTTGTTTTTTGTTTTTTTGCCATACTGACATGTGTACCAATGTGAATCTTAGATTTGGCATATAGCCTTACTTTTGAAATTATCTATTACCTGACTGTTTGTGAAGATCCTTCATACACCCTGTATAACATGGTTAGTATTTTGACACGTTTATTATGGATGACATTATTTGATATGGTTATGTATGTACTTGATACTTATGTTATGTATCTCCTCTTTTTCCTTTGGATACATAGAGGATCTGTTTTTAACTTCAAGACCACTTACCCCTGAGGAAGATATCTGATCAAACATCTTTGAAACGCGTTGGGTCTTTGTCTGCTACCTAAGCAGATTCAGTGGTTCTTTTCTTTTAAGCCCTTTTGGCTATTTCTCTACATATTTGTTTTTGTTAGTGTCACATGCCATTATTATTTTATGTGTTGTCCATGATGTGAATTACCACCCTTTTGGGTGCTTGTGTTTCTTGCTCCTTTTTTTTAAAAAAATGTACAAATAAATATCAACATTTTATATATATTACCTTGTTCTTAGTGAGTCGGTCTTCTCTTATAAAGTCCCAAGCGGGGTTTTTCTTGTGCTTCTACTTATGTTGTACGGGATGGGGGCAGGACCACTCTAATTATTTGGGGTTATCACTGACAGCAATCCATATATTCTACTTGTAAAGCAGGACAGCACCTCTTTTAATCCCTGGAAGGATTTCCCAGTTTAGGACCAGAGCACTTTTTGCGATTCGGCACTGCGATGCTTTAACTGACAACTGCGCGGTCGTGCGATGTTGAACCCAAACAAAATCTGATCAGCGCTATAAACAAAAGAAGAGCGACAATTTTGCAAAAAAAAAAATATATTTCTTACTATGCTATAATATATGTCCAAAAAAAATTATAAAAACCCATTTTTTTTTCATCGGTTTTGGCCGATTTATATTCTTCCTCATATTTTTGGTAAAAAAAAAACCCCAATTGGCGTTTATTGATTGGTTTGCGCAAATTTTTCCGCGTTTATGAATGATGGGAATTCATTTATGGGTTTTTTTTATATTTTACTAGTAATGGCAGTGATCTGCGATTTTTATCGGGACTGCGATATTGCAGCGGACATGTCAGACCATTTTGACACTTTTTTGGGACCATTTACATTTATACAGCGATCAATGCTATGAAAATGCATTGAATACTGTATAAATGTCACTGGCAGGGAAGGGGTTAACCTGCAGGGGTGCTCTAAGGGGTTAACTGTGATCCCTCAGTGTTTTATAACTGTATGGGGGCTGGCCTGGCTGAGGGAGGAAAGTGATCATGGCTTCCATACACAGGGAGCCTGTGATCACATCCCTTCCCCCCCTGTCAGAACGGAGATCCGTGTTTACATACACGGACCCCCGTTCTGTCACACCAGGGGGGTGATCGCGGGTAACCGCCGGAAATCGAGGGCACCATACTCGCTCCCTAGCCCCCCCGAAACACAGTGAGCGTGCTTGCGCGCCTCCGGCAGCGCGCGCTCACAATACTCGTTCTCGCGGCCGTCATCAGATGACAGCGTTTTGCGATAACAAGCCAAGTTGCCTCCATCAAGCCTCACTTTTATCTGAAAGCAGACCGCCTGCTGTTTAAAAAAATATGGGGGTTATGGCAGCTATCTGCTGCCATAACCCTGGTATTTAATGTCAAACAGCCAACGTAAAACAACGGCGGTCGGTCCGTAAGTGGTTAAAAAACAAAGGAGTATATGAAAAAGAAAGAGTCATTTGAGCAGCAGGACTGGAGGGGGCGGCGTGGACATGGAGCTCACAGTCAGAGAGGGGAGGGGGGAGAGGACACAGGAGACACAGAGGAGAACTGCGGCTGATGGAGACACATACGCTGACACCGGAGTCAGGGCTCAGAAGCCCTGATATATCGAAGTCACCGTACAGGTCGTATGTAGAAACTGGAAGGATCAGCCAGGTATTACAAGTGTTACAGGGGGCCAAATGACCCAACTAGGGATGAGCCAAACACCCCCCGGTTCGGTTTGCACCAGAAAGTTCGGTTGAACATCCGAACACCATTTAAGTCTATGGGACCTGAACATGAAAAATCAAAAGTGCACATTTTAAAGGCTTATATGAAATGCTATTGCCCTAAAAAGTGTATGGGGACCCGGGTCCTGCTCTAGGTGACATGTAACAATGAGAAAAAAAGTTTTTAAATCAATGTTTTTTTTCAGGAGCACTGATTTTAATAATGCTTAAAGTGAAAAAGAAAAATGAAAAATTCCTTTAAATATTGTGCCTGGGGGGTGTATTTCGTCTGTGTGTAAAAGGGTGCATCTCTGTGATGTGTAGAACATAGCCAGAGCAAAATGACATTTCCATAGGAAAAATTGTCATTTAAACTCGAGGCTGTAATGTATTGCCGGTTCCCGACAATATACAAAAAAATCGCTGAAAAAAAAGTGCGTGGGGTTCCACCCCCAGTCCAAAACCAGGCTCTTCGGGTCTGGTTTGGATATTAAGGGGAACCCCGTGCCAAATTAAAAAAAAATTGACGTGGGGTTCCCCCTAAAATCCAAACGAGACCCTGGCATGCAGCCCTGGCCGGTTAGGATGGGGGGAAGAGCGAGCGCCCCCCTTCCTCCTGAACCATACCATGCTACATGTCCTCAACATGGGGAGTATGGGTGCTTTGGAGGAGTGGTAAAGGGGACAACAGCCTCTTCCCCCACAAGCCTGGCCAGTGCTTGTGGGGGTCTGTGGGCGGGGGGGTTATCCGAATCTGGAAGCCCCCTTTAATAAGGGGGCCCCCAGATCACGCCCCCCATGTGAATAGGTTTGGGGTACATTGTACCCCTACCCATTTACCAAAAAAGGAGTGTAGTGTTAAAAAAAACAAGAGGCAGTTTTTGACAAGTCCTTTATTGTGTAAAATAGCTCTTTTCTTCTTTCTACTTTCTTCCTCCATCTTCTGGCCTGGTCCTTCTTCTGGTCTTCTGCTTCTTCTTTTAGTCTTCTTGCTTCCTCCCTTCGTCTTCAATTTTCTTCTTCTTTCACTGCCACTGCTCTCCCCGCTGCTGCAGTCCGGCCCCTGCGCGTCTCCCAGAATGGGCGGTCTTCACAATGACAGTTCTCTTATAAGAAGGCACAGGGCCACCCACATGACATCAGAAGGGGGCGGGTTCACTCGGTTACGTCACAGGGTGGCCCCGCTCCTTCTTATAAAAGTACTGTCATTGTGAAGACTGCCCATTCTGGGAGACGCACAAGGGCTGGACTGCAGCAGCGGGGAGAGCGGCGGCGGTGAAAGAAGAAAGAAGAAGAAGACGAAGATTGAAGACAAAGAGAGGAAGCAAGAAGACTAAAAGAAGAAGCAGAAGACCAGAAGAAGCACCGGGGCAGGAGAAGATGGAGGAAGAAAGAAGAAAAGAGCTATTTTACAAAATAAAGGACTTGTCAAATACTGCCTCTTGTTTTTTTTTTACATTACACTCCTATTGTGGTGAATGGGTAGAGGTACCCCATACCTATTCACATAGGGGGGGTCGGGATCTGGGGGCCCCCTTATATAGTGTACAGATATATAGTACACACTCAATACGCTGTGTGTATATATATATATATATATTTTTTTTTTTTTTCCCTACACTAACCTGTCTGCACTAACTGACAGATAGATTTGATATTTCTCCCTATCTATCTAGCTTTAACACAGGTAAGAAAGCTACCTAGCTAAACTGCCTGTATTCAGGAACCTAAGCTATCTGTCTAACACCGCCGCCAACACACTACATAGAGCCGCTGTACAAGCCGCTTTATTTAGTGTGGGGAGTGGATTGAGGCTGCTGTGCAGTGATTGGCTAAATGCACCCTGCCTTTAGCCAATCAAAGTTCTCACAGCAGGCCGCCCCCTGACTGACCAAATCATGCAGGTCATGTGCATGCTTTGGCCAAACAGCGGGTGGCATCCCGCTGCCATTTGAAAACATTATGAGGCGTGCGAAGTTGCCACAAATGCCCCATAATGTTCGGGGAAACCCGAACGATCGAACACCCGATGTTCGGGTCGAACTCATGTTCGACCAAACATCAAGCTCATCCCTAGACCCAACACAAGCACAAGCATATGATTATGCAATAGGATAAATATAGTATAGGTAAAATTCATAAATGTACAGATTCCCCCGATCCATCAATTTGATATATGTACAAAAGATATGATTACACAGATAGTAGTTTGCGTGGTCCATGGTCTCATGGGGCCCCCTATGGGGGATACCCCGATATAGTGGTGGAAGATGATACTAGGATAAACCATTGTAGATGATTGGTAGCTCTACGTGTTTCGTGATATTGTAATCACTCATCAGGAGCAAGCATAAAATTCATCTGGAAGAGATGAAACGTGTTATACGTTTGAATACCCGTGTGAATACCCCACCATCCCAGAGATGGAAACTCATGGCTCCAAGCAGCGGGGGTGCACCTCCGGGCGCAAGGGGCTCCTGGGATTGCTGGGTCCGGGAGCTGAGGCAGAAGGTGTAACAACGGTCCCAAACAGGGTGACGTCCAGCATAGAGGATGGGCATCTCCAGCAATGTGTGCCTGTGAATGGGTGGGTAAATGAAAAGTAATGTAAGAAAACAAAAATGGTGGGGTGTATATGAAATCAGTTTCTAAGTGCGGGAAAGTAAGTGATGGTCTTGGGGATGGTGTAGATAGTGGATAGTGGATACCCAGCCGACGCTGCGCTCCAAAGAAAGGTATACTTGGAGTAGGGAAGGGGGAAACCAAAGTGCATGTCGCAGTTCCCGGACCATTCAAAAAACGGGCGGTCAAGCACTCCACAATCAGGCACTGCCATGCATGGACACAGGGAGCAGGAGAAAATGACAATATGCAAAAACAGGGTGATAAAGTTTGGACATAACAAATATATTATTATTATTATCATACAGGATTTATATAGCGCCAACAGTTTGTGCAGCGCTTTACAACATGGGGGCAGAAAGTACAATTACAATACAAATCAATACAGGAGGAATCAGAGGGCCTTGCTCGTTAGAGTTTACAATCTAGAATGGAAGGTCAAGAGGGATCATAACTGTGGGGCATGAGCTGATGGAGAAAATGGATAAGGGCAGTGTGGAAGATATGGGGACCTTACTAGGGGGACTGTTTATAGGTGGGCCAGGAATGGATAAAATAATATTAACCACCACGTGTGTCCATCCCTGTGACTATAAGGAAATGGGGGGGGTTTGTGTTTTCCCAGTGGGAGCGCAGTGTCGGCTGGGTATCCACGCTCGCAGGAGCAATTGGGGGTGGACCGTCTGTCTCCACCCGCTCCTACGTCTGGGGTCAAGCGTCCCCTCGCTCCTGCATGCATGGCATTGGCGGGCGGATGAGCAGCGGCGCCTATATCAGGCCTCATCCGATATGGGTCTGGACACCTCCGACATGCTGCCTATCACACTGCATCCCCGACATGGTTCCTGAAGTTCACACCTACACAGGTATTTACATTGACATGCACACTTTCACTCTTCCCCACCTCCTCCCTAGTGAGCTGGTGGGCTTCTCTGTTCACCCACCTGTTCCTATTCCCACTGTTCATTCACCTCCCTCTCCCTTTTTCTATCCTTTATATTGTCCCTCTCATCTCTTTCTATTCCTCCACACCATCACCAAGACCGTCACTTACGTTCCTGCACTTAGCAACTGATTTCATATACACCCCACCATTTTTGTTTTCTTACACTACTTTTCATTTACCCACCCATTCACAGGCACACATTGCTGGAGATGCCCATCCTCCATGCTGGATGTCACCCTGGTTGGGACCGTTGTTACACCTCCTGCCTCAGCTCCCGGACCCAGCAATCCCGCTGCGTGGACATGGTAGGTTAGAGTCATGAGTTTCCATCTCTGGGATGGTGGGGTTCTTACCCCTTGTTTGAACCCCGTGACATTTAATAGCAAACACGTTTCATCTCTTCCAGATTAATTTTGTGCTTGTTCCTGATGAGTGATTACAATATCATGAAATGCGTAGAGATACCAATCATCTACAATGGTTTATCCTAGTATCATCTTCCACCACTATATCAGGGTATCCCCCATAGGGGGCACTATGAGGCCATGGACCACACAGACTACTATCTGTGTAATTCTATCTTTTGTACATATATCAAATTGATGGATAGGGGAAATCTGTACATTTATGAATTTTACCTATACTATATTTATCCTATTGCATAATCATGTTATGGTTTTTCCTACTTCGATTACCTGTATATGTATTATTATGTATTTGTGATTACTCCCCAATAAAAACCTTTTTTTATTATGATCCATCATTTACTCATTTCCCACCACGTGTGTCATACAAAGTCCCAACCCATTTATATATTTTATCAAGTGTCAGGGATGGGGGCGAATGGCCCTACCATGTCATGGCTTCATTAAAGTCCCAAATCTCCCCAAAACCCCCTGTTTCCTTTAATGGCATAAGGGTATAAATTACTCACAAACAATTATGAAGAGTAAGCATTGCACTGTAAGTCACTGCACACTAGAAAGGTGGTCACGTAGTCCGGGAGCAGGTGGATGGTAAACCATGCATCTGCCTGGAACCGGGGCCGGTCAGCACAGGCTGATTCCTTTTCTTCCTGGTATCCTATGTGGCAAGGCGAGCTCAGATGCCGTAATGTCCTGGAAATCACGTGATAGCACTCGGGGACACGTTGTCTGAGCATGTGCTCCTTCTTCAGGCTGTTATAACGGTCGTTATAACGGTCTGAAGAAGATGCGCATGCTCAGACAACGCGTTGCCAAGTGCCATCACGTGATCTCCGGGAAGTAACGACATCCGAGCTGGCCTTGCCACATAGGATACCAGGAAGCGCAGGAATCCACCTGCGCTGACCAGCCCCGGTTCCAGGCAGATGCATGGTTTACCATCCACCTCCTCCTGGACTACATTACTACCTTTATAGTGCGCAGTGACTTAGGCCCCTTTCACACGAGCGGAGCCTGTTTTGACGGGCTCTGCTGCTCAGCGGGGATCCGTCCGTTGATCCCCGCTGAGCCGGCGGGTGACAGGACAGACTCTGCACTCCGTGCAGAGACTGACCTGTCACAGCTCCATTCTCCTCTATGGAGAATCGGATGAACACGGACCGTCTGTCCGTGTTCATCCGATCCGATCCGCCAGGCGGATGGAAAATAGGGTTTCCATCCGTCTGTTTTTGGCGGATCGGAGCGGATTGGGTGTCAGCGGACATGTCACCGCTGAGATCCGTCGCTCCATAGAGAGCAATGGAGCGTCTGTTCGGGTCCGCCTGAAAAACTGACTGGTGGACCCGAACGATCCGCCCGTGTGAAAGGGGCCTTACACTGCAACGCCTACTCTTCTTAATTGTTTGTGAGTATTTTATACCCTTGTGCCATTAAAGGTATATTTACAGCTACACTTAGGAGTCACTTGTGTTTTCACTTTTCCATTGTCTACAGAAGATTCTTCTTATCTTCACATTGAGCTGCCTTGTAGAGCTGTTTTTTAGAGACATTTAAGACTTTTTTATGGACTCTCATTCATGAGCCTGCAATATAATACCCCTTGCCAATTGTTTCACCTCTGGTTTATAAAGTGAACTATATCTGCGCCAACAGTTACCTCTGTATTAACTTTCTATTGCCATCTGCAGCGGTTCGCAGATGTCAGTGTGAACTGCCTGTGAGTCAGATGCGATGCAGGAACCTGCACAGGAATTGCGATGGTTCCCGCATCGCACCAGTGTGAACCAAGACCGAGGATGAATTGATTCACAGTACTAACAGCTACAGAGGTCGGGGTAGCTTGTTTTAAAACTGTTCTACTGCTTGTTAAATATGTGCATGCCTATAATCTGGGCACAGGTACACTCTATGAGCTCTAGTAGATTAGCATTGCTTTTCTGCAACTGACCAGCAGATGAACGGCTTTGAATACAAGTCTGCTGCTGTTTCTCCTTTCCCAGTTCTGAAAAAAGAGGGAATGTGATCACTTATAAAAAAGGGAAAAAAAGGTATTTATAGTGTTTTTTTTTTATATCTACTGTATATAAAAATAATCATTGACAACCACTTTATGTTTTCCTTTAAAAAGGAGGAACAGTGCATGTTCAGAGCATGGAATGTTCAGTCTAGAGAAGCTGTAAGTGGCGAGGAGGTGCTTCCCTATCCTTGGAGGGAGTGATCAATAGTTTACAGACAACAGCTGGGAAAATAGTTTGAAATTTAATTTCAGTGCTCAGGAAGTTTTCAAGGACTCACAATTTCTGGCAAGATCAATGGGTATTTTCAGTACTTGCAGAAAATGTACTGAAAAATGAAATCTAAAGCCGCCATAGACTGGTTCAGCATAAACTGAATGGGCAGGTTGAATGTACCCAAGATGATCAATCAACCAGCCTCTAGCAGTAATCACTGTATTCTCCCTGCAGGGAAGGTTTCCCCGCCCACCTGCTAGGAGAACACAATGGCTCTGCGGGAGGGATTTCCCTATCAACACTGACTGAACAACATGTGCTTGCAAGAAAGAAATTTGCTCTGTCTATGGCCAACCCAAGGCAGCCACACCATCTAAGCACTGATAACCTACAAAATATGAAACTATTGTTCTTTGGTTCAGCCCTGGTTCACACCAGTGCGATTTGCCATGCAATTTCAAAGTTACAATTTATTTATATGATTGCACTGGATCTTTTACACTGAATGATAAAACCATTAAATACATTAAAACAGAAAAAGCCGTATGACAAGTCACACCCCATTTGCGGCAATGGTACTGTCCAAATTGCTAAAGCCGCAGCGACGGTAAAAAAGGTTCTTGCACTATTTCTGTGCGATTTCAGTGCGACTTGCATTGACATCTGTTAAATGAAGTCACATGGATATCAGCAAGCTACGCATGAAATTGCACTACTTTGAAGTCATGCAGAAGTAGTGCGACTTAAAAACCATAGTGGTGTGAACCAGGGCTTAGATATTTTTATAGATGACGTTCCACTTTAATCAGTATTTATATGTATCTATTTCAGATATAGTAAAGAAAAATACGTAATGATTTTATTACATGCTTGAAAAGGCAGTGCCATTTAAAGTTTTATTATGGACTACTTATATATCTCTGGCTGTATAAGCAGCTAAACAATCCCTTTCTGCTCTGTAGTTTACAATCTGTTAAATCTTGTGGACACCGAGTTAGGAAAAAAGGTAGTCATATTGATTTTCCTATATTTTAGGCTCAATTTATTAGTGTATTTGGTTGAAGGGATTAGCCTGCTGTAAATCAGGGCTATGAAAAACCAGCAATAAAAATAAATTAGAGTTGCTTTGTCATGTGGTAGAATCGAGCTGTTGTTTTTTTTTTTTTTTCAATTAACAAGATTCGCTCTCTGTAGGTGGCCATATATCAGCAATCTTTATATATATAATAAAATGATTTCTTTTTACAATTTAAACATTTTAAAATATGAAATATGACAGCGTTACAAAGAAAAGCATCATTCTGAAAAAAATGCTACCCAGAATAATGGATCTGATCACTCTACTGATCACCATTTCCAGGGGACCAGAGGAGTCTTGCTTATTATCAGTGAATATAGTAACCCCCTTTAAATTGTTTACTATTTTATGAAAGCCTTTCTTAACCCATTCTCATCGAAGGGATTAACCACTTCAGCCCCAGAAGGATTTCCAGCTTTGGAACCGGAGCCCTTTTTGCGATTCTGCGCTGCGTCGCTTTAACTGACAATTGCGCGGTCGTGCGACATTGTAACCAAACAAAATTTGCGTCCTTTTTTTCCCACAAATAGAGCTTTCTTTTGGTGGTATTTGATCCCCTCTGCTTCATTTCTGATCGCCGCTATAAACAAAAGAAGAGCGACAATTTTGCAAAAAAACCCAGATTTCTTACTTTTTGCTAAAATACAAATCCAAAAAAAAAATATAAAAAAAAATTTTTTTCATCGTTTTTGGCCGATTTATATTCTTCCTCATATTTTTGGGACCATTGGCATTTATACAGCGATCAGTGCTATAAAAATGCACTGATTACTGTGTAAATGCCATTGGCAGTGAAGGGGTTAACCTGCAGGGGGCGCTCTAAGGGTTAACTATGTTCCCTGGGCGTGTTCTAACTGTGGGGGGACTGCCCTGGCTGGGGAAGGGAAGTGGTCACAGCCTTCGTATACAGGAAGGCTTTGATCACAGCCCTTCACAGAACAGAGGTCCGTGTTTACTTACACGGACCTCCGTTCCTTCACTCCGGGGGGGGCCATCGCGGGTAGCCGGCGGCAATCGAAGCCGCCGCACCCGCTCCCTGGCCCTCCCCAAACACAGTGAGCGCACGGGCGCGCCTCCGGCGGCGAGCGCGCTCACTAGGCGCAATCACGCGGCCGCCGTCATATGACGGCGATCCGCGTTACAGAGCCACTTTGCCGCCGTCAATTGCCGATCGGCGGTCGGCAAGTGGTTAAAGAGGTATTAACCCCTTCACTCCTAAAGCCTTTGTGACGATATGCGAGGCGAAGTGGCAGACGGACGCTACCTCGTATGTGTTCATTTGGACTAGATTAAATGGAGTCCGGTCCGGATTTTACCAGCCACCATGGCAGGGCTGGTTCCGGTCCGGAGTTTGTGGTCCACTGAAGTCCACCAGCAGGTGGCTTAAATTACCAGGAAGAGATCTCACTTCAGCTCTGACCTGGAAATTAAGAGAAGGATCTGAGGGAGCTCTGTGTCTGTTTGGACTTTAACCACTTGCCGACCGTGTATCGTAGATACACGTCGGCAAGTGGCACTCATTGTTGTGGGAGGACGTTATATAACGTCCTCCCACAATCGCGCTCCCGTGCGCGCGCTGGTGCGCGCACACGGGAGCCTCTGTGCTCGCCGGGTTGCCGGGACCCGGCAGATTACCGATCAAGGTAAAGGGCCATTGGCAGCGGCCCTTTACCACGTGATCACGCCGTCCAATGACGGCGTGATCACAATGTAAACACTGCAGGGTCATCAAGAGTGTCAGCTCTCTCATCTCCTCACAGCGATCCAGTTTGTGAGGAGAAGAGAGAGATCGATGCCCTGCAGTGAAAGTCAGTGAGTCATTTGACCTTTTTATTGCACCCAGCAGTGCCCAGCTGTGCCCAGCTGTGCCCACCAGTGACCAGCAGAATA
>BLSH010502868.1:3051-21210 GCA_018402905.1 Glandirana rugosa
GCGCGCAATCCCGGCTTAAAGGGAGGACGTCATATGACGTCCACCCGCTGGGAGAGCAGGACCGCTCCGCCGTCATTTGACGGTGGGCGGTCCTGAGGCGGTTAAAGCTGAATTTCAAACACAAAATAAACTTTCATTTCAATATACAGTATTCCTCAATAGCCATAAAGGGTATAAATCCACTTTGTGTGCATCAAATCTAAACTCATTTTTACCTAAACATAGCAATGACATCATCATGTTGCTGTACATAGCCTGTGCAGGGAGCAGAGCTGTGCAAGGGACCCTGATGGCTCCACCCACAACAGCCTGCCTGCAGAAAACTACAGGAGGGGGCGGAGACAAGACCAGTCACCCTGCACAAGGAGAGAGAGCAGCAGTGACCAGTCTTTATTACAGGAAGTCCCTGCACAGAAGAAAAGTCTCACACTGGATTACTGCACAGATCTGGAAGAAATACACAAAGTACACCAAGATTCAAGGAAGGATACACATGATGAATGTATAATAAATAGACAATATTTGCTTATCACAGAGTTCAGCTTTAAATATTTTGTGCAAACCTTTTTTTCATTAGAGATGGACTGATGTGTGGTGTAGCACACTTTTAGAAATTGGGTGTTCTAGCAGAGCCTGACAGATCTTGTTTCCCTTATTTCTTTCTGGCTGAGGGACAGTAGGTTCAGATCACAGATGTAAGGGCAGATGTAGGGGGATCAAGCAGATCATCTGAGGGGTGGCCTTATCATAACATGGCCCAGCTTGTGTACTCAGCATCAGCCACTGCTGGGTAGCAACACAGTCATGCCCCATCACGGGATGCAGTTATATTCTGTGACATCTCTGGGATACTGACCTTTTACATTGATAAAAGTGATTGAAAACTGATATTTCAGTGTTTGGTGGATGACAGGCAGATAAAGCCCAACTCCAAGAAAATTAAAAAATCCACTCTTGCAGTGCTCAGCTGCCCTTCCCTTATTGCAAGGTTTGTATGCTTATTTAATCTAGGGCCAGAATATTAAGGTGTAAATACTTACCTTGTAGCAGGCTCCCTCCAGCACTGTTACCGGTCCTCCTCAGCCTGCTATGTAAGCTGCAGCCATGTCAGGTTTTACTTCAGCCTCCTCAGTGTACCATACAAGGTTATAGTTCCTGTATTGTCGGTGATGAAGCTGAGGCTCTGGCGGGGAACCTCACTGCAAAGGTAGATTTTTTAAATTTTCACTGGAGTTGGGTTCTCCAGGTGAAAATTAAAGCTACACTGCTCTGAGGAATGGTTTTGCTCCTCGATCTTCTTCTTCTGGGGTCCCCCGCGGAACCTCCAAGCTCTTCTGGGGTCCCCCGCTGAACCTCCAAGCTCCTCCTCTTCGGCAATTGCCCCTAAGAAAAGCCACTTTTCATGGAGGCAGCCGTATGGGCTCCCCCCGGAGCCGCCCTATCTGCATCTATTGACACGCTGGCTTAGCACAACATTTGATTGACAGCAGCGGGAGCTATTGGCTTCCCTGCTATCAGTCTGCCCAGGAAGGAGGGGGACAGTGGCGAGAGCCGCTGCTCTTCTGCACATCGTTGGATCGAATCGGGCTCAGGTGGGTATGGGGGGGGGGGCTGGGGGGGATTTTGCAGCACAGAAGGTACATAGAATGCATTAAGCTAAAAAACCTCAAGGCTTTAGAACCACTTTAAGAAAAGAAAACAAATGCAGCCACCACATCTAAGAATTTATTAATATATAATATTAATAGAATATATTACATTTTCTTCTTGGGTTTTGAAATGCTTTGACAATGTCTTCTGTCTCATACTTCCACTATTGTACACCCATAAATAATTCGGCCAACCCTCTTTTTATGGATGTACAATGGTGGCAGCATGCGAACCTATATAACTGCATTAGACGTCACTGGTGTTTTGCTCCTGTTCCCCTGATGACGTTGTTTAATGGCGAAACATGTTGGGCGATGGATTAACTTGTATCATCAGCACTTTCATTGTATGGCCAGTGGTGAGTAATCAGTACATGCTGTGACATGCTGTATTTTCTTTTCCTTCTGTATCTGTCTATTGTTTTAAATTATTTGGCAGTTTTACAATATGAGCGGCCTCTGCAGATGCGGCCTGATCTGACATACTGATTCTTGGAATCACTGAAACCAGAAGTTGGTGTCCTGCTATTGCCACTAATGAATGTCCAGAGATCTGTTAATTACATGCCTGGCTGATCTCTGTGGTTGGGATCTTTTATATTTGGTAAGGGCACAAGGGTCGTGGTCATCTCTTCAAGATACATTCATGGAATCGGTGTATAGTTGAATGGTTTCACTGGTTTCTGGACTTTGTGTTTTTTTTATAATATTTGCACTTCACTGATGTTTTTCCCTTGAAGTTTGTGGACTTTTATTTGTGTGGATGTGCACTCATTGGGTTTGATTTACTTGTGAGTGCAAAATCTGGTGCAGCTCTGCATAGAAACCAATCAGCTTCCAGTTTTATTGTCATAGCTTAATTAAACAAGCTAGATGCTAATTGGCTGCCATGCAGGGCTGCGCCAGATTTTGCACTCTCCAGTTTTAGTAAATCAACCCCATTGTGTCTCTACATTTATAGGTGACGTAGTCAGGGGGCTGTGTTTGGTCTCTAATCTACATTAGACATGCTCACTGGGCTGTGATTGCTCTCTACATCTACATTCAACAAGATCAAAGGACCATGTATGCTCTCTAATCCTTCAGATTTACCAAAACTGTATAATATGAGGTCAAACCTAAACACTTTCAATTTGTATACACTCCAGCAGGCCCTTGCATTACATAGTTGAAGGTAAATCTAAAGAAAATTGAGTAAGAAAATTGTTTAGTGTATGGCCAGCATTCATTTCCATCAGACATGGTTATGGTTCTGTGAATGTGAATATATGGTCCCTACATCTGCATTAAACATGGTTATGGATTGACTTGGTTACAATCAGCCTGCCCATCAATGGATCAAATGTTGACCAGTCCCTGCTGAACCAGCCGAATTGTGATCCATGTATGGCTGGCTTTAGATGATTTCAGGGGACAGTGTTTGTGCTCTACATTTACATTAGTTGTGGTTATGGGGCTGTGTTTGTTCTATACATCTACATTCAACAAGGTGATAGGACTGTATTTGCTTTCCAGATCATCATTAGACATGGTCATTGAGCTATATTTGCTTTCAGTATGCTCTCTACATCTACAATAGACATGGTCCTGGGGTTGTTAATGCTCTCTAAATGCTCTCTACATCTACAGTAGACATGGCCATGGGGCCGTGTATGTTCTCTATATGCTCTCTACATCTACAATAGACATGGTTATGGGGATGTGTATGCTTTCTATATGTTCTCTACATCTACAGTAGACATGGCCATGGGGCTGTGTATATTCTCTATATGCTCTCTACATCTACAGTAGACATGGCCATGGGGCTGTGAATGCTCTCTATATGCTCTCTACATCTACAGTAGACATGGCCATGGGGCTGTGTATGTTCTCTATATGCTCTCTACATCTACAATAGACATGGCCATGGGACTGTGAATGCTCTCTATGTGCTCTCTACATCTACAGTAGACATGGCCATGGGGCTGTGTATGTTCTCTATATGCTCTCTACATCTACAATAAACATTGCCATGGGGCTGTGAATGCTCTCTATGTGCTCTCTACATCTACAGTAGACATGGCCATGGGGCTGTGTATGTTCTCTATATGCTCTCTACATCTACAGTAGACATGGCCATGGGGCTGTGTATGTTCTCTATATGCTCTCTACATCTACAATAGACATGGCCATGGGGCTGTGTATGTTCTCTATATGCTCTCTACATCTACAATAGACATGGTTATGGGGCTGTGTATGCTCTCTATAACTACACTAGACATGGTCATGGGGCTGTGTATGCTCTCTATATGTTCTCTACATCTACAATAGACATGGTCAAGGGGGCTCTGTATACTCTCCGTATGTTCTCTACATCTATATTAGACATGGTAATGGTCCAGTGTTTGTTCTTAGATGTGGTCAGAGGAACTTTTTGTTCTCTACATTTACATGAGATGTGTTCAGGGGACAGTGTTTGCTCTCTACATTTAGGCCCCATTCACACCTGAGCGTTTTCAGCTCTTAAAACGCTTGTAAAACGAAACACTCATCTCTGTAGCTCCAAAACGCCCAACAAGGAAAATCGCATTCATTTCAATGGCCCCTGTTCACATCTGAGCATTCTGTCGCCTAAAACAAAACGCTAGTACACAAGCTTCTTTTTAGGCAGGTTAAAGGCGTTTTACTGCATTTTACATTGGTGACCTGTTGACCTGTTGACCTGTACAAACTCGCGGTACAAATCGCTGTAAAAAATGCGGTAAAATCACGGTAAAATCTCCCAATTTTCTGCCTGAAACAAAATGCTCAGGTGCGAATGCAGCCTTAGATTAGTTGAGATCAGTGGGCTATGATTGGTTTCTACACGATCTCCTTATTTTTATATCAGACATGGTCCCAGGGTTGTATTTTGCTGTCTACATCTAGATTAGACATTGTCATAGGGTGTGTTTGCTCTGCATAGCTACATTAGATGTGGTCACGAGGAATTGTTTATTCTCTACATTTACATTAGACATGGTCAGGGGGTTGTGTTTCATTTCTACAATTTCTCTACGTCCATGTTATATGCTGTAATGGGGCTTTGTTTACTACCATATGTGTTGTACATCTACATTAGATGAGGTCATGGTATTGTGTTTGCTCTCTACATCTATATTATACAGTAATACAGTATGTCATTACTCTCTACCTTAGACATTGGTCACTGGGCTGTGTGTTCTCTCTACATCTCAGGGCTGTGACCTCCACCATCTATATCCAGCACTATTATTCCTATACTGCAAAGTCAAGTCCATATCAGCATTAAGTGCAGCCAGGGCTCATTCTTGTGTTAATGTCCTGTGTATTGTGAGGCTGTCATGTCTTTGTTTGATTCTCAGCAGGGAGAAGAAGAGCCCAGGGAGCAGAAGAACAAGGAGGAAAAGCATGACGTTGGGGGGTCCATAAAGAAAGTGGGACGACCAGGCCGAAAAAGAAAACCAGAAACGGTGAGTAAACCAAAAGCACGTGTTGACAGAAATATAAAAGCTGCCATTATTGACCTCTGCTTCGGAAAAAGCTGGTCTAATTGTAATTAATACTTTAGTCACTGACCCAGAACAAGAATGATGATTATCAGAACTGCTATCTCTTGGGACTTGGAAGGTATTGAAAAAGAAGAGACAGTTTTTAAAGTGGGCTCATATGGAAAAATAAAGTGGGCCCATATAGAAGAATAAAGTGGACCCATATAGAATAAAGTGGACCCATAAGGAAAAATAAAGGCTGCGTTATTATTAACTATAAGTCTGAATTGTGTAAGGTAAAGATAAAGTGGATAGAATGGGACACCATTGTACATTTTAGCAGATTTTTTATTAGCATGTGTGCTCCTTGTAGGAGACTTCCCATCATTCCCTGTCCTAGTCACATGTTAGGTAGTAAGGGGGGATTTCTCCATCATGGTGACATACACCAATAAAATCTTGTCAAATTTCCTATCGCACACTTTTCTGGCAAAGTAAGGCTCGTGTAGAAGTGGGTGCTGTAGCGAACACCAGCTGGATACTGGAAGCGTCAGACATGTGTATATATTCGCCAGCATACCAAGGATCACCGTCCAAAGATTCTATATTCAAAGAAAGATCACATCACAGAGAAGTGCTAGCACCAATGAAAGCCTGGCAATTACTCTAACTCTTACCCACTAAACCAGTGGTTCTCAACTCCAGTCCTCGGGACCCACCAACAGGCCAGATTTTAAGTATTACCTTGGGGAGATGCAGAGTAGAATACTGCAATCACCGAGCAGCAAATTATATCACCTGTGATGTATTTCAGTTATCCTGCAAACCTGGCCTTTTGGGGGGTCCCGAGGACCTCAGTTGAGAACCACTGCACTAAACTAAACAGAGTTGTATTTCTGTCTGTGTCCTGAAAATTTACTCACATTCTTTCCCACTGAGCACACAGGAAGTAAGTGGACTTTGCCCATTCTTGGCAAAATTGGAAATAAAAGTTTGGCGTGGAGTTGGACTTTAATTTTTTTCCTATGGAATGGCGGCTACTTTTACCTTTATTTTTCAATATTCACCCACGTTCATACCGATATAAAGTGCAGTTTCAGAAAAATGGAAAGTAATGAAATCAGCGGTTTATTGTTCAAGTGGATTCATGACTGACTTTGGTGAAGAACCTTGTTCCGGTTTGACTCTGTGAAATTCAATATTGAGCCTAATGAAATATTTAGGTCATGATTTATTCAGAGATATTATAGAGCAGCTGCCATTGCTGTTACTGTACTGGCAGGTCCGTTACCTGGAGTCCCCTATGACTTCTGTACCTAACCTTTGAGAGCCCATGCTAGGTTTTATAATCTGATGTTTTATGCATTTACCAATGTTAGTGGCCCTGAGTGACATCTTATGATGTTCTCACAGCGGGAGGGTATAGAGTAGGCTTTTTCAACCAGGCTTCTATTGAACCCTAGCTGGCTTTTCCAGAGGTTCTTGGGATTCCTTGAACAATGAGTAGTGTCTGCCTCTAAGATATGTTACCACTGGTTACAATAATCTTTTTCGGTATCTGTAAGGGAGGCATTCTCCCCGCTGACCACAAATAAAGCATTCTCCTCACTGACCCCCAATGTAAGGCGTATTCTGCCCACTGACCACCAATGTAAGGAGCATTCTCCTCACTGGCCATCAGTGTAAGGAGTGTTCTCCTCACTGACCAACAATGTAAGTAGTATTCTCCATGCTGCCACCAATGTAAGGAGTGTTCTCCTCTCTGATCACCAATGTAAGGATCATTCTCCTCACTTACCACCAGTAAGGGGTGGCCATTCTTCTAACTGACCACCAATTTAGGGGAAATTCTTTTCACTGACCACCAATGTAAGTGGCATTCTTTCCACTGACCACCGATGTAAGGGACATTCTTCCCTCTGACCACCAATGTAAGGGTCATTCTCTTCACTGATCACCAATATAAGGAGCATTCTTCCCACTGACTACTAATGTAAGGGGAACATTCTTCCCTCTAACCACCAATGTAAGGGGAACATTCTTCCAACCCACCACCAATGTAGAGAGTATTCTTCAGACTGACCACCAATGTAAGGAGCATTCTTCCCACTGACTACTCACTACCAATGTAGGGAGTATTCTTCCCGCTGACCACCAATGTAAGGAGCATTCTTCCCACTGACTGCCAATGTAAGGAACGTTGTACCTCAATGACCTGTAGATGATTGGATGGAATTTGAGGATAACTACATGTAGTCTTTCTTTGCATCCAAAGGTAATTAGGTGAAAAATGTCCACCAAATCTACTGTACATCAGTCACCTTTCATAAACTGGTCTGTAAGCCTACTCCACTTGTGTCTTAATTGTGGCTTTCAATCCGACTTCTATCACACTATCTGGGAATGCATATATATATGTGGATACTGGTCCGGCATCACTGGCACTGGGCTTCCCACACATGCGTAACCCCACAGTTTGCCTCCTGGGGACTTGATGGGTTGTAGCTACCCCAATATACTAGGCGCCTTTTGAAGACAATATACTAAGCGCCTTCTGAAGACACTATTTTATGCCAAAATTGATTTCCTGTTTATTACAGATTGATCAAGTCCCACCCTTATATGTAGACTCACTTATGAAAATGGGAGGCCACCCGCAACTGTTTGATCAGTTGGGGGTTGCTTAGCATCTACAATTAGGTCCATATATATTTGGACACAGACACAATTTTAATAGATATTGGCTGAAAGTGTACACTCTTGGGTTTAATTTGAGGGTATGTACATCCAAATCGGAGGAAGGGTTTAGGAATCACAACTCTTAAGAATAGCCATCCCCCTTTTTTAAGGGTCCAAAAGTAATTGGACAATTGAATCAAAAGCTGGCCAGGTGTGGGCTATTCATTTATTATTTCTTCATCAATTAAGCAGGTAAAAGGTCTGGAGTTGATTCTAAGTGTGGTATTAGCATTTGGAATATATTGCTATGAACCTACATCATGTGTTTAAAGGAGCTGTCCATGCAAGGGACACAGGCCATTCTAAGGCTTCAAAAATGAAGCAAATCCATCAGAGAGATAGCAGCAACATTAGGAGTGGCCAAATCAACAGTTTGGTGCATTCTGAGGAAAGAAGAACGCACTGCACTGGTGAGCTCAGCAACATAAAAAGGCCTGGAAGACAACAGTGGTGGATGATCACAGGATCCTCTCTATGATAAAGAAAAACCCATTCACAACATATAGACAAGTGAAGGACACTCTCTAGGAGGTGGGTGTATCATTGTCAAAGTCTACAATCAAGAGAAGACTTCACAAGAGCAAATACAGAGGGTTCATCACAAGCTGCAAACCATTCATAGGCCTGAAGAATAGTGGTGGGAGAACTACAAATTCACGGCCATTTTTTATGATTTGTTTAATTTCGTTGTTATTACTATGAATAATATTGTTTTATATGGAAGCCTTGAGTGTCAAATATGCTAAGTGCACAGTGCACCACATTATTATTTTATTTATTTTTCTATTTACAAGTTGCTGTTGATGCTAATGTCTCATAAGATGTAGATATAATACATATTAGCAGAAGTTGTACATTTTTTAATGATTCCTACATATTTTATTTATGCTCTCCCCCAGGGGATAAAGTGCATGTTGCACTTTGTCCTATTTTGATAGATGCAGTAGTTACAGAACAGCATGATTGACAGCACACCCACCTCCCCCCTACCGCTGTCCAACCACAGTGCACTGTAGGAGATGGATAATTATTCAGAGCAGAATGACTTGTCTCGGGCAACAGGTTGCTGTCACAGCACAGAAGGAGGGTGTGTTTGCCAGAGGAGATGGGGGACAAGAAGAAATGAGCTCAACCTGAGCTCAGTAAAAAAAACTGTGCAGTGAATAGATGTGCAGGTGGAGCGGGCCTGTCAACACTCATCTCTATTTCCCATTGAGCCGCATTGAGACTGTTGGCAGTGTAGGATTGTACAAGATCTATGTATGTCTATATATGAAAGCAGAGGCGTAACTAGAACCTTCAGGGCCCCGGTGCAAGAAATTATGAAGGGCCCCCCAACCCCTGGCCAGGGCCCTTCCCTCTTCCCACTGATCCTGGGGCCCTTTACGCCTATTGTGGGTCCCCTTATTACGGTACTGCAGTGGGGCCCTTTCACAAGTTCTGCAGCAGGCCCCAGGGGGACCAGGGAAGCACACAGGGGCCCTGGGAACAGCAGAAGACAAGTAAACTGGATAGAGGAAAATGGAGGAGATTGGGTCCTCTAAATGCCACCCCCCGCCATCCCTCCTATTCAGGTGTACAAGGGAGGCACATGGGCCCCCTGGACCATGGGGCCCTGTTGCAATTGCAACCCCTGCAACCCCTATCGTTACGCCCCTGTATGAAAGTCATTGCACAGGGATCAAATTGTTTTCAAATGTCACTAGACTGGCATTTCAATAAGGGAATTACATATATCGTCCTCATATCAATACAGAGCACATCATTGCCTGTACATCCATTGTGCTGTAGCATAGACAGGTGCGCTTACTGAACAATAGACAGTGGCAATAGAGCTCTGCCTGAGCTCAACAATAGACACGCCCACAAATTGGGCTACTGGCCGGGAGGAGCTGACAGGTAGGAATACAAGAGCTAAAAAGGAGATTTTCTATGCGGGCCAGTACAGCCATCCTGGTGACCTGACTTTTCTTTACTGAATTTAAAGCGGAACTTCACTTAAAAAGGGAAGTTCTGCTTATTAGCATCCCCCCCCCCCCCTGTTTAACATTTGGCACTTTTTGGGAAGTTGGGGGAGCGGCTACCTGTTTTTGACAGGTACCCGCTCCTCCTTCCGGTTGCTATCGCCTCTCCTTCCCCTGCAGCATTCTGAGACATATTGCAGGTCCCAGAAGACTGCGGGACCATTCACAAAGTGGGAGCAGGACACTGGGTGTGAAACTGCAAGGGTTCACTGCCTGTTTCCTTTAGATAAGATGCCGGCCCCTGGACCCAAAGGTGATTGAAGAATCGGGTCAGTTACAGCACTTGATCCCTGGACAGGTAAGTGTCCTAATATTAAATGTCAGCAGCTACAGTATTTTTAGCTGGTGACTTTTCATTTTTTTTGGTGGATGAACTGGAGAACTGCTTTAAGAAATACAACTTGCCTACCTACCCACCCCAGCATATGAAGGGATCCTGAAGGAGCAAAATGAGGGACAAATGAGAAGGATAGGGGGACTTTGTTCCGAATCTGGAACATTCCCTGGAATCAGTGATAGCTATGACTGAGCCCTGGAGCAGATGCCATGGCAGAGTGCAACTGCTCTTGCAAAGCGCACAGTCTATTTGCTTTTAGTAAATCCACCCCTATGTGTGTGACATGCTATTAACCCCTTGCTGTCTGGGTGGCTAGAGTTCTGGAGTACCGCCTATGCTAAGCAGAAACACAGATCTCTGTTTTCCCCCAGTCAAACCACCCCCCCCCCCCCGCAGTTATAAAGCACCCCCTAGGAAAACACTAAACCCTTTGATTGCCCCTGATGTTAACCCCTTCCCTGCCAGTGTCATTAGTACAGTGACATACATTTTTTTAGCACTGATCACTTTAATAATGTCACTGGTCCCCAAAAAGTGTCAGTTAGGTGTCCGATTTGTTCCCCGCAATGTCGCAGTCCTGCTAAAAATCACTGATCACTGCCATTACTAGTAGAAAAAAAAAAATTCCATAAAAATATCCCATACAGTAGTTTGTAGATGCTATAACTTTTGCGCAAACCAATCAATATACGCGTATTGGGATTTTTAATTTTTACCAAAAATATGTAGAAGAATACAAATTGACCTAAATTGATGAAGAAATTAGATTTTTTAAATTTTTTTATTGGGTCTGTTTTATAGCAGAAAGTAAAAGATATTGTTTTATTTTTCAAAATTGTCAGTTCCTTTTTTCGTTTATAGCGCAAAAAATAAAAATCGCAGAGGTGATCAGATACCACCAAAAGAAAGCTCTAGTTGTGGGAAAAAAGGACATCAATTTTATTTGGGTATAATGTCGCACGACCGCACAATTGTCAGTTAAAATAATGCAGTACCGTATCGCAAAAAATGGCCTGGTCAGGAAGGGGGTTGAACCTTCTAAGGCTGAAGTGGTTAAAAGTCATACAATGTATACGTCTCCATAGTATCCGTGGTATAGGGTACTGCACAGACATTAAAGTGGTAGTAAACCCATGCATTTAACAGGTTAAAAACCAGTCACATTTCCGGCATGTGCCGGAAATGTAACACTCCCATTGGTTGTGCTCTAAACCAAACTGTCAAACCATCCAATGGTTGGTGTCATAGCTGATCACATGTGCAGCATCATGGCAGTTGTAGATTAAACAGAGGCCAAGATGGCAGCTTCCTTGGCTGAAAATGATAGGAGGGTTTACTACCACTTTAAATGTTTAGGCCCCATTCACACCTGAGCTTTTTGTTGCTCAAAACTTAGTAATTTTCAATGGCTAAAAACAAAAACCCCTGAAGTTTCAATGTAATACTTGCAATCCGCTTCCGAAAATGCTCAGATATGCTCACAAAAAATGCTCAGTCCTGGTTCACACTGATGCTGTGTGCATTTGCTGCAAATTCTGTGCGGATTCCGCTCTGCATCCAAATTGCACCCCGTTCATGCGAACCGCTGCAAGTGTGTATGTTACGTTGACGACACCCCGAAATTGGTTTGCCAAGCGCAGTGAGATTTGCAGAATCGGATCCGATTCTGGTGTAGCCAAAAAAGGGTCCTGCACCATTTTGGTGTGGATTCGGTGCAATTTGAGCCATGCAGAATACTGGCTCAAATCGCTCTGCTGAAAAATCGCATTTGATTTGAAAAGGAATGCGGTGCAATTCTTGTTCAAAATTGTATGGGGTTCCTGCACTACATAGTGTGCACAGGCATTGAAATACAAGCACTTGAAAATGCCTGAAAATCACTCCGCTCAGTTATGAATGCAGCCTTATGGGCCGCACACACGACACGAAAATCAGACAACAAATCCCGCTTTCGAAGCGATCGTGCGATAATCGGATCGTTAGTACAGAGCTTTCGAGAGCCGATCACGACAGTTCCTCCGATATTATTCCATCGGACCAACACGAAAAATTTTCTTGCATGCTGCCCGATCGTGCGATGTTCGTTTTAATCAGTCCAGTTGTCATCCGAAAATACAATACAAACACACTACAACACAACATCACTTCCGATTATTTATTCTGTCGTACGAGAATTTTCGTGACATTAGTACACTCTTCTGATTCGATCTGAGATTAGCATGCAAAAAAAAAAAACGGACGATCTGTCGTCCGATTTTTGGATCGTGTGTACAGGGCATTAGGGTCATTAGGAAAAGCTTTGGAAGAGGGATCACATTTGTGATATTTAAGCCATATGATAATCTCATGTCAGTTATCACTCTCTTTTCTTGTGTGACTTGCTCCGATTGGTGACAAAACCAGGGATAACATCCCATAACACGTCATATGATTGTACTCATGAACTTGAAATACTTGCGTAACATTATTATTTTATGATTCAATCCCTAGTTCATTCCCTTGACGTCTAGAAACACAACAGCGGCAGGTTCTTTGTACAGTCTGGCTGGTATAATCAGGAGTACAATCTGATCATACGGTTCTGAGATTCATCAGATCTCTCTAAGCTGGATCATGTATCTCATCCCCTTCACGTCTGCCGCAGTGTGGATCCAAAGTGTCACCTGCCCAGCATGATGCAGTCACATGAGGACACAGCTAAAAATATCAACCAGAACGGAAAATGGAACTATTAGTGCCTCCCCCTCCCTGGCTGCCTCCTTCCTGTATACCTAACTTCCTATTACCAATTTATCCTCCGTAAGACAAGTATGCAGAAATCTGTGTTCACTGTACTAAATAGGAAAAATCGGTGTTCACTGTACTAAATAGGAAAAATCGGTGTTCACTGTACTAAATAGGAAAAATCGGTGTTCACTGCACTAAATAGGAAAAATTGGTGTTCAATGTACTAAATAGGAAAAATCGGTGTTCACTGCACTAAATAGGAAAAATTGGTGTTCACTGTACTAAATAGGAAAAATCGGTGTTCACTGTACTAAATAGGAAAAATCGGTGTTCACTGTACTAAATAGGAAAAATCGGTGTTCACTGCACTAAATAGGAAAAATTGGTGTTCACTGCACTAAATAGGAAAAATTGGTGTTCACTGCACTAAATAGGAAAAATCGGTGTTCACTGTACTAAATAGGAAAAATCTGTGTTCACTGTACTAAATAGGAAAAATCGGTGTTCACTGTACTAAATAGGAAAAATCGGTGTTCACTGCACTAAATAGGAAAAATCGGTGTTCACTGCACTAAATAGGAAAAATTGGTGTTCACTGCACTAAATAGGAAAAATTGGTGTTCACTGCACTAAATAGGAAAAATTGGTGTTCACTGCACTAAATAGGAAAACTTGGTGTTCACTGCACTAAATAGGAAAAATCGGTGTTCACTGCACTAAATAGGAAAAATCTGTGTTCACTGCACTAAATAGCATAGCAAATGTGTTCAGTTACATTTTGAATGGAACATGACCATAATACAGTACAATTCTATTAGACTCTATATATAGAGCACTACACCCACAACATGACCAACCACTGCATATGATCATGATACAATTCTATTATGTTCTATTTATAGAACACTACACCCCCCAAAGATCAATCATTGGATATGATCATATTACAAATCTATAACACTATATATAGGACACTACACCCCCAACATGACTGACCATTGGATATGATCATAATACAATTCTATTACACTCTATACATAGAACACTACACCCCCAACATGATCGACCATTGGATATGATCATAATACAATTCTATTACACTCTATATATAGAGCACTACACCTCCAACATGACCGACCATTGGATACGATCATAATACAATTCCATTACACTTTATATAGAGAGCACTACACCCACAACATGATCAACCATTGGATATGATCATAATACAATTCTATTACTCTCTATACATAGAACACTATACCCCCAACATGATCGACCATTGGATATGATCATAATACAATTCTATTACACTCTATATATAGAGCGCTACACCTCCAACATGACCGACCATTGGATATGATCATAATACAATTCTATTACACTCTATACATAGAACACTACACCCCCAACATGATCGACCATTGGATATGATCATAATACAATTCTGTAATACTCTATCCACTTCAATACCAAGGGTGTCTTCTGACGTCCTTGACTTTGAGTGGCGATATCTGAATGGTACCTACAAGCACCATTCATTTTTTAGAGTTGGCGATTCTCTGCAAGATAAAAGTGGTCTTAGTGGTAGATTCTCCGCAAGATCACTTTTATTGGTGGCACCCCCCTCCCGCCACTTTCCCATCATCTCCGCTACTTTCCGGACCAACGGCAGTGGCGGATGATTGGGTCCGTCCCCCCCCACACACAGGAAGCTGAGTGAGCAGAAGATGCTGCCCACTCAGCTCCAACATTTCCGGGCCGGAAGCGACGTCACAAGTCACTTCCGCCCATAGCTCTTAAAGGGGCAATTTTTTTTTTTGAACTGTAATTTTTTAAAAATTATTATTATTATTATTTTTTTGCATTTAACTGTAAATATGAGGTTTGAGTTCTTTTTGACCCCAGATCTCATATTTAAGAGGTCCTGGCAAGCTTTTTTCTATTACAAGGAATGTGTACATTTCTTGTAATATGAATAAAAGTGATCAAATTTTTTTTCTTAAAAAGAACAGTGTAAAATTAAAAAATAAACCGTAAAATAAATAAAAAAAAAATTTAAAGCGTCCCGTCCCCACGAGCTTGCGTGCAGAAGCGACCGCATACGTAAGTCCCGCACGCATATGAAAACGGTGTTCAAACCACACGTGTGAGGTATCGACCACGATCGCTAAAGCAATTGCAATAATTCTAGCAGTAGACCTCCTCTGTAACTCAAAACTGGTAACCTTTAGAAATTTTTAAATGTTGCCAATGGAGATTTTTAGGTTGCAAAGTTTGCCGCCATTCCGCCAGTGGGCGCACTTTTAAAGCATGACATGTTGAGTATCAGTTTACTCGGCTAAACATTATCTTTCACAATATGGGAAAAAATTGGACTAACTTTACTGTTGTCTTATTTTTTCACTCAAAAAAGTGAATTTCTTCGCTTGTAAGACCGCTGCGCAAATACGGTATGACATAAAGTTTTTGCAACGACCGCCATTTTATTCTCTAGGCCTAGGGTGTTACAAAAAAAAATATAATGTTTGGGGGGTTTAAGTAATTTTATGGCAAAAAAAAAAAAATGGTTTTAACTTCAAAACACCAAGTCCAAAAAACAGGCCTGGTATTGAAGTGGCTATACTTAGAACACTACACCTCCAACATGGAGGCTGTTTTATCCCTCTGGCCTTCTCTGGGGTTTCTGGACTCGCTGTCTCTTACCAATATCTTTTTGTAAATGAGGTTTTGAGAACTAAACACAATAGTGGACACCTTTGGGATGAATTGGAACGTTGATTGTGAGTTAGGTCTTCTCATTCAACCTCAGTACCTGACCTCACAAATGATGAATGGGTGCAAATTTCCATAGACAGACTCCAAAATCTTGTGGAAAGCCTTCCTAGAACAATGGAGATTGTTATAACCGCAAAGGGAAGGGTGGGTTAGCAATGCACAAGGTTTTGGAATGGGATGTCCAACAAATGTATATAGGCAAATTGTCCACAAACTTTTAGCCTTATAGCATATGTCAAGTTTTTGTGACTACTTTTTGTCTCGTTGGGGAGATTTCCTGCTATTTTCTGTGTCAGTAAAAACATTTTCGATAGGACGGGAAAAAGAAAAAAACTTTCAAAGGGTGCATAGGCAGCAATAAAAAGCTGACAGGCGAATCTGTAATTACCTTACCCTACCAAAAATGCATTTTATTACCTTCTGTAATATATTTCCTATTTCTTCCTACCTCGGTGGCAAGATTATCACCAGAACAAGAAGTCTGTGGAAATCTCCCCAATGAAGCCAGAGACAGTAGTGAAATTTGAAGGAGGTTCTATCACTTCTCTAGTACATTTACATCATAAAAAAGAAACAGCCCAAATCCAGGCTAAACAGTTATTGTCTAAATGCATGCCATACAGTATACAGTATTTCACAAAAGTGAGTACACCCCTCACATTTTTGTAAATATTTTATTCTATCTTTTCATGTGGCAACACTGAAGAAATGACACTTTGCTACGATGTAAAGTAGTGAGTGTACAGCTTGTATAACAGTGTAAATTTGCTGTCCCCTTAAAATAACTCAACACACAGCCATTAACCACTACAGATCCACACTATAGCCGAAAGACGGCTACATCACGGATTTGCATTGCCGGGGGGACGTCCAGGAACGTCCACCCCTTTGCGCGCTCCCCGCGCACACTCACAGCCGGCAAGGCGCGTTCTCGCGGCCGCCGCACGCTGCATGGGTGTGCCCACGGGTTGGGCAGACTCGATGTCCGCTGGAGACCTGCGATCGCCAAATACAGTGGCAGAACGGGGAACTGCCAATGTAAACATGACGGTTCTCCGTTCTGTTAGGGGGCACATAACGGATCTACTGATCCCTGTGATCAGGATCAGTGAGATCTGTTATGTCCCTGCCAGCCCAGCCACCATACAGTTAGAACACACATAGGGAACACAGTTATCCCCTTGATTGCCCCCTTAATGTTAACCCCTTCCCTGCCAGTGACATTTATACAGTAATCAATGGCTATTTAAATTTCTGATTGCAATTTAAATGTCAGTGGTCCCAAAAAAGTGTAAAAAATGTCCGACATGTCTGCTGCAATGAAGCAGTCCCGATAAAAATCGCAGGTTGCCGCCATTACTAGTAAAGAAAAAGAAAAACGCCATAAATCAATTCCCATAGTTTGTAGACGCGATAACTTTTGCGCAAACCAATCAATAAACGCAGATTGCCGATTTTACCAAAATTATTTAGAAGAGTATATATCGGCCAAAACTGATGAATATTTTTTTTTGTAAGGTTTTGCCAGCCATCATCTGTAAGGCTGGATTCACACCTATGCATTTTTAGTGCTTTCTGCATTTTGCAGATTTGCACTGCAGTCCATTTAACATGGTTTCCTATGAAACACTTTCTGTAGTGCAAATCTGCAAAATGCTAAAAGCACTAAAAATGCATAGGTGTGAATCCAGCCTAAAAGTTTTTACCCTGAACTGGTATATTGTATTGTTTTTTAAAAAACTGATTTTGACAGCTCAAGTAAACCACACATAGAGCGCTATGACTGCGTGTACAGTGGGGCAAAAAAGTATTTAGTCAGCCACCAGTTGTGCAAGTTCTCCCACTTAAAAAGATGAGAGAGGCCGGTAATTTTTATCATAGGTGCACTTCAACTATGAGAGACAGAATGAGAAAAAAAATCCAGAAAATCACATTATCTGATTTTTAAATCATTTATTTGCAAATTATGGTGGAAAATAAGTATTTGGTCAATAACAAAAGTTCATCTCAATACTTTGTTATATACCCTTTGTTGGCAATGACAGAGGTCAAACGTTTTCTGTAAGTCTCCACAAGTTTTTACACACTGTTGCTGGTAGTTTGGCCCATTCCTCTAGAGCAGTGATGTTTTGGGGCTGTTGCTGGGCAACACGAATTTCCAACTCCCTCCAAAACTTTTCTATGGGGTTGAGATCTAGAGACTGGCTAGGCCACTCCAGGACCTTGAAATGCTTCTTACGAAGCCACTCCTTAGTTGCCCGGGCGGTGTGTTTGGGATCATTGTCATGCTGAAAGACAAGCCACTTTTCATCTTCAATGCCCTTGCTGATGGAAGGAGGTTTTTAATCGAAATCTCACGATACTTGGCCTCATTCATTCTTTCTTTTACATGGATCAGTCGTCCTGGTCCCTTTGCA
>BLSH010502868.1:29216-53669 GCA_018402905.1 Glandirana rugosa
CCTGAAAATGTTTGCCCAGGGTCCAATCAATATTAAAGATGGCCCTGGGTGTAACATGTAACATGTTACAGATGCACCGGACCACGCCCCCTTTGACAGCTAGTGCTCCGCCCACCGGCTGCATCATTCATTCCCTGTGCGGCAGCTTTTGTGGCTTTCATATCTCAATGAACTACCACAGCACTGTTTAGCTCTTTGGTAGTTCATTCATACTTCATGTAACAGTGTAACTGCCTGGCTGTATCGGAGGTACGGCCAGACAGATACACAGACAGTCTGCAGGACTGTGGCATTAGATCCCCGATCTCCTGATTGTGGGTGCAATGCTTTATAGGTCCATTCCAAAAAAAAAAAAATAATAAATAGTACATATTTTTTTTTACATGCATTTTTGTAAAGGTGAACTTATCCTTTAACGGAATCATTTGAAGAGGTGTACACATACTTTTGGCCATATATACTGGTTATCAAAATTAGAGAACAACCTACAATTTCCTAAATGTCAATGTCACTGCTTAGCCCTTTTTGAAATGATCTAAACAGGAGTAAAAGAGCAGTTTTGTTAAGCATATTTCATGAGTTACATATATTTTGAAGCACAGAATAAAAAAACTTCAATGAGATTTGAAAAAGAACATTGATGAAAATTAGAGAACACTTTCAGATACTTCCCGGTTATTGGTGTTAAACTGGCACCTTATGCTAAATTCTTTAATTACCTGCCATACCCTATTTAACTGATAGCCTAACTTTCCAGTTTTAAGTGACTTTGCAAGATGGTGAGCCGTTCTAAAGTGACTGAAACCCCTTGGCAGCAGGTTGGCCAGATGAAGGCTAAAGGGATGACCCTTTCAGCCATAGCAAGAGAAGTTTGTCGTTCCAAATCTGTGATTTCTAGAATATTGCGTTTTACATCACAAACTCATTCAAGTCCCCCAAGAAGGATGGTCGTACATGAAAGACAAATGCAAGAGAGGACAGGATAATTATTATTATTATACAGGATTTATATAGCGCTAATAGTTTACACAGCACTTTACAATGTAAAAGGGAGACAATACAGTTACAATACAATAAAATACAAGAGGATCAAGATGGCCCTGCTCAGAAGAGCTTACAATCTAATAGGGTGGGGCAGGTAGTATAAAAGGTTCTAACCGTGGGGAATGAGTTGATGGAAGAGGTAACAGATTAGTTGGAAGTGTGATAGGCTTCCCTGAAGAGATGAGTTTTCAGGGATTGCCTGAAGGTAGCAAGAGAAGGAGATAGGCGGACAGGTTGAGGTAGAGGTTCCAGAGGATGGGAGAGGCTCTGGAGAAATCCTGGAGACAAGCATGGGAGAAGGAGACGAGGGAGCTTGAGAGTAGGAGGTCTTGGGAGGAACGGAGAGGATGGTTTGGGTGATATTTGGAGACAAGATTGGTGATGTAGCTCGGGGCAAATTTGTGAATGGCTTTGTATGTTGTGGTTAGTATTTTGAATTTAATTTGCTGGGCGATTGGGAGCCAGTGTAGGGATTGGAGAAGAGGGGTGGCAGACACTGAGCGGTTGGTAAGGTGGATAATTCTGGCAGCAGCATTCATGATAGACTGAAGAGGGGATAGTCTATGGAGAAGGAGGCCAATGAGAAGAGAGTTGCAATAGTCAAGGCGAGAGATAACAAGGGAGTGAATGAGGAGCTTGGTGGTTTCATTTGTTAAAAAGGGGCGTATTTTAGAGATGTTACGGAGGTGAAGTCTACAAACTTTTGATAACGATTGGATTTGAGGCTGAAAGGACTGGTCAGAGTCTAGGATTACACCTAGTACCCTGGCATGAGGGGAGGGACTGATGGTTGCATTATTGATTTTGATGGAAAGTCATGGGGGGGAGACGGGCAGGAGGGAATATCACCAGCTCAGTGCAGATCTCAGTGGGCAATCGGTTTAACACCACAGCTGCGATTGCTTGCCAGGAGTAAGGATCTGTCCCATCATACAGTGTCTCCCCGTTTAAGAGAATTTGGATGGAAAGCCCACTCTGCAGTGACAAAACTTATCATTAGCAGAAAGAAAGCAAGTTTCATCCATTTGGGTCCGATGTTCGTCGTCAAACTGGGGTAAGACTGAGCCCAAAGTGTCTAAAGAAGTTAGGTGGAGGGGGAGGCGTTATGGTTTGGGGAATGTTTTCTGTAGCAGGACTTGGACCTCTTATACAGCTACATGGCAGAGTGAATGCAAATGTTTATCAGAACCTTCTTTGACAACATGCGATTCCTTCCCTGCATTCATCACCCAATCAACCGGCAATTTTCGTGCATGACAATGCCCCCTTGTCACACAGCAAAATGGGTAAAGCAGTTTTCGAAGCTGAAAACATTGAACTAATGAAATGGTGGCCAGCCCAGAGTCCTGATCTAAACCCAAGAGAAAATCTCTGGAAAATCATGGTATCATTACGGGCAGGTAAGGAGACCATCCGCCTGGCGTTGGTTTGCCGCCCCCTCACCAGACACCACAGCCAAGCCCCCCCCCCCCCCACACTTCCTTCTAATTGTTGTAACCTTCAGAAATTTTAGTTGTAATCTTTCTCTGTACTACAGTCATTGCTGTTCTCTCATTTTGATCACTGTGTTTTCTACAAAATAAACGTTTTTTTGTTGAAGTGCCTTGGTAATTTTGAAAAACAATGTTCTATTAGCATGCTATCGTCACAACAAAAATCCCATCAAATGTTGAGCAATGAAAATTACATTATTTCTGAAAAAATCAAGTGTTTATAAATTGTTCTCTAATTTTGATCTCCAGTGATGGTCAGGTGTTCACATACTTTTGCCTATGTAATGTAGGTTTCAATGGGCTCTGGTGATGAGGTGGTTAAATGCACCTTTAATGAAAAATGTGTTTAGGAAAAATATGCAAACACAGGTTACCCTCAACTGCTGTTTCCTGTGCCCGAATGAAAAGGATGCAGGCTAGAGATGGGCACTGGTGGTCTGACCACATCCTGACCACACGGAGTCCTGAGAACTGTGTCAGTAGAAAATGTCCAGGTGACCAACACGTCACCTGCCTGATATCTGAACCAGACACACTTCCTGTATGGTATCGCAACCCCGTCTATGTCTGCTCTGCGGCTGTGTTGTCTCATTTTACCACTCTGCATGGTTAATGTCACTGCGAGTACAAACAATTCTGACACCTTTTCATGTCAAATTCTAATTTATAAAAGTAGCAGCATTAAAGTGACCCTGTTGCTTCTCTAAAAATTTGAGGCAGCTGCACCCCGTAATAAAAGAGGAAAATAGTGACAGGGAGTGATGTCACGATCTGTACCGCATTCAGTCAGAGAATGCTTTGCATTAATTGAAATTGAAATGCCAAGGTTTCTTGCTGTGAATGGCACATGTTCAGAGAGAGTGACCCCCTGTGTTCACTATGCAGACGGGCAGCCATGGCTATAACAGTGATTCTCTGCTGTCCCAGTGGTCACACAGGCATGGCATGTGCATACTTACATTGTTCTAAGTTGCAGTCATTTCCATACCTGGAATTCAGCTTTAAGTTACGCATTTCTCTCTATGCTTTTTGTCTCTGTGACATTGCCACCAGCAGGAACACAGATTGCAATAATACAAGCTAAGATATCATTTAACCACTTGTCTACAGTACATTTAAAATGGCATGGTAGACAAGTGGTTAAAACAAGATCAAAACCTGAGTGCAGCGCTCCCCCGCTGTCGACTTACTGATAATGAGACCCCTTTCACACTGAGGAGCTTTACAGGAGCTATTTAGCTAAAAATAGCGCCTGTAAAGCGCCTCAAAAGTCACTCCCCATCCACCCCAATGTGAAAGCCTGAGTGCTTTCACACTGGGGCGGTGCGCTTGCAGGACGTTACAAAAAGTCCTGCAAGCCGCATCTTTGGAGTGGTGCGGTGAGCGTTAATATACTGCTCCTGCCCATTGAAAACAATGGGCAGCACTTCCGAAGTGGCTGCACACCGCCTCGGAAGCTCGGAGAGCAGGCACTTTTAACCCCTTGCGGGGGGTTCAAAGCGCATCGCTCCTGCCGCCGTAGCTCCGCTGTAACAGCGGTAAATCCCTGCTGTGACTAGCAGGGATTTACTGCTAACGCCCCACCGCCCCCAGTGTGAAAGTGCCCTTATACACTCATATACAATTAATGTGCAAAAATCCCCTACGTTTGTGCAAATTAGTGCCTGTAAACAATATAACAAAGTGCTCCTGTGCATAAATTATCCTATGAGTGCCACTAAGATTGATGACACTCTTATTGTATTATAGTCCCACAGTAGTACAATAATATAATAATTCAATATAATGAAAAAATGATAAAGTGTCCTTGTGCTCATAAAGATGATATCAAAAAAAATTCCAAAGTGCTCCAGAAGTCAAGAAATAAACTATAAATTCTTCGATCCACCACCTTCACATGGTGCTATAGAACACCTCCACCAGATGTGCCCTCACCTTATGGGCGTGCAAAACACACCTGCAGTATGCAATCTCTCAGATGCAGCTCAGATAGTAACTCCTCATCTCCACTCCTCTTTAATATGGAAACTGCAGTCACATTCACTGTTCAGCTGATTGCTCCTTCAAACTCCGTGGGTGACATATAGGGAAGCAATAACGCTAGACACAGTGCTTAACCAGTTTAAAACACTTTAATATATAATCAAAGCCAATGTAACACTCAAATGTATAAAGATAAAAACACACCTTGTACAGGATAAATGCTCCAGTGATATCACCTTTCCTTTGGGTCTGCAGCTCCCTTGAGGTCAGTAATAACCTCCTTCACACTGCTGTGCTGTGTAAACAAATGCGTCCATCGATGGTGCCAGCCCCTCCTACCGCTTTCGTTTCGCCTAGTAACTTCTACAGGGGGTTACATCTAATGGTTAAATCAAGCTCACTGCTACTTCTACTCACCTTTCTGGGGCTCTCAAAGTGCACATCCATTCCCTGATCCCTCTTGTGACCAATGCACGTCACTTCTGGGGTCACGGCTGTCAGCTAGTGTAGCTGAGGATGCAGCTATTCAAAGACGATATGTGTTTGAATAGCTGCATTGAAGGTCAGGGGAGACATTGGAGGTCTAATAGACCCCCAATATCTCCAGAAAGAAGACCTGTCACCTGCCCATGCTAACACATAGGGGTTTTGTTAGCCCCCTTGTAATAGCAATAAAGTTAAAAAATAAAAATAGAAAGTGTAAAAAGAAAAAAGATATATATTAAATACAAATAATTATTTAGAAAAAAGCACCCTTATTACCCCTGCACACACCGCATATAAAAAGAAAAGCTTAGGGTGAACACGTGTATGAAAACATCAAATGCGCCACACTAGAGGTAGTGTTGTGAAAGCTGGAGTGAGAGCAATAATTGTAGGGCCATAATTTTTGGCTAAAGCAGTTGTAAAGGCAGAAGTTTTTTTTTTATCTCTATGCATTAAGATAAAAAAACCTTCTGTGTGAAGCAGCCCCCCCCAAAATTACTTACCTGAGCCCCATCTCTCTCCAGCGATATCCACAAATGTCTAAGCCGTCCAGGACACTGCTCCTGATTGGCTAAGATGCAGCAGTGGCACCATTGGTTCCCATGGCTGTCAATCAAAGTCAGTCATCCAATCAGGGGAGAGAGGGGGCGGGGCTCCATGTCTGCTCTGACTCAGCTCGGGTGCCCCTATAGATATAATACAAAGAGTTTGACCGCTCCAGGTGAGCCTGGTTGGTATTACTTTCCTTGGGTGCACGTCCATTCCATGAATGGTGAAAGGAAAAGAGGTTGACAGCACTCCAGGTGTGTGATAAAACATCCAGTCTTTATTTGAATAGATGTACAAACAATCCATAAATATGCTTACATGTCCAAAGATGAGCAGGCAGGCAAAAGATTGATGCGTTTTGTGGAATTAAATTTGCTTAATCATAATGACAAGATTATGATTAAGCAAATTTAATTTCGCAAAACGCGTCGCCCCTATAGATAGCTGCTGGCTGAGGGGGCACTGGATAGGAAGGAGGGGCCGGGAGCAGCAAAGAGGGACCCGAGAAGAGGAGGATCGGGGCTGCTCTGTGCAAAACCAACTTCACAGAGGAGGTAAGTATAACATGTCTGTTATTGAAAAAAAAAAAAAAACTAGACTATTCAATCAATTAAACTCTAAACTGATAACCTGCACAGGCTTTTAAAGCGTCGCCCTATGGAGAATTTTAGAAAGCATATTTTTTTGTGATTCCAAAGGTGTGCACAATTTTAAGACTTGACATGTTTGGTATCTATTTGCTTGACGCAACCCAGTCTTTTATATTTTACCAAAAACATGTAAAATATATTTTAGTGTATTTCATACTGTTTGAGAAATAGCTTGGCAAATATCATGTGACATAAAACATTGCAAATACCACCATTGTATTCTCCAGGGTCACTGTCAAACTCTGCACCCTGAGTTAAAAATGCAGCAGCAACAATTAATCAAATTAATGGAACAACTAACAGCATTTCTTAAGAACAAATCTGACAAACATTTTACTATTTGGACACCTTGGTTACTTTATAGAAATTCTCTCCAAACCTAATATCATTAAAAATGAAACTACCTCAGAAGAAAAAAAAAAAAATATATATATATATATATATATATATTTGTTCCTCTCACCTCACCCCTTTTCATAAATACTTATTTTGCAGAACTGACCTTATGTATGGTTCTAAAAATCGAATGACTATTTTATTTCTGAATACAAATGCTTAAATAGAGATTTTTTTTAACTTAGAGATATATCTGTATTGTCATTATTTTCAAATCATATATTTTCTTGGCATTAATTTGACCTGTTTTATTCCTTTATTTCTGGAAAAATAAAGAAATTACAAAAAAAATAAAAAAAAAATGCGGCAGCAACAAAGCAAAGGATTGTGGCCACGGCATGTGAACAACCCTGTCTGACTGATATTTTACAGTTCGGGTGGGCAGCAAGACTGCGGCTTCGCTGCCTGTTTTTACCACCCCCCCCTGTTGTTGTCAGTTGTTCCACATCTTCTTTGACTTTTTCATAATCAGCCTCCAAGTCTAGTGGATGCTATTAGTGTTGCTGTGTAACCCTGTCACCACTCTCTCTTTGCTACACCTGGGTCCCAGGTCTGTGCCTCTTCCCTGTATAGGCTTGCCCACATCACAGACGAGCCTTGTGGTTGGTGCTCAGAGGAAGTGACAGCCAGTGGTGAACACGGTGCTTTGAGTAGATGCTCTACACGGGATGTGGAAACTCATGAAAGTGTTACGGCTTGGAAAGAGAAAGTGAGAGAGACGTGCAAGGTGCTCAACACTGCTGTACGCAGCCCTGCCATTGCCACGTGCCTTTTGGATGCCAAAGCCCAGGCAAGATGCTGTCCAGGCCCATGGTGAGCAATGTGTGTGCCTATGTTGTGACAGGGGACAAGGCCGTGTGTGGCTGGAAGACGTTGTCCCAGCTTCACAAATCTTGTCAGGCCTGCTATGAGGACAGCTCACCTCTCTGCCGGGCAAGCAGGATGTCACGAAAGCTTACAGTGAGTTTAGAGGTGCTGCAACTGCAGTCTTCGCAGTTCAGGAATCCTAGTGCCCAGGGAAGGGTAAGTGGCAGTGACTGGGGGTGGACACTGGTCCCTCTACAGGAATGAAGATTGGCCTTTTACTGTCCATGGAGGAAGGGAAAGGATCCCCGGTCCAGGAATGACACTAGTTCTGGTAACACCCCGGAAGTCCCTCACTTTGGAGGATTTCCACACTAACGAGCCATGTTTTGGGAACTTCTCTTAATTAAATAGCTCTTATCAATACCATGTCATTGATATTGATTTAAAGCAGCTGTGCAAAGTAAAAGAAAACCTGAAAACATGTCCCATTGGGGTACTTGAGGACTGAGGTTAAGAACCACTGCCCTATGGGACCCAGATGGCAAAAATAAAATAGACAGGGGTTCTAACCCTCTATTGAAAATGAAAAAAAGTTTTGCCTTTAGAACCACTTTAAAAAGGGGAGAGTTAAGGTCCCCTGCATGGACACAGAATAGGCTCATGTTAAAGTCATTATTTATGTGCATTTCACATTTTCACATTCTTGCTCTTCCATATTTTTGTTGTTGCATGGAATATAGAAATTTGTAAATTAGCCACAAGAGGGAGCTCTGCATCAGATTAAACCTGAGGTAAGATATGAGCCACACACTTCATTGTTCTCACTAAGTCGATTGACACATAGGGGTTGATTTACTAAAGGCAAATAGACTGTGTGCTTTGCAAGTGCAGTTCCACTTTGCAAGGGAATTTGCTCCAGAGCTTAGTAAATGATGGGAAGCTCTGCTGACTTCCACCATCCAATCATGTGCAAGCAAAATGCATTATTTTTTTATTTTCCTTGCACGTGGTTGGGTATACTTTGCAAAGTGAAGTTTTACACCTCATTTATTAAGCTCTGGAGTAAATTCCCTTGCAGACTGCAACTGCACTTGCAAAGTGCACAGTCTATTTGCTTTTAGTAAATCAACCCCATTGACTTGCATAGTGAGAAGAAGCGGTGAAGCACGACATTTATGTAGCACTGCAAAGTAGGATATATTATAACAAAGTTATTTAACCACTTCCGTACCGCCGGACGTCATATGACGTCCTTGGGTTTGAGTGGTGCAGCTGCAGGCACCATTCAGATACCATTTTTTTCAGCAGGCGATTCCCTGCAAGATAAAAGTGATCTTAGCGGCGGATTCGCCGCAAGATCACTTTTATCAGCGGCGGGAGAGGTGCCACCCCCCCTCCCGCCGCTTTCCGGTCATCTCCGCCGCTTACCGGACCCGCCGGCAGCAGCGGAGATGATCCAATGCTTTCCCCCCAGTGTCTGTGAGCCGACTGAGCGGCTGAAGTCTTCCCAACGGTCTTAAAGGCCCGATTTTTTTTTTCTTCTGTCACTTTTTTCAGATTTTTTTTTTTTTTGCATTTTAGTGTAAATATGAGGTCTGAGGACTTTTTGACCCCGAATCTCATATTTAAGAGGACCTGTCATGCTTTTTTCTATTACAAGGAATGTTTACATTTCTTGTAATAGGAATAAAAGTGATCAAATTTTTTTTTTTAAAGAACAGTGTAAAAATAAAAAGTAAAAAGCAAAATAAATAATTAAAAAAAAAAAAAATTTAAAGCGCTCCGTCCCGCCGAGCTCGCGCGCAGAAGCGAACGCATACGTAAGTCCCGCCCACATATGAAAACGGTGGACAGGAAAAGTAACAGGCACACTTTACTAGAGAGACCCCAAAGAGGATTTATTCAAAGCAGAACTCCACCCAAAAGGGGACATTCCCCTTTAAGGCCTTTTGCAGGGACACAAATTCCATCCCTTCCCTCCTGTCCTATGTAAACAAAGCAGATCGCCGCTCTTCCCCTCTGCCTAATGATCGGCAGATGTCGGCAGACATTGGGTACCCACCGCACCCCCTACCTGGATTTGTCAGATCACGTATATATTAATCATATGGACATGTAAATTTATATAAAGAAAGAATCACCCCCCCCCCTCCCCCTTTAAAATAATCACATTTTGTTGCTTTGCAGCCCAAAATAAACACAGACACAATTTTTGTTTTATCCAGCTGCATTTAGTGCAACTTCTAACTTCCAAGTGAAAGATAACACCAATATGTCAGAAAAAAAATCACTGAGTTGCAAAAAGGATCACCCTCCTCTTAAAAATGACTTGTAAACTCAACCAGGTATAGCTAATCACCTTCTCAATGCACACAGACCACACAAGCCATTTGACTTTCAGCTGTGGTCCCTTTGATTAGCTCAGCATGAAAAGAGCTTTCCTGGAGCATTTTAATCCCTGGTAGTACAACTGAAGCAAACAATCAACTATGGGTGGCAAGGCACTGTTACTCGGATCTCCAAGATAAAGTTGTGAACAGGTCAGGAGTTAGATGTCAAAGGCTTTATCAATGCCTAGAAGAACAGTAAAGTCTATTATTGAGAAGTGGAAGGTATTTGGTACCACACAGACCCTCCGTGGATCAGGATGTCGCTCCAAACTGGATAAAAGAGCCAGAAGGAAACTGGTCTGAAAGGCTACCAAGAGGCCTACAGCAACTCTGAAGCAGTTGCAGGAATTTATAACAAAGAGTGGTCATTGGGTCCATGTGACAACAATATCACAAATTCTCCACAAATTTGGCTTGTGTAGAAGAGTTGCAAGAAAAAAGCCACTCCTCAAGAAAGGCCACATGGTCGCCACTGAGCTTTGCCAATACGCACCTTGAAGATTCTGAGGCCACATGGAAAAAGGTGTTATGGTCAGATGAGACTAAAATTTAATTATTTGGCCTGAACAACAAACAATGTGTTTGACAGAAATCCATTACAGCTCACCATCCAAATAACACCATTCCTACAGTAAAGCATGGAGGGGGTAATATACTGTTATGGGGGTGTTTCTCTGCAGCAGGGACTGGAGCACTTGTCAGGATAGAAGGAAAAATGGATGGAACAATATACCATCAAATTATCCTTATTATGGAAAATCTGCTGTCCTTTGCCAGAAAGTTGTCACAACACAGTTGGTTCTCAACTCCTGTCCTCAGGACCCACTAACAGGCCAGATTTTAAGTATTACCTTGGGGAGATGCAGACTAGAATACTGCAATCACTGAGCAGCAAATGATATCACCTGTGATGCATTTCAGTTATCCTGCAAACCTGGCCTGTTAGTGGGTCCCGAGGACCGGAGTTGAGAACCACTGTTCTAACATGACAATGACCCAAAGCATACAGCAGAAATCACAGTGGTTGAAGGAGAAAAAGGTGATTGTTCTTGCATGGCCCAGTCAGAGCCCAGACTTAAACCCCATTGAAAATCTGTGGAATGACTTGAAGACTGCAGTCCACAAACGGTCACCATCAAATTTAACTGAACTTGCGCAGTCTTGCAAAGAAGAGTGGGCAGATATTGCTAGGTGTGCAAAGTTAGTAGAGACATCCCAACAGACTAAAGGCTGTAATTAAAGCAAAAGGTGGGTCACCAAAATACTGACATAAGGGGGTAATCTTTTTTCCAACTCAGTGATTTAGTTTTTGAATTTATTTTTTCTGACATGTTGATGTTATATCTTTCACTTGGATGTTATAAGTTGTACTTATTATCCACTTCTCCCCGGTACAACTTCATATGACATCGCTGACTTTGAGTGGTGATATCTGAATGGTGCCAGCAGCTAGAGGCACCATTCAGATACCGTTTTTTTTCTGCCGGCGATTCTCTCCAAGATAAAAGTGGTCTTGATTTGCCATGAGATCAGTTTTATCGGTGGGGGGAGAGTTGCCCCCACTCCCATCACTTTCCCGTCATCTCCGCCACTTACCGGACCGACTGCCAGCGGAGATGATCGGGTCCGTTCCCCCCTGCACAGGAAGCCGAGTGAGCGGAAGATGCCGCCCACTCAGCTCCATAACATTGCAGGGTGGAAGCGGCGTCACAAGACACTTCCGCCCAATGCTCTTAAAGGGGACTTTTTTTTTTAACTGTCTTTTTTTAATTATTATTATTTTTTTTTTTTGCATTTAACTGTAAATATGGTCTTTTTGACACCAGATCCCATATTTAAGAGGTCCTGGCATGATTTTCTCTATTACAAGGAATGTTTACAATATTAAAAAATAAAAGTAAAATAAATAAGGAAATAAAAATTTAAAGCGCCCCGTCCCCTCGAGCTCGCGTGCAGAAGCGAACGCATACGTAAGTCCTGCCCACATATGAAATTGGTGTTAAAACCACACATGTGAGGTATTGTCGCGATCGATAGAGCGAGAGCAATAATTCTAGCACTAGACCTCCTCTGTAACTCAAAACTGGTAACCTGTACAAATTTTTAAACGTGGCCAATGGAGATTTTTAGGTTGCAAAGTTTGTCACCATTCCGCGAGCGGGCACAATTTTGCAGCTTGATATGTTGGGTATCAATTTACTCAACGTAACATTATCTTTCACAATATGGGAAAAAAATGGGCTAACTTTACTGTGGTCTTATTTTTTCACTCAAAAAAGTGAATTTTTAAAAATAAAAATCGAGCTTATAAGACTGCTGGGCAAATACGGTGTGACATAAAGTTTTGCAATGACTGCCATTTTATTCTCTAGGCCCTAGGGTGTTAGAAAAAAAAAAAAAATATATATATATATAATGTTTGGGGGTTTTAAGTAATTTTATAGTAAAAAAAAACCCTGCTTTTAACTTGTAAACACCAAGTCCAAAAAACAGGCCCGGTATTGAAGTAGTTAAATACTGCTGGATAAAACATAAATTGTGTCTGTCTTCATTTCAGGCTGCAAAACAACAAAATGTGATTATTTTAAAGGGGGTTATTGTTTTCTATACCCACTGTGTATAGCACCAGCAATTTATTCAGAGCTTTACATATATTGTACATTCACATTGGTGCTGCAAGGAAAAAGTACTAAGCATTAAGCCACTGTGCTGCCCGTTATTTCGTCTATCTACCCCTATGCTCCTGTACTAGCACAATGTATACACAGGTTGCCTTTATTTTCAGTGGCAATATGCATGTACAGAGAAAACAGCCGCATCTTCCCCTTGCAATGCATGGAATATAAATCAGGTGTGTTTTTTGGACTGTGGACGGGGTTGAAGTTTAAATAGTAACTCCCTTCCGCGCACACGTGGGTATGGATAGGGCCCACATATAGGGCCTTTGTTAACACATGAACATTATAGTGTGTAGTAGTGGGCTGCCAGGTCTTCCGGGATGTTGTAGTTTCATGGATTGCCTGACCTCCCTATTAGAGCACGGGGTGTCCTGACGTTACCCCTCATACACCTGTCCCGACCTCCTCCCCAGGATTTCAGTGCTGACAGCTTGAATGTTATAAGCTCTCCCTCCAGCTCACACATCAAAGCATAGCCTGCGGGACAAGGACTGAGATTACAGATTGAATACTGGATCTGACTGACAGCAGGTAAAGATTCTGCAAACACAGGTTTTCTCTTGAAAAGGTAGAGGGCGGGGGGAGCAAGTTTTTTTTTGTTTTTTTTTTTTTTTGTTTTTTAAAGCAGAGCTTTAGGTTCTTTTATCCCCCAGAGCTACTTCCAGTTATGCCAGGTCTGCTCTTCTCTTCATCGCCGTTGCCATACACTCTCCATCTTCTTCTGGGTCCATCATCTTCAGTCTTGCTTATCGCCTGGGCCACAGATGACACAATTTTCATGCTTGTGCGTGTCACTTCTTCCCAGCACTTACTTTCAGCTTCTTACAAATGGAGCTTCTGTCTTCTGCACATTTCTTCTGGGTTCAGGAGTTTTCAGCCTTTTTGATTGGCTGGGCCGGGATGACACAATGCACATGCATATAGGAATTACTTCATCCTGCCACCGGGCATTTACTTCCAGCATTTTACATATACCACTTCTATCTTCCTCCCATATTCTACAGGGTTCAGGAGTTTTGGCTATCTTGATTGGGTGTGCCAGGATGAATGACTTCATCCCGACACCCGGGACTTGCTCCCAACATTCCAGTGTCTTCTTCATAGGTTGGGCCTCCGATGACGTAACTCTCTTGCATGTGCATAGGCGTTACTTCATGCCAGTACTTACTCCCAGCATCTTACAGATTGCACTTCCATCTTCTTTTTTTGTCTGTCATCTTCTGTTTTCCTCATAGGTGCTTGGCCTCAGGTGACATAACTCCCTTGCATGTGCATTACTTCATGCCAGTACTTTCTCCCAGCATCTTACAGATGGCACTTCCATCGTCTCCCCATCTTTGTCTGGGTCCGTCGTCTTCTGTCTTCTTCATAGATGCTGGGCCTCAGAAGACATAACTCCCTTGCATATGCATGGTGATTACTTCATGCAAGTACCAACTCCCAGCATCTTACAGATGGCACGTTCATCTTCCCCCTATCTTCTTCTGGGCCTGTCCTCTTCTGTCTTGCTCATAGGTGCTGGGCCTCAGATGATGTAAATCTCATGCTGCATGTGCTTGGGCATTACTTCATGCCAGTACCTACTCCCAGCATCTTACAGACGGCAGTTCAATCTTCTCCCCATCTTCTTCTGGGTTCGTCTTCCTGATAGGCCGGGCCTCAGATGACGTAACTCTCTTGCATGTCATCTGAGGCCCATCTTCTTCTGGATTTAGGAGTTTTGAGCTGTCTTGGTTAGTAGGCCCAAAATACTGTACAGAAACTCTCAGGCATGCGCTCAGGAATGACTTCATCCCTTCACACCTGCCACATACTCCCAGCATCTTACAGATGGCGTTTCTTTCTTCTCACCATCTTCTTCTGGGTTTTCTCCCTTCTGTCTTCCTACTGGGGCTGGTTCCCAAATTATGTACCTCCTGTGTATCTGCATGGGCATTTCTTTGTCCGAGCACATACTCCCACCATCTTACAGATTGGCCTTCCATCTTCTCCCCATTTTCTTCTGGCCTCAGGAGTTTTCGGTCATCTTGATTGGCAGGGCCAAAATGGTTTACAGAAACTCCCAGTAATGCACAGGGAACTACTTGATCCCGACACCCAGCACTTACTCCCAGCATCTGATACATGTGTGGCTCTCTATGTACAATTCAGAATATATTGGTGGTTGACAGGGAAAGGAAAACCTAGCAATTTATAGTAATGAAGCCTGTAGTTCCTCCATAAAGCCAACTGCTCCATCACTTAAAACTATGAAAAACTGTTCCCTGCAAAGATATAGCAAAAAATCTCTCCTGCTACAAACGCCACTGTAAGACCATCAGCTGAAGAACCTTCAGAATCTGTCCCCCTCTAAGCTTGGTGGTTCCTTCACCCAACTCCTACCTCCCTACTGGGCACTGTACTGACAAAGGGGTTAGCGGTTAGTGGTTCCATCTGCAGCAGGAAAACAAGAATTATAGATCTCTCTTTGAAAGGAGACAGAAAATGAGGGATATAATCAGTTTTTTTTTTTTTAATATTTTATTTAGAGGTATGCGACATGTACAGTATGGAATATACTTCATATTTTACAGATGTCAAACAACCTATCTCATATACGGTTTGTAACTGAGAAATTCCTAGCTGTAATATGATCAAACAGAACCATGGGCTATAAGTAGAGCTCAGGAGTTTTCATATAAGCAGATTCATCATAATGTGGAGGAAGTGTGGTTCCTGGTAACCTGTCAGAGTCAAAGCACACCTATTTTGTGTTTTATAGTAAAAAGAGAGGAGAGAAATAGAAAAATATAGAAAAATTTAAAAAAAGGGGCTGGGGTTGTATAGGGGGGCTAGGGTAGTATAGAAGCAGGCGGAGTGGCCTGGGGGACAGTTGTTATCATGACACAGAATACTGATGGAAAAAAAATCTTGGTGGTCAATTTGCCGGGGAAATAGAAGAGAAGGAGAGGCAGCCGTGGTTCGTTTTGCTGCCCCTCTCAAAGTGCTGCCTGAGTCCAATGGACCCACTGGGACCCATGGTAGGGCCGGCCCTGAGTGTGCAATTGTAGATGTACATGGGTACAGTCAGATTTGCTTATTTCATATTCAGACTCTGCTTTCTACTTCCTTTTTTAAAGCCTTGTTTCTGTATATGGTGTGTAATTCTAGATGCACATGGGTTCGGGCTAATTTGCTTATTCTGCATACAGGTGCTGCCTCCTGCTCCTTTACATTTTAAAAGTCCTGTTACTGTGTATAGTGTACAATTAAAAAAATGTCTGTAGACACAATCCTATTTCCTTATTCCATATGCAGGCTCTGTTTCCTACTCTCCTAAAAAGCCTTGTTACCATATATACTGTGGAATTGTAGATGTACATGGGTACACTCAGACTTGCTTATTCCATATTCAGATTCTGCTTCCTGCTCCCCTAATCTTTTAAAGCCTTGCTTCTGTATATGGTGTGCAACTCTAGATGTGCATAAGCGCAGACTTATTTGCTTATTCCACATGCAGGGGCTGCTTCCTTTTAAAAGCTTTGTTACTGTGTATAGATGTATATAGGTGCAGCCATATTTTCTCATTCCATATAAAGGCTTTGCTTCCTGCTCCCTTCTCCCAGTTCCAGTCTGTTGGTGCCCATAGACTCGAGAAGGTGGTTGGATGTGCAGGAACATTCTGATCCCTCTCTCGGGTCATTGTGGTCCCACAAATATGAACACTCAGGTAGAGAGCGGCGGGGGAAGCGCTTGCAGGCACCTCCAGCTCCAACTGATTCCAAGGGTGACAATATGAATATGACACACTCTTCCAACATAATAATTTCCTAAAAATTAGAGATCTGCCATCTGGTGTGTATAGGCAGAGAGATCCGATCCAATCAAAATGAGTAGAATCTCTTCAAGGCTAACTGAGCTTATCTCTGCAGTCTTTATTCAGGGATGCAAACTGCATTATCTGATCTACCCAAGAAGGAAGATTTCTAAATCTGCATACATTATGGAAAATATGAAACAGGCGAATAACTTTTTGGACAATTTTGCTACACAACCCAAAATGTATCAACCAATGTAACTTAAAAAAAAGGCTTAAATTATTTCTGTGTGTGATTACTGCTGACACTCTTCATCCTGGAGTTCTACTTTAAATCACATTCTACCTGGGGAGAGGGGGGTTAATAGCGGGAGCTTTGGCTGGAAGGTGGATAATTGCAGTAGTCTGGATATGTTGTAAAGTGACATCATTTTTTTATTAGGTGAGTCTGTCATCATAAAGCAATCCTTCTGGTAACATGTAAAATAAATCATTGTAAGTTATTATTACAGGTGTCACACTCTGGAGGATTGCTTTTAATCCTCTGATCCCTCCACCAGCCGGGGGGCCAAAGTCCAACCCCGTGTTACTGAATAAAGTGTACACTGGGCAGAGGCCCAGGGGCCCACCAGCCTTATATTACCAGCTTTGGGGCACTGTTCTATAAAGAGATTTTATGTTACAGCTCAGAGCTTGAGCTTCATCACCCTGTCCTAACAAGAGGTTATCCACAGTATCACTGGCAAAGAGACTCAGTTTCACTGCCTATAAGTTGATATGGGTAATGGTTGCTATGGGTAACTTAATTACTAATTGGTTACTTAGGATAGCAACTGGTTGCTATGGGAACGCACAACTGTTCTGAGTAGAATATGATTGCTCCAGAATGCATCTGGTTGCTATGGGAACACATGTTTGCTCTGGGTTGCAACTAGTTGCTATGGGAAAACAATCAGTTGCATATGGTTACTGTGGGAACACAAGGATGCTTTGGGTAGAATGTGTTGCATCTTGTTGCACATAATTGTGTTTGCTCTGGCTAGCATCAGGTTGCTATGGGAGTCCAAGATTGCTCTGGGTAGAATGTGGTTGCTCTGGGATGCATCTGGTTGCTATATTGGGAACACATGATTGCTCTGGTCGGAATGTGGTTGCTACGGCTAGCATCTGGCTGCTATCAAAACACAGTTTCTCTGGGTAGAATATGGTTGCTTTACGTTGCATCTGATTCCTATAAGGACACCTGGTTGCTCTGGGTTGCATCTGGTTATTGTAGGAACACATGATTGCTCTGGTTAGGATGTGGTTGCTCTGGGTAGCATCTGGTTGCTATGGGAAGACAAGATTGCTCTGGGATGCACCTGGTTGCTATGGGAACACATGATTTCTCTGCGTAGAATGTGGTTGCTGTGGATACCAACTTGTTGCTATGGGAACACATAAGTTCTGAGTTGCATCAGTTTGCTATGGGAATACTTTAGGTTCAACATGGTTGTCTTGGGTAGCATCTGGTTTCTATGGAGACATACGACTGGTCTGGGTAAAACTTAGTTTCTCTGGGTAGCATCTGGTTGCTATGGTAACACTGCTGTGGGATCACATGATTATTCTGGGTAGATTGTAGAATGTAGTTACCTTTGGTTGCTTCTGGTAGCTGTGGGACCACTATTGCCCGGGGTAAAATGTGGTTGCTCTGGGTAGCATCTGGTTGATAGGGGTGACATTCAGCTGCCATAGGGAACTATTCATTGCTCTGAATTATAGGTCATTTTTAATTGTTAGTTGCTATGAGTAGCATACGTTTGATATGTATAACATCTGATTGCCAGGGGGTGCTTTTGGTTACTATGGGTAACATTAGGTTGCTATGGGAACTTGATTGCTCTGGATAGAATGTGGTTTCTCTTGGTAGCATTTAGTTGCTAGGGGTGACAGTTGTTAGGAGGAACATGTACTGTACTTATTATGGATAGTATCAGTTTGATATGTATAACATCTAATCACTGTGGGTAGTTTTTAATTACTATAACATGGTTGGTTGATATGGGTAACATTAGGTATCAAATGATTGGTATGGGAGGCATTGTTTATATTATTATTACTCTGGGTAGCACGATTCTTTAAGCAATCTTCTGTTGCTATAGGTAAATCTCGAATTGCTGTGATTAATATATGTTATTGGTAGCATTCTATTATTTGGTTGCTATGGATAACATGTTATTGCTATATTATTATTATTATATAGGATTCACATAGCACCAACTGTTTGTGCAGCGCTTTACAACGTTACGGCAAACAGTACAGTTACAATACAATACAATACAGGAGGAATCAGAGGGCCCTTGTCGTTAGGGCTTATAGGTAAATTACAGTGCATCTGGAAATTATTCACAGCACTTCACTTTTTCCACCTTTTGTTATGTTACAGCCTTATTCCAAAATGGATTAAATTAATTATTTTCCTCAAAATTCTACAAACAACACCCCATAATGACAACGTGAAAGTTTAAATTCAAATTTATTAAAAATGAAAAAAATCCCATGTACATAAGTATTCACAGCCTTTGTCATGACTCTCACAATTGAGCTTGGGTGAATCCTGTTTACACTGATAATCCTTGAGATGTTTCTACAACTTGATTGGACTTCACCTGTGGTAAATTCAGTTGATTGGACATGATTTGGAAAGGCACACACCTGTCTATATAAGGCACAGATTTGGGAAAGGGTACAGAGAAATGTCGACAGCATTGAAGGTCCCAATGAGCACAGTGGCCTCCATCATCTGTAAATGGAAGAAGTTTGGAACCACCTGGACTCTTCCTAGAGCGTGTCGATGGTCACTCTGACAGAGCTCCAGCGTTTCTGTGTGGAGAGAGGAGAACCTTCCAGAAGAACAACCAAACTCTGCAGCACTCCACCAATCAGGCCTGTATGGTAGAGTGGCCAGATGGAGGCCACTCCTCAGTAAAAGGCACATGACAGCCAGGGCTGGATTAAGAGCATTGTGGGCCTGGTGCTGAGGATTTTGGTGGCCCATTTTATGGAAATAAATAAAATAAAAATGCAAACAATTTTTGTTAAAACAAATTAAATATTGAAACAAAATAAATGTAATAGAGAGGGGGTGAGAAATAGAGGAGGATGGGTGGTGAGAGAGGGGCGTGGATCGGTGAGAGGGAGAGGAGGGTGAGAAAGAGAGAGGGGGAGAGAAAAATTTACATATCAATGCCACCACGATTTACATATCAGTCGTGTGTACACTGCACACAGAGCAGGGCTGAGCAGCTTTAGTGACTCCCTCACACCAATGGGTTGGGCCTAGCTTAAGGAAGGGGCCTGGAGCTGCAGCTCCAATAGCCCCTATGTTAATCCAGCCCTGATGACAACCCATCTGGAGTTTGCCAAAAGGCACCTGAAGAATTCTCAGACCATGAGAAACAAAATTTTCTGGTCTTATGAAACAAATATTGAACTCTTTGGCCTGAATGGCAAGCGTCATGTCTGAGGCAAACCAGGCACTGCTCATCACCTGGCCAATACCATCCCTACAGTCAAGCACGGTGGATGTTTTTCAGCGGCAGGAACTTGGAGACTAGTCAGGATCGAGGGAAAGATAAATGCAGCAATGTACAGAAACATCCTCAATGAAAACCTACTCCAGAGCACTCTGGACCTCAGACTGGGACAAAGGGTCTTCTTCCAACAGTACAAGGACCTTAAGCACACAGCCAAGATAATAAAGGAATGGCTACGGAACAACTCTGTGAATGTCTTTGAGTGGCTCAGCCAGAGCCCAGACTTGAACCCCATTCATCATCCTCTGGAAAAATCTGAAAATGGCTGTGCACCAAGGCTCCCCATCCTCCGTGATGGAGCCTGAGAGATCCTGCAAAGAAGAATGGGAGAAACTGCCCAAACATCGTTGTCCCGAGCTTTGTAGCATCATACTCAAAAAGACCTGAGGCTGTAATTGGTACCAAAGGTGCTTCAACAAAGTATTGAGCAAAGGCTGTGAATACTTATGTACATGGGATTTTTTAATTTTTTTTTTTTTTTTCTGTCTGACCAGTTTCTTTGTTGCCATGGGAAATATCTGCTTTCTGTGTAAAACATATGCTGTTATTGGCAATATTTGGTAGAGATGGAGACGCATACTTGTTGCCATAGCTATTGGTTGCTCTGATACAAGTTTGATTATTTGCTTTATTGGTTGCTATTGATTGGCTGTCTGGTTGGTTGCCGTGGGCAGCGCTTGATTAGTTGATGTTCCTTAAATCTGGCTGCTGTTCATATTTCGGTATTATTCTTGTCTATGGCTGGAAGATAGGACCCGAGTGATTTTTTGATGCATGGGGGAAGATGCACAATCCCTCTACTTTCATTCATTAGCTCATTCATTCATCACTGCGATATTGAGTCTGACGGCCCTGTCAGGGAATCCCTTTCACGGCCGCCATGTTGAATTGTGTCAGGGGCCCACCTATCACTTGCAGGCTGAGTTTGGCCAGGGGCCACATGGGGGTTACCAGTCCCATCAGCACTTAACCCGGCTGCCCTGGGCCTCCTGAATAATAGATGAAACGTTTAGCCAAGGCCTGATTAATGCCAGTGGATGCTGTTGAGGGAGAGGCCTCGCTTCCTTCATGGTTGCCGGGGAAACTGGTCCCTGTTCCTCTGGTTCTCTCAGCGCGGTATAATCTGATCAGTGTACAATTTACCTCATAATTATTAATGCTGTGCCTCTAAGCAGGAATCTGCAAATTTTCTGCCTTGTACGCATGTGCTCAGTGGGCAAATCAGGACACCCATTTTGGCAACCCTGACACTGAGGGCAGAAAAGTGCATGGCATAAACTCAATGGCTCAGTGCACAGCTCAAGACACCCATGATTTGCCACCCTGACACTGGGGGTTAAAGGGTGTATGGCATAAACTGAATTACTCAGTGCACAAATCAAGACTTCCATGGTGTGCCACCCTGACACTGGGGGTTAAACGGTGTATGACATAAACTGAATTACTCAGTGCACAAATCAAGACTTCCATGGTGTGCCACCCTGACTCTGGAGGTTAAAGGCTGTATGGCATAAGCTGAATTACTCAGTGCACAAATCAAGACACCCATGATTTGCCACCCTGACTCTGGGGGTTAAAGGGTGTATGGCATAAACTGAATTACTCAGCGCACAAATCAAGACACGCATGATTTGCCACCCTGACACTGGAGGTTAAAGGGTGTATGGCATAAACTGAATTAGCGCACAAATCAAGACACCCATGATTTGCCACCCTGACACTGGGGGTTAAAGGGTGTATGGCATAAACTGAATTAGCGCACAAATCAAGACACCCATGATTTGCCACCCTGATACTGGGGGTTAAAGGGTGTATGGCATAAACTGAATTATTCAGTGCACAGATCAAGAATTCCATGGTGTGCCACCCTGACTTAGGGGGTTAAAGGGTGTATGGCATAAACTCAATTACTCAGTGAACAAATCAAGACTTCCATGGTGTGCCACCCTGACTCTGGGGGTTAAATGCTGTATGGCATAAACTGAATTACTCAGTGCACAAATCAAGACACCCAAGATTTGCCACCCTGACTCTGGGGGTTAAAGGGTGTATGGCATAAACTGAATTACTCAGTACACAAATCAAGACTTCCATGGTGTGCCACCCTGACTCTGGGGGTTGAAGGCTGTATGGCATAAAGTGAATTACTCAGTGCACAAATCAAGACACCCATGATTTGCCACCCTGACTCTGGGGGTTAAAGGGTGTATGGCATAAACTGAATTACTCAGCGCACAAAACAAGACTTCCATGGTGTGCCACCCTGACTCTGGGGGTTAAAGGGTGTATGGCATAAACTGAAATACTCAGTGCACAAATCAAGACTTCCATGGTGTGCCACCCTGACTCTGGGGGTTGAAGGCTGTATGGCATAAAGTGAATTACTCAGCGCACAAATCAAGACTTCCATGGTGTGCCACCCTGACTCTGGGGGGTTAAAGGGTGTATGGCATAAACTGAATTACTCAGCGCACAAATCAAGACTTTCATGGTGTGCCATCCTGAATCTGGGGGTTAAAAGGTGTATGGCATAAACTGGAGGGCCCAATGCATACCAGTACTCAGTGAAGCATCATCTTCACCTGTCCTAAAAATGACCTGCGATGTATGAACTCCGATCTCATCCGTACATTTACCTGCAGTGTGCACATGTACCTTGTACATACAAGGATAGTGCAAACACAAGTAACATGCATGTACAGGGTGGGCCATTAATATGGATGCACCTTAATAAAATGGGAATGGTTGGTGATATTAACTTCCTGTTTGTGGCACATTAGTATATATGAGGGGGGGGAAACTTTTCAAGATGGGTGGTGACCATGGCTGCCATTTTGAAGTCGGCCATTTTGAATCCAACTTTTGTTTTTTCAATAGGAAGAGGGTCATGTGACACATCAAACCTATTGGGAATTTCACAAGAAAAAAAATGGTGTGCTTGGTTTTAACGTAACTGCCACCCTGACACTGGAGGTTAAAGGGTGTATGGCATAAACTGAATTAGCGCACAAATCAAGACACCCATGATTTGCCACCCTGACACTGGGGGTTAAAGGGTGTATGGCATAAACTGAATTAGCGCACAAATCAAGACACCCATGATTTGCCACCCTGACACTGGGGGTTAAAGGGTGTATGGCATAAACTGAATTATTCAGTGCACAGATCAAGAATTCCATGGTGTGCCACCCTGACTCAGGGGGTTAAAGGGTGTATGGCATAAACTCAATTACTCAGTGAACAAATCAAGACTTCCATGGTGTGCCACCCTGACTCTGGGGGTTAAATGCTGTATGGCATAAACTGAATTACTCAGTGCACAAATCAAGACACCCAAGATTTGCCACCCTGACTCTGGGGGTTAAAGGGTGTATGGCATAAACTGAATCACTCAGTGCACAAATCAAGACTTCCATGGTGTGCCACCCTGACTCTGGGGGTTGAAGGCTGTATGGCATAAAGTGAATTACTCAGAGCACAAATCAAGACTTCCATGGTGTGCCACCCTGACTCTGGGGGTTAAAGGGTGTATGGCATAAACTGAATTACTCAGCGCACAAATCAAGACTTCCAAGGGTGTATGGCATAAACTGGAGGGCCCAATGCACACCAGTACTCAGTGAAGCATCATCTTCACCTGTCCTAAAAATGACCTGCAATGTATGAACTCCGATCTCATCCGTACATTTACCTGCAGTGTGCACATGTACCTTGTACATACAAGGATAGTGCAAACACAAGTAACATGCATGTACAGGGTGGGCCATTAATATGGATACACCTTAATAAAATGGGAATGGTTGGTGATATTAACTTCCTGTTTGTGGCACATTAGTATATGTGAGGGGGGAAACTTTTCAAGATGGGTGTTGACCATGGCGGCCATTTTGAAGTCGGCCATTTTGAATCCAACTTTTGTTTTTTCAATAGGAAGAGGGTCATGTGACACATCAAACCTATTGGGAATTTCACAAGAAAAAAAATGGTGTGCTTGGTTTTAACGTAACTTTATTCTTTCATGAGTTATTTACAAGTTTCTGACCACTTATAAAATGTGTTCAATGTGCTTTCCATTGTGTTGGATTGTCAATGCAACTCTCTTCTCCCACTCTTCACACACTGATAGCAACACCGCAGGAGAAATGCTAGCACAGGCTTCCAGTATCCGTAGTTTCAGGTGCTGCACATCTCGTATCTTCACAGCATAGACAATTGCCTTCAGATGACCCCAAAGATAAAAGTCTAAGGGGGTCAGATCGGGAGAGCTTGGGGGCCATTCAACTGGCCCACGACGACCAATCCACTTTCCAGGAAACTGTTCATCTAGGAATGCTCGGACCTGACACCCATAATATGGTGGTGCACCATCTTGCTGGAACTATGATGTCGGTGATAGGGAATTGCTGGCCATCAAGTCGGCTTTGGAGGAATGGCGGTACCTCCTGGAAGGAGCAGCTCACCCGGTATTGGTTTTTACTGACCATAAAAACCATAAAAAAACCATATGCTGTGAAGATACGAGATGTGCAGCACCTGAAACTATGGATACTGGAAGCCTGTGCTAGCATTTCTCCTGCAGTGTTGCTATCAGTGTGTGAAGAGT
>BLSH010502868.1:86229-101613 GCA_018402905.1 Glandirana rugosa
GCCCCCCCCCCCCCTCACAGAACGGGGAACCACCGTGTTTACTTCGGAGGTTCCCTGTTCCTTCTCTCTGTAAGGAGATCGCGGGTCTCCGGCAGACATTGGGTCCCGCCGACGGGAACGCGCCCAGCGCGAGCCGAATGGGAGGATGTCTATAGACGGCCTCCTGGCATTTTAGGGCCGCGCTGTAGTCGCCATTCGGCTATGGCGCGGTCGGGAGGTGGTTAAAAGAGAAGGATGGGTTTTAACTTTTTTCCCCCCTTATACTTACCTAGATGGATGCAGCATCGGTCCGATATTGCATCTACCCCCTGGCATCTGTACACTGAGAACCGAGCCATCAAATACCGCCAATGGCTGGGTTCTCACAGATCCCTGAGCTGAGAGCTGCTGGCTGTCAGCCAAGGTGGCTGGGAAAACCCGGGCCAGACTCCGCTTCAGTCCAATCCAAGTGAAAGTATGTGAGGCGACAGATAGCGTCCGTCTATCACTTTGCCTCACATGCCGTCACAATATATGTATATATATATATATTATGTCATTTTTTTTATTATTTGCTATTTTTTTTTTGCCACAAAAGTGGGGTTACCCTTTAAGTCTAAGGCGCCATTCACATCAGGGCGTAGCAAAAACACAGGCAGAAATGAGCGTTTCTGCAAATTCAGGGAAAGTGCACAACATGCTTGCAGTGCCATTATTTTTTAATGACACCTAAAATGCAGGTAGCAGTCTCATGTCTTGTTGCGCGGTTTCCCTGCATTAAATCGCACTTACGTCACAAAACGGGCTTGGCTCATGTTAGAATTTGCTACATGAGCTTCTTTAGTGTGTTTTTGAAGTGGAGGGAGGCCCATTCAAATGAATAGTGCTGCTACAAAAACGCACAAAAATTTTTTTTGTCATTCAGTTATGAACAGGCCAGGGCTTTAACTGCATAGATCCTAACACTGCCTAATCACTGCTACAATGAGTAATAATAACCCCTGTCTTGTTATTATTTCTGAAAATGGAGGTAGGGGAGGCACTGGATTCACATGTCAAGATATAAACTATATTGATGTGTTATGAACATTTGGCTGGCAGCCATTAGAGGGCACTTCAGGTGAAATCCAAGGAGGTATAGAAAAAAAAAAAACAGGAGCGCTTGTTTATTTTCTCATACAATGTCAAAGGCCTTGCAATCAGCTGCTGGATCCTGCTGTGCTGAGATCTTTGGGCTTGCTTTACTAAAGGCAAATAGACTGTGCTGCACACTTTGCAAAGTGCAAGATGTTCCAGAGCTAGGCAAGTCAGGTAAAGCTTCATTTTGCAAAGAATACCCAACCACGTGCGAGGAGAATTTAAAAAAAAAACATTTTTGCTTGCTCGATTGGATGATGGAAGTCAGCAGAATTTCTGCTCATGTACTAAGCTCTGGAGCAACTGCTCTTCCAGAGTGCAACTGCACTTAACAAAGTGCACAGTCTATTTGCCTTTAGTAAATCAACCCCCTGTTTGTTTTTCAACTCAGTCAAGCTGGGGTCCATCCAGGATCTCACCTGCCATTTTAAAACCCAACTCCAAGAAACTTAAAAAAAATATCTCTTGAAATGGGGTTGCTCCCGCACTATAAGGCCTCATACACACGGACGTTTTTTGACGCCGGCGTTTTTTGCAGCTCTCCATGTTAGTCAATGGCCCCATAAAAACGTCGACGTTTTTGAGCTGTAGGTGGCGTCGGCGTTAGTGAGCAGAAAGTAGAACCCATGGCCATCGCGTTCTGAGGCTGTAACGTTTTGACGTTTTTTGACGCCGACGCCACAAAACGCCAACAAATCCCACCTAATATTGTACCGGCGTTTTTTGACGCCGACGTTTTTAGGTTGAAAAATAGCAGAGGGATGATTTTTTTTAAAAACCGCCTATTGACGCCGACGCTCACTAACGCTCAAAAACGCCAATGCATAACGCCGAAAAACGTCAACTTTTTTTCCTTGACGTCGGACCCGACGTTTTGTTTATTTTTTTAGATACGCCCATGTGTATGAGGCCTTAGGGTGATTTGCTTATTTATGTCTAGGGGGGCATAGAAAAGAAGATCTGCTTACCTGATCCTCTGCTCCTCCATGCTGCTAGATCAGTGGTTCTCAACTCCTGTCCTCTGGACCCACTAACAGGCCAGGTTTTCAGGATAACTGAAATACATCACAGGTGATATAATTTGCTGCTCAGTGATTGCAGTATTCTAGTCTGCATCTCCCCAAGGTAATACTTAAAATCTGGCCTGTTGGTGGGTCCCGAGGACCGGAGTTGAGAACCACTGTGCTAGATCGTTCTCTGAGGTGTCTTCTCCCCCATGCTCCAGAGGTCTAAGTTCACCCTGCATTGTGCATGAGAATGCATTGCTGAGGGAGAGTCCACCACTGGAACATGGAGAAATGGAGGATCAGGTAAGTTAAAATACTTTTACTCTCCCCTAGACTAAGCGATCAGTTAACCCTTGCAGTGTAGATGCAGCCCCACTGTAAGGATAAGATTTTCAAATTTCCTGGAGTTGGGCTTTAAAGTAGAACTAAGGGCCGGTTCACACTGAGGCGATCCGACTTTGGGGCGAGTTTGCTAGGCGATTTAAAAAGGCGAAGCGGCGCGATTGCGGTGCGATTGCGGCGCGACTTCTGCGCGATATCAGGCGATTTTAGGCGATTTCAAGACGAGTACATGGGACATGAGAGGTGTGTCTTCTGGCAAAATTATGTTCTTCTTCCTGGAAAGTCGCTTCTTCATAGATGGGGATCCAACTTGGAAGCGAATTTCCATTGACTTCTATGGGCTCAATTCGCCTAGAAGCCGCTTGAAAATAGTACAGGAACCTTTTTTGGAATCGCTTTGGACTTGAGTAGTGCATATTAAGACGGCTCCATTCATTCCAATGGGATTTCTGATGTCAGGCGATTTGAGGCGAATTGGGGCGACACAAGTTGGATCGCAAATCGCCTAGGATCACCTCAGTGTGAACCGGCCTTAAAGGCAACACTTTTTTCATTTTGGAAAGAGCCAGGGAGGGTTATAACCCCTGTCCGTTTTTTTCTTTTTCCCATATGTGTCCCATTGGGGAGATTTCCCTTCACATCCTGTCCCATAGCCAAAACAGGAAGTGAGAGGAAACCCCTCAGAGAGGAGAGCTCTGAGAGCTGATTGGAAGGAAGGGATACACCCTCCTTCACAAAGGAACAGAGCTGAGGCTGTCAATCAGCTAGAGGAAAACTTGTCAGAAGTGACTCATGCTGAGAGCTGAGGAACAAAGCAGGAGACAGAAATGACACTTAGTGATTTTATTTGAGACAAGTACATACTATAGAGGAATATACTTTGTTCATATTTCATGTCTGAGGTTTACAACCACTTTAAGTTCTCCTATTCCTTGCTCTTCTAGAACAAAGGAATGTAAGAGTTATATCTTAAAGAGGCCCTAATTCATATAGTGGTCGGTAGCCCCGTCTGTCACATGGAAGGCCAAAGTTCCATTCTCTGCTGGGGAGCCATTGACCATTCTGTTTTCTATTGGTTGAAATAGGTGGATTTTTTGTATGAAATTACAGTGCCTTGAAAAAGTATTCATATCCCTTAATATTTTCCACATTTTGTCATGTTACAACCAAAAACGTAAATGTATTTTATTGGGATTTTATGTGATAGATCAACACAAAGTGGTGCATAATTGTGAAGTGGAAGGAAAATGATAAATGGTTTTCAAAATGTTTTACAAATAAATATGTGAAAAGTGTGGGGTACATTTGTATTCAGCCCCCCTGAGTCAATCCTTTGTAGAACCGCCTTTCTCTGCAATTACAGCTGCAAGTCTTTTTGGGGATGTCTCTACCAGCTTTGCACATCTAGAGGGTGACATTTGTGCTCATTCTTCTTTGCAAAATAGCTCAGCTCTGTCAAATTGGATGGAGAGCGTCTGTGAACAGCAATTTTAACGTCTGGCCACAGATTCTCAATCAGATTTAGGTCTGGACTTTGACTGGGCCATTCTAACACATGAATATGCTTTAAGCTAAACCATTCCATTGTAGCTCTGGCTGTATGTTTAGGGTCATTGTCCTGCTGGAAGGTGAACCTCTACCCCAGTCTCAAGTCTTTTGTAGACTCTAACAGGTTTTCTTCCAAGATTGCCCTGTATTTGGCTCCATCCATCTTCCCATCAACTCTAACCAGCTTCCCTGTCCCTGCTGAAGAAAAGCATCCCCACAACATGATGCTACCACCACCATGTTTCACGGTGGAGGTGGTGTGCTCAGGGTGATGTGCAGTTTTAGCATTCTCTCACACTTGTTTTGCTTTTAGACCAAAAACTTCAATTTTGGTCTCATCTGACCAGAGCACCTTCTTCCACATGTTTGCTGTGTCCCACACATGGCTTCTCTCAAACTGCAAATGGCCCTTCTTATGGCTTTCTTTCAACAATGACTTTCTTCTTGCCACTCTTCCATAAAGGTCAGATTTGTGGAGAGCACGACTAATAGTTGTCCTGTGGACAGATTCTCCCACCTGAGCTGTGGATCTCTGCAGCTCCTCCAGAGTTACCATGGACCTCTTGGATGCTTCTCTGATGAATGCTCTCCTTGCCCAGCCTGTCAGTTTAGGTGGATGGCCATGTCTTGGTAGGTTTGCAGTTGTGACATACTCTTTCTATTTTCGGATGATGGATTGAGCAGTGCTCCGTGAGATGTTCCAAGCTTGGGATAATTTTTTATAACCTAACCCTACTTTAAACTTTTCCACAACTTTATCCCTGACCTGTCTGGTGTGTTCCTTGGCCTCCATGCTGATTGTTCACTAAGGTCCTCTAAGAAATCTCTGAGGGCTTCACAGAACAGCTGTATTTATACTGAGATTAAATTACACACAAGTGGACTATTTGCTAATTAGGTGACTTCTGAAGGCAATTGGTTCCTCTAAATTTAGGGGTATCAGAGTAAAGGGGGCTGAATACAAATGCACGCCACACCTTTCAAATATTTATTTGTAAAAAATGTTGAAAAACATTTGTCATTTTCCTTCCACTTCACAATTATCTGCCACTTTGTATTGATCTATCACATAAAATCCCAATAAAATACATTTATGTTTTTGGTTGTAACATGACAAAATGTGGAAAATTTGAAGGGGTATGGATACTTTTTCAAGGCACTATATGTAATTAAATTATCTGAAAAAGACTAAGACCTCATACACACTATCCTACTGTTGTTGTCAGATTTCCTTCAGATTTACCAAAACCATATAGTGCAAGGGCCTGCCTGGTCACATACAAATTGAAACTCCTCAGGTTTGACCTCATATTATATGGTTTTGGTAAATCTGAAGACAGAAATCTACAGACAATTGGATAGTGCGTATCCATTACAGAAGACAAAGGACTAGTCACATATATTGCCTGTGGTCTCCCTTTTTTCTCATTATTGACTTACCATGCCTTGTTTTGCACTGTCTCTATGCAGCTCCTTAGTAGAGGAAAGGATTTGCTTCCTCATGTCTGAGCCTCCAACTAGGAGGACAGTGAACAGCACAGTAAGTGGTATGACCAAATCTCATTCCAAATCTCCTGAGACTAACAGTTAGAGCAGTGTTTCTAAAACGTTTTATGGCACACCAAAAATATCTAAAAATTTTTGTGGCACACCTGAAAAGATTTAACAATTTTTGTGGTGAATAACTTATTTATTTTTACTTATGTGTGCTGATGGTGTATGTTCACACCTTGACATTCAGGTGTACCAAGGGTCTCTCCATCCATAAAATGCCCCTGACACCTGGATCAGTACATATACATACAGATAATCTGAAAATCAAATCACAGCCAGTCATATCCTAAAAATATATTTCATTCCATTCCCATCAGCACTTTCTGAAACTTATTTCACACATTTACAGATTGTATGTACAGCCTATCCCTTTGCCTGGACATGACCCCTCCATAGTAGTGGGCAGCATTGGGACAAGCGTTGTTAACTCCTTCCTCCCCAGCAGCACTTCACAAAGGCCGGCAAGGCCTTCTCACTTCAGGCTCAAGCAGGTGAAGGTGGATACTGCACAGGCTTCTCTCTCAGACGTGTGGTGCTCATGATCCCTTCCCTCAGGCTCAGGCTCTGAGCCGTGCAGCGCTGGGGAAGATGAAGGAAGGTGGGTGAAGTTTGGGCTAAAATTGAGACACTAGGCGCGGAGTGACGGAGGAGGAATTTAAATCTTCCTCCGCTCTAAATGCTGGGGCCTCCTCTCACTCTCACCTTGTGACGTCATGACGTCACTAGCTGCTAGACACCAAGCGATCCTAGCAACCAGTGCGGCGGCCGCAGCAGAGGCCAGCGGAGGATCGGCCTGCCGCCCTGGACTCGGAGCTAATAATGTAAAATGAGCACTACAAGACGCGGGGCTTTTTAGGGACCCACTCGGGGCGATAGCCTGGGTCAGCCCCTCCCGATGCTTCCTACGGCACACCTAGTGTGCCGCGGCACACCGTTTGAGAAACACTGAGTTAGAGACATCAGTGCCTTAAGCTGTCCATAGCTGGCCATAGATGGATTAAATGGTTATAGGTTCCATTAAGCTGATTGATAAAGGAGGTATTTGAAAATGAACAGGTTCTTAAGTCACTCTTGCCTTATTATCTGTTCGCTTGAATTTTACATTTGTTTTTTGGTTTTTTTCCAGATAAAGAGGAGAAGGAAGAAGAAGAATCAGATGAGTCTCCAAAATCCGAGGTGAGGGTTGTTTGCTTTGTTATTTACTTTCTGTGCTATATGAGCAGCCAATATGGAAACCCAGTATCTGACGCCTACAAAAAAATGACATGTCTCTGCCTCTTCACTACCTCATAACAAATGTCTCTCCATGGCATTGATGAAAATGGGGGAGGGGGGATTATGGAATTGTTGTAAATGTCCATTTTACAAATACTGCTTAGTGGAGCCCTTTAGAAACCAGAAAAAGGGGAATAATGCATATGGAGCTCTGTAGGGAATGCTTGCAGTACATTATGAGATCTCAGCGTTTTATCCTGGTGGTATAGGGTCTTATTTTATGGTTGTTTTACATATAAACTCTGCTTACTTTTTCTATTTGCAGAGTAAATATTTCATGCACATATATGTATTATTGGCAAAATAATTGGTCGTTTCACCTATTCCACTGCAGTATTTTGCCTGATTCTGCTTCAGGCTATGCATACCTATACCCAAATATGTCATCCAGATAATGGTTTACATCAGGGTCAAGCCGTAAACACACAGGCCTTGGATAATGTTAGTTTGTAAATATTGGTCTGAAGGGAATAGGCTTCAGCAAGCATTTACTGAACTATTAACGAGCTTTGGGCAGGTTTTTAAATCCCGTAAAGCCCCTTTCAACTCCATTCTGGGAGTGCTGACTACAGATGGCCATGGGAGTACTGTAGCTCCAAACAAGCTTTTGGCATATTGAAGCAGGCAGTGTTCAAGTTTGTAAAGTTTGTAAAAAAAACTTGTTTGAAATTACAGCCAGCACTTCCGTATAGATCTGTTTTCAGCCCTCCGAGACTGGAGATGAAAGGTGAAAGAAAGGAACCTGTGGACTCAGCAGACTTTCTAAAATAGGCCGAGGTCCAGAGAGCAGACACTCCCAAGTGCTCACATTCCCCAGTGACCCGAATGGATCCCCAGAAACTGGGGCTTTCTCTTATGCAAATATGGACCCATTGCTTTTATGGTTTTTAGTTATTAGTTGAGTTCTGGCTCACCTCCTCTTGTCACTTGAACCTTCTAATGGGCCAGTAAGGGTGCCCATATCATTTGGGGGACCACAGCACAACCATAGAAGCTGTGATCTTTGCATAAAGAGCTCCCTTGATTTTGGGAAGATAACCCCCAAAGGTGAGTGGACACTTGGGGTGCCTTTTTTGGATCAGGGGAGGGTGGCGCTTTACAAGGTGAGTTGAGCACATACATTTACTTTAAAGGAACCCTACATTCAGAGAAACACAGATATTGCATTTTGTTGAGGTCTGAAAATGCTGCTTCCTTGGTTGTCAATCACCCATAACTAGGAATTCTTACTTCTGTGGTTGTATACTTGTTACCAGCCATTGATTTAAAATGCTGAAGCAATAAAGAATGGATGGGGAAAAAAGGAAAGTGTTGCAGCTAGAGATAGCCAGGCAGACGGAGGTCAGCAGTGAGATATTTCTATCATCACATGAATCCAAGGTTCTCCAAAAGCTACTTGTGGCTCATGAACTGCTTTGTAAGTGCTTGCTGTAGCCGATACTCTCCAAGCAAGAATAAACAATGGCCATGTATATAGGGCTTGGGATAAACTGACACAATTTTTATGGGGAAGTTCCATATATATATTGGAAGATATCTGTAAAACTGATTTTACTGGAGAACTCTCAGCATGGCCATTATGTTGGCCATAACACATTTATAAATATATCAGTTTTGGATTTTTAGAAGTAGGTGTGAGTGTGTTGGGTTGAGTTTGCTATGGCTGGTTACGGGTATGTGGCACTGATTGTATGTTACATCCCATTGAGCAGGGATATCGGCGCCGCCTACGTGGAGGCATGGGCTGGGAGTCGGGACTGCGTCAACGGCCAATGCCAAGGCTTCCTTTCCAGGCTGGAGACCCTTATTACGTCAGCAAGAGGAAGAGGGATGAGTGGCTGGCCAGGTGGAAGAGGGAGGTAAGGAGGTCATCTGCATTTTTTTTGCAGTCCATGCCGGTATTTTGTAGTCTCTGATAAATTCCTTTTCCAAAATTTCAAAATTTAATTTGTTAATTATTGTGGCTTCCAAAGGGGGCTGTTGTGCTTGAGCCCCCAATATGATGTTGCCTTTGGTGTCTCCCCTTATGGCTGAAAGCAGACCTTTGGACCCATAAAACATTATAAATGGATACTTACACTATAGTCTCAAACGTTTATGGACACCTGACCATTACACCTACTGTATTGCCAAAGGTATGTGCATACAATTTCTGGTAACCGTTTTGGGGTGGCCCTTTTCTGCTCCAGCTTGACTGTGTCTCTGCACACAAAGCCAGCTCCGTGAAGACATGGTTTGACGAGTCTGTTGTGGAAAAACTCAAGTGGCTTGACATCAACCCTGCTGCATGTTGGAATGAAAAGAGCAACAACTGCGGGCCAGGTCTCCTTGTCCAACATCAGTACCTGATCTCACAAATACTCTTCTGGTGTAATGGGCACACATTCTCACAAACACAATACAAATTCTCTTGGAAAAGTGAAAACTTTTATAGTTGCAAAGGTGTGGGGGAGGAGTTATTCTATTTAATGACCATAGTTTTGAAAGTGCATGTCCAACAAGCTCATATAGATGTGATGGTCAGGTGTCTGCAAACCATATAGTGTACTTCATATGAGGTTGCTGAACTCCGGCTTGGATCTCCTATAGAGCTCCCTTGGACCACTCAGAACTCACTGCTTTGCTGATAGGCTGGAAGTAGGAAGCTTGAGGCAGGAAGGGGCATATGTGATCTGACTATGTCTAAGGCTAAATGTTGTTTGCATGCCATCATGTGTGTAATGTAAAGTGTCAGTCTAGAAAGTTTCATTGGCCCACACCACATGAAGTAGTGTAACATTTAAACATTTTAGACAAAAATGAAAACTTACCTAAGGCCGTCCATACATTATATAATTTTCTTGTACAATTTTCCTTTAGATTTACCAAAACCATATAATATGAGGTCAAGCCTAAACACTTTCAATTTGTTTGCAGTTAGGCAGGCCCTTGCACTACATAGTTGAAGGTAAATCTAAAGGAAATTTAATAAGAAAATTGTATAATGTATGGACAGCTTAAAGTCGAAGCTCCATGTAATGATGCAAAAAGTAGCGTAACTAAAATCGTAGGTATTTATCTTTATGAAAGCCAAAAACATAATGCTTTTATTACCCTGTCTTCCCCAATTGTCTGGTGGACTGGATTGTTCTTTGCTGACACTAAGCCATTTTCAAAAATGGTCCCATGATCCTCAACCTAGGCTACCCATCTGAAGAAACTCAGCTTGGCCATGCATTATCCTGCTGCTAGTGCATGGGACAACTATTCCAGGAAACACTAGTGACATCAAAATCAAAGGGGTTTGCCTCTCCCTCAGTTTGGCATATTTTGAAGTTTTCAATGCTGCTGCTCCCAAACAAACCCCCGCTGAAATTGCCCTGCTTCTGTACTGCCCTGCCAACATTGCCTTCCTTCTGTAGCCCCCACTGACATTGCAATGCTTCTGTACTGCCCCTCCAACATTGCCTTCCTTCTGTAGCCCCCACTGACATTGCCCTGCTTCTGTACTGCCCCACCAACATTGCCTTCCTTCTATAGCCCCTACTGACAATGTCCTGCTTCTGTACTGCCCCGCCAACATTGCCTTCCTTCTATAGCCCCTATGGACAATGTCCTGCTTCTGTACTGCCCCGCCAACATTGCCTTCCTTCTGTAGCCCCCACTGACATTGCCCTGCTTCAGTACTGCCCTGTCAACATTGCCTTCCTTCTGTAGCCCCCTCTGATATTGCCCTGCTTCTGTACTGCCCCTCCAACATTAACTTCCTTCTGTAGCCCCCACTGACATTGCCCTGATTCTGTACTGCCCCACCAACATTGCCTTCCTTCTATAGCCCCTACTGACAATGCCCTGCTTCTGTACTGCCCTGCCAACATTGCCTTCCTTCTGTAGCCCCCACTGACATTGCCCTGCTTCTGTACTGCCCCTCCAACATTGCCTTCCTTCTGTAGCCCCCACTGACATTGCCCTGCTTCTGTACTGCCCCACCAACATTGCCTTCCTTCTATAGCCCCTACTGACAATGCCCTGCTTCTGTACTGCCCCACCAACATTGCCTTCCTTCTGTAGCCCCCACTGACATTGCCGTGCTTCTGTACTGCCACGCCAACATTGCCTTCCTTCTGAAGCCCCTACTGACATTGCCCTGCTTCTGTAATGCCCTACCAACATTGCCTTCTTTTTTAACCCCCACTGACATTGCCCTTTTTCTGTGCTGTCTCTTCAACATTACCCTTCTTCTGTACCCATGACTGACATTGCCCGCTTCTGTACTGTACCTTCGACATTACCATCCAAGTCCATTACCCTGTCCCTGTACCACCCCTCCGACAATGCTCTCCCTCTGTATTGCCCTGCCTTTGTACTGCCTAACTGGCATTGCTGTCCTTCTGTAACCCCCATTGACATGACTGTCTCTGTTCAGCCCTTTGACATTTTCCTGCTTCTGTACAACCCCACTGACATTGCCCTGCTTCTGTACTGCCCCGCCTCTGTAATGCCCCACTGTCCTTGCTCTGCATCTGTATCGTCCCACTAACATAGCACTGCCACTGCACCACGACACTGACATGTAAGCTGGAAGGAGCTTACATGGAACAGTAGAATCTCTTCCCTGCCCCACATGGCAGTGATGGGTTCCAAAGTGAGTCACATGCTCTTCCATACCTGGAGTGTCTGAGTTAACAGATTTCCAGCGGCTGAAAGAAGCAACAAGGGAATGGAGGGAAGGGTGGTGCACCAGGCAAGGAGGCCTTAAAGTGAACGTGTAGCTTTACTCTTTGTAAATAATACCAGGCCATGCCTCCGAGCATATAAGCTTGCATCCCTAAAGCCGAAAAAGCCCACAAGATTGTGACTGGCCTGCTGTATTGAGATAGCCAATATTTCATCCTGCTATACATGTTTAATTGCTCAGAATAAATTGCTTACAAATAATGAATGATTTATGAGCATAAATTACACTTGAAGGAATTCTAATATTTGCTTTATGTCCCTTGGAGAGTTCCAGTTAGTTTTGCTTTTTATGTTCCGTCAGTTTGTGTAATGTCATGCGGCTTTTGAATGCTGGATTGTGCTTTGGAAACCTTTATACAAACTTTAGAAAAGGAGGAATTAAAATGGATTTACATTAACGTGATATATTTAGAGTCCATGGCCAGCCATACTTGTTAGAGCCAGAGGCAGGTGTTGTTACAAATCTTAACATTGCTAATTGATCGGTGAAGGAACAAGCAAGTACCTGAATTCCTAGTAGAAAATATAGGTAGCCAAAGTCTATACTATACTATTGGTACATGGAATTAATTATATAAAGGACATTATTAACCTGCATGGTGGAATGAAATACATAGGGGACTTTATTAGCCTACCTAAGCTTTGGCTATGCGTGCCACCAGTGCACACCTGACTATCACATCTATAGTAAAAAAAGGTGATATTGCGCTCAGGCTCAGAAGATCTGGTTGTAGATGTGAGAAACACAATTGAGTGAACGTAGGTAAGCAGCTATATTTCAATCAAACTCATTGATAATTTCAACTATATACATACAATAATATAGCGCTCGAACCATATATAAACGTGAGTACTCCTGGTAAATCAGGTGGAGAAAAGAAAAATATATTGGTAAGTCCGTGACAGTCTATATTCATGTGACATAAATCGTGCAAATCTTCACTGTAGGTGATGTGACAGAATCGCTGTGGGAGGCGAGTTAGATCCTCATATAAAGGTAAATTGGAGGCTTACCAGATACCTATAGAGTATAGGCATAAAATCATCCCAAGGGGGTCTTGGTTGTGGGGGATCTTGCCACGTCACAAGTATTCCTAAGCGTGGAGAGGGTTTGCACGATTTATGTCACATGAATATAGACTGTCACAGACTTACCAATATATTTTTCTTTTCTCCTCCTGATTTACCAGGAGTACTCACGTTTATATATGGTTCGAGCGCTATATTATTGTATGTATATCACATCTATACAATGTGGCCAAAACTATGTGCATACCCCTCCAAATGACTTGATTCAGATGTTTCCATTGAAGGGTGCTGTTAGCACTACAGCATATAAAGACATTTTGGACAACTGTGCTCAACCAAACTTGTGGTAACAGTTTGGGTTCATTCACACAGTCGTCCAGGGCCATACACTGCCCAGATCAGCATATTTCTGCAGTCAGTGTGGCCAGATGTTTTTAATCAGCTGCAGACAGCAATACTCTAGAAATCCATTACAGGCAGACACTGTCCGCATGTAATCGCACAAGGAGTAATTACATGTGGCTATGAACATATGAACCCTGTACAGTATCTCACAAAAGTTAGTACACCCTTCACATTTTTGTAAATATTTTATTTATTTATATCTTTCAATGTGACAACACTGAAGAAATGACACTTTGCTACAATGTAAAGTAGTGAATGCACAGCTTGTATAACAGTGTAAATTTGCTGTCTCCTCAAAATAACTCAACACACAGCCATTAATGTATATACTGCTGTCAACAAAAGTGAGTACACCCCTAAGTGAAAATGTCCAAATTGGGCCCAAAGTATCAATATTTTGGATGGCCACCATCCAAAAAAGATTTACAAAATGTGAGGGGTGTACTCACTTTTGTGAGATACTGTATGCAGACAGTTTGTGTCCCTTACCGCATTTTGTACAATTATACTCAGACAGCTGCGGAGGCTGTCATCCTGTCATTCATTTGTACAGGCTGAGCAGCCCCAATTGATCACAAACACCTGGCTGCACCCGACTCAGAAATACACTGATCTGCTGGATGGCTGTGTGAATGAAGAGGTGTCAAAGTCAATTTCTTTGCGGGCCGTGGCAGCATTATGGTTGCCTTCAAAGGGCCAGATGTATCTGTAAGGCTATATAAATGTATCTACTCTTTATCATATTAAATAATTTCCTCTGAATTCGATAATTATTGGTTTTAGTAATAACTTAAAGCATAACTTCAAGTGGTTTTCTTCAAATAACAAACATGTCATACTTACCTCCTTTGGTGAATGGTTTTGCACAGAGTGGCCGCGATCCTCCTCTTCACGGGTCCCTCAGCGGCGCTCCTGGCTCTTCTCCGCATTGAGTGCCCTGTCAGAGAAGCGCTCTCCCCCGGGGCACTCTATCCAATCAGGACCCGGGAGCGGCTGGAGCGGGTGTGCTCATCCCCGGCGCAGGAAAGATTGGGCGCAGGTAAATATAAGGGGGGCTCTAGGGGGCTGCTGCATCACAGGAGGTTTTTCACCTTAATGCATCCTAAAAACCTTAAGACTTTATGACCCCTTTCACTTTTAAAAAAAAAAAAAATTATAAATGCACATTTTTTTTGAAGATAAAGATATTTATCTAAGATAAAGATATTTATTAATTTGGAGCCTGTAAAGAATTGCACCAGTGATCAGCAGATTGCTGGTGCCATGCAGATCTGTCAGTGTATCTGTGTGCTCATAGAAAAAGAATAAAAGTATTGCGCTAACCTATCTCGAGTAAAAACAAGTGAAATTAAAGCAGCTAACACCACAACTTCCCTAAATTGTAAACATAATATTAACCAAAATGTGTAGCGCTTAAAATTGTTAATAGTTTATGTCCATAATAGACAATAAAGATCCAAAGTGTCCTCAGTACATTAGTCCATATATATATATATGATTAAATTATATAAAAAAGTCTTCCACCATGTGTATTAACATGTATATAGTTGGCCTTCAATTCTTCATGAAGCACCCTCTTGCACCTTACACCACCACTGTATTAGGATAGGGTACTCTTACCAGAATACATGATTCTGCACGCTTGAAACTATTTAACCGCTTGCCGACCGCTGGTCGGCAATTGACGGCGACAAAGTGTCTTTGTAACGCAAATCGGCGTCATACGACGGCGGGCGCGATACAGAGCCACTGTGAGCGCGCGCGCGCCGCCGGAGGCGCGCCCGCGCGCTCACTGTGTCCGGGGGGGTCCAGGGAGCGCGTGCGGCGGCTTCGATTGCCGCCGGCCACCCGCGATGCCCCCCCCCGGAGCGAATGAGCGGAGGTCCGTGTAAGTAAACATGGACCTCCGCTCTGTGTGAGGGGGAAGGGCTGTGATCACAGCCTTCCTGTATACAAAGGCTGTGACCACTTCCCTTCCCCAGCTAGGGCAGTCCCCCCACAGTTAGAACACGCCCAGGGAACATACTTAACCCTTAGCGCGCCCCCTGCAGGTTAACCCCTTCACTGCCAATGGCATTTACACAGTAATCAGTGCATTTTTATAGCACTGATCGCTGTATAAATGCCAATGGTCCCAAAAAAGTGTCAAAATGTTCCGACATGTCCGCTGAAATATCGCAGTACCGCTAAAAATCGCAGATCGCCGCCATTACCAGTAAAAAATAAAAAAAATGAAAAACCCCAAAAATGAATTCTCATCATCCGTAAACGCGACCACTTTTGCGCAAACCAATCAATAAACGCCGATTGCGATTTTTTTTATCGCAAATATGAGGAAGAATATAAATCGGCCAAAAACGGTGAAAAAAAATGTTTTTTTATATTTTTTTTT
>BLSH010502868.1:120351-171079 GCA_018402905.1 Glandirana rugosa
ACAGAATCGGTGGAAAAGGTTTTTCACCTTAATGCATAGAAGGTGCATTAAGGTGAAAAACCTTGAGGGTTTACAACCCCTTTTAAAGTGATTGTAAAGTCTCGTTTTAACAAAAAACAAAAAACATGTTATACTTACCCCCTCTGTGCAGTTGGTTTTGCCCAGAGCAGCCTGGATCCTCCTCTTCTCAGGTCCCTCTTCGCTGCTCTTGGCCCCTCCCTCCTGTTGCTATAGCTTGCTATAGGGGGCACCCGAGTGGAGTCACAGTTCCGTGTGTCCATTCAGACACGGAGCCCTGGCCTGGCCCTGCCCCCTTTCTCCCCTGATTGGCTAAATTACTTTGATTGACAATCGCTGGAGCCAATGGTGCCGCTGCTGTGTCCCGGGTGGCTAAGACACTCTTGGACATCGCTGGAGAGAGATAGGCTCAGGTAAGTAATTGGGGGTGCTGGGGAAGCTGCTACACACAGAAGGTTTTTTTATCTTAATGCATAGGATGCATTAAGATAAAAAACCTTCTGCCTTTACAGCTCCTTTAAGGAGGGAGGGAGAACATGAGGGCAGTGGAAAGGGGGTTGCATGCAGAGGTCAGAGCTGAAGAGGGGTGGAAGTGAGATGTGGATAGGGATGCAGAGGTAAGCAGCTGTGGAAGAAGGCGTAGCGCACCTCTGAACTTTGCACTGTATGTGTAGTGCACCCCTGAACTCTGTATGTAACACCCCCCTCCCCTGGACTCAGCACTTTGTATGTAATGCACTCCTGGTATTTAATGCCCCTCTAAGACCCTCCCACTATTAGTGAAATTTAACCAACCACACCCAATAATATTTGATGCAGTTTTGGAGGGTGTGTGGGGGGACGTGGTGGAGTTCCTGCGCCTATTTTCTGAGAAGAAAAAGCCCTATAGCTATATGCACATGCTCAGTTTCTCTCTATTCTCAGCACTGTGCCTAAAATCAGAACCACTAGAGGCTGTTCTGCTGTCAGGGAAGAAAGCAACAGGAATGACACAGACTGTGCTGAAGGGAACACAGATTGAGGAGGGAGAAAAAAGCAGAAGAGGTGACAGAGCAATCTCTGCTGCCAAGGAGACACAAAATTGTTAAACTTGCAAGGATAGTGCCTTTCTTTTTCGTACATAACGGGACACAGAGCAGGCTATATAATCATTACTGGGCTATACGCCACCTATAGGTGAATGGACACTAGCAATCAAAACAGGCAGGAAGCCCCCCTCTATATAACCCCTCCCACACAGGAAGTACTTCAGTTTTTTCGTCAGTGTCTAAAGAGGTGGATGGTCACTCTTAAGCTCTGTGTGAGCTTCCATGCTGTAGTCCTGAACAGGTTCTTGAGAATTAGGGGACAGCTTTCCACATCGGATCCATTTCAGACAGCTACTATGTCAAGATAAATGGTACCCGGGCTTCGCTAAGGATCACAGGCACATTGCGGGCACGCATTCGCAGTAGAGCGGCGGCCGGATGCACAGGCTCGCCTGCCCCGCGGCCCCCGCACAAAGCTAGCATGTGAACACGCCACACTTGCGCAGTAATATTAGGCTGGAGGGACCGCACGGAGCAGGCTGTTCTTGGAGGCAGGTGTGTAGCAGGTGGAAGCCTACTTAATGTTGCACATTATGTGGGACGGTAAAGAGTCTGTTGTTGACTAAAGTTACAGTCTTGCAGGGGAAAAGTATTGCTGAGGGACTTGTGTTATTTTACTCACAAGCCAGCTACTGTTGCGCTAGCAGGTTATAACTTCCAGAAAGCGCAGCTGGGGAGCACAGCAGCAAGGGGCACAAGTGTTCCACCAGCAGCCCCTGTAGAGGCCAGTCGGAGCTCTGCTGTCATAGCTTCCCCTGAAAGACTAGAGGCGGCCAGGCTGTCTGACGGCTGCGCCTATCTGGCATTGTGGCTACTGCCAGTGCTTCTACCTCAGCTTATGTTACCAAAGAGGACCTGTCATCAGCTTTAGCTGGTTTAGAAAACAAGATTGCTGATATGATTGCTTCGGTCAAATAAGGTGGTAGAAAGCGTGACAGATCCGCTTCCCTTAATCCTCCTGCATTGGAGCAAGAGTGGGTTGATGAGGTAGAAGAGGTAATGGTTAATGACTTAGCTGATATTCAAGCAGAGGTCTCTGTTTTTGGAGAATCAGGGCCTAAAGATGCCCAGATTGTGTCAGCTTCTCAGTCACAAAAGCTTCTAATCCATTCTCTTACGCAGATGGTGCGGGTAGCTTTTAAAGTTGTTGTCAAGTCATGACAACCACTTTAAACTGCAGGTAAGCCTACAATAAGGCTTACCTGTAGGTCCAGGAAATATCTCCTAAACCTGTACGGTTTAGGAGATATTCCCTGTATCTGCATGTGCCGACGTCATCGGCACATGCGCACTGAAGAATCGGCACCCGAAGTAGCCCAGGGTGCCATTTCTTCTGTATTCGTGCCGTAAATGACGGCTTCCTTGCGCATGCGCGGGAGTAACATCAGCGCGGCTCCGCCAATCACAGCACTGGAGCCCGCGCTGTGATTGGACGGAGCCACAGACCCGGAAGAAGCATGTCGTCGGTCACAGCGGTGTGCCGAGACTGCTGCAACAGCTTAGTTCCAAGGTAGGCATTTCATAATGAGCTAGTATGCACTGCATACTAGCTCATTTTGCCTTTGCTTCGCAGGGTTTTTTTTTTTTGAGGGGGGGTGGGGGCGGCTTTAAGTTACCACTTTAAGTTATTTTCAGTGGAGGTCCCTGAGACCCTATGTTTCTCCCTAGGGGTTTTTAAAAAACCTTGACAAGGTGCACAGGTGTTCCCCCTTTATCTTTCATTCATTTATTGGAGCAGGTGGTGTATTCTGCTGGGAACTCCCAGACAGGATTTTTTGTTCCTCCAAAGAGATTTTTTCTATTATATCCGATGGAAGAAAAGTTTGTTAGAAAGATGGAGCATACCAGCTGTGGATGCACCAATCTCCTCCCTGAGAATGCACAGATTTTCAGGGGTCTTGCTGATAAGAAACTGGAATCCTTGTTAAGGGCTTCTTTCTCTCTGGCAGGTTCCCCTATTCAGCCCGCAGTGGTAGCATTTGGTGTTTGTCAGGCCTTAGAGGTCCATTACCACACCACCCTAAATGCTCTCAATCTTGTCTCATCTCAGAAGCTAAGCAGGCTTGGGTCTGGTTAGTGCTTGGATAGGAGAATGCCTGGGAATACCAGGTGCTGTAGGCTAAATAGAGGGGAAGTTTCTGCTGAGGAAATGGCAGATTTTCTTCAAGCTTAGGCCTTGTTATAGATGCTCTTAGGGTCTCTATATAGAAAGTCTCCTGGTTGGCTCTCTTATCTGTGCACATGCACAGAAATGTGTGGCTAAAAGGCTGGTAAGCTGAGCTTCCCTACAAAAGGTTGCTAGCTGGTTTTCCATTTCATGGGGAACATTTGTTTGGGGATATCTTAACAGTACATCCAAAATTATCTGAAAGGAAGAGCTTGCTTCTTCCTGGGAAGAAGGCAGCTAAATGTCCCTCATTTGGGGGATCAGGATCTGCTTCCTCAGGCTTTTCAGCCCCTAGGCAGTTTCGATGGCAATGGGAGCTGGGGCCTGAGGTAAGCAGCAAGGCTTGGACCAAAAGAGGCTTTGGGTCTAAAAGTCCTTTAAAACGGTCACCAGACCTTCCTGGTGAAGGAGCGTCCCCAATCATGTGAGTGGGGGGAAGGTTCCTGCAGTTTGCAGGAGTTTGGGAATGGCTGGTTCAGGGCTAGTGGGGCATCTCCACAGTGTCTAAAGGGTACAGGCTGGATTTTCAGACCTGTTCTCATGGCCAAAACCGAACGGGGACATAAGGCCTATCGTGGATCTAAAGGCGCTGAATCATTATCTCTCAGTGCGCCTTTTCAAATGCAATCAATTCCTTCTCTCCAATTAGGATTTTCTGGCATCGTTGACATTAAGGATGTATACCTGCATATGCCAATCTTTCAGCCTCATCAAAGGTTTCTGCATCTTACAATGGAAGATTAGCACTTCCAGTTTGTGGCACTGCCCTTCGGGCTTGCAATGGCCCCTGAGTCTTCACAAAGATCCTGGCACCAGTTTTGGGCCTTCTAAGGTCTAAGGCAGGGGTTGGCAACCTCGGCACTTCAGCTGTGGTGAAACTACAAATCCCATCATGCCTCTGCCTCTAAGAGTCATGCCTGTGAATGTCAGGGTCTTACAATGTCTCATGGGACTTGTAGTTTCACCACAGCTGGAGGGCCGAAGTTGCCTGCCCCTGGTCTAAGGGGATCCTGGTGTTAGGTTATCTAGACGACCTCTTGCGCAGAGATCATTCTCTGCAGGGTCTAAAATGGAGCGTAGCTCTCACAGTTCAATTCTTAGAACTCCTGGGCTGGTTTATAGATGTTGAGAAGTCGGCCTTGGAGCTGGTTCAGCGTCTGGAATACTTGGGCCTTTTTCGCATTTCTGCAACCTTTTTCTGTGACTTTTGACATCACATGACAAGTCGTAGCCCATGATTCCCAATGAGAACCAGTCATATCTGTGTGACTTCAAGTCGCACTGACTTCAAGTAGTCCCTGTGATACTTTGGTCCAACTTTGATGCAAGTTGAGGTCCATAGACCTCAAGTTTACACATGTATTCCCTGGAATTGCGTCAAAATCGCACTACAAGTCGCAGCAGTGTGAAGGGGGCCTCAGGTCTATTTCTAGACACAGCCCAGGCAAAGCTGTTCTTGCTTCCAGAGAAGGTCAATGTCTTGAAGGTTAAAGTTCGGCAAGTAGAGGGAAAAGGCACCCTTCCATTCGGCTCTGTATGGGTCTGCTGGGAAGGATGGTGTGGTCTTTCGAGGGAATTTCTTGTACCCAGTTGCATTGCAGCCCCTTGCAGCAGAACTTCTGTCAGGGCGGAACAAGAAAATGCAACCTCTGGTTTGTTGCAAGTTCATACCCCCCAAGGCTCGTCGGAGTCTCGGTGGCTGAAAGATCGGAATGAAATACTAGGGGAGTCTTTTCTTCCAGTAGCTTGGAAGATAGTGACCACGGATGCCAGCCTCTCTGACTGTGGCACGGTCATAGAGGACTCTACAGTCCAGGGGAGATGGGTCGCCCAGATTGCAGCCTCACCTGGTAAGGGTGCAATCTGACAATGCCACGGCTATGGCTTATGTCAACCACCAGGACAACACCAAGAGCCATTTGGCTCACAAGGAAGTCAGTCAGATACTGTCTTGGGCTGACAGTAGGCAGGTGCCGGGGCTGTGCGCAGTCCACCATTCCGGGGGTGGAAAACTGGAGGGCAGACCATCTCAGCCGGAGATTTGCCGACAATTGAGTATGCCGGATGTAGATCTGTTGGCATCCCGGTTCAACAACAAAGAAGGGCCATCAGGCGTCAGTGCAGTGATTTGTATCTAGAGCTAGAGATCCCTTCGCAATCAGGGTAGATACTCTGGTAGTTTCTTGGAACCTAATTTCATGCCTAATTTATACATTTCCCCCCCATTCCTCTCCTGCCACATCTCTTACGCAAGATTCGAGAGGAAATGAGGTCTGTAATTTTTGGGGCTCCGGCTTGGCCCAGGAAGGCCTGGTATCCAGAGATAGTGAGGTTGGCAGTAGATGGACTGTGGACGCTCCCGATCTGTCACGACCTGCTGTCACAGGGTTCTATATATTACCTGAATTTACGCTAAGCTAAATTTACCTTTCATCAAGGAGTGACTCATTATTGCCTCCCGTAAAGGTTCCTCTATGTCCTTGACACTTGAATTTGGCTTTGTTGGTGCTACAGAAATAGCCCTTTGAACCTGTCAAGGAGATTCCTTTAGTCCTTTTGACACGAAAACTAGCTTCTCTTGAAGTCACTTCGACTAGAAGGGTATCGGAATTGGCGACTCTTTCTTGTAAAGAACAATATTTGGTTCTGCATCATGTTTAGTGGTGCTACGTCCTCTTCTGTCCTTTTTGCCTAAGGTCGTTTCTGCTTTTCATTTTGAATCCGGATATTATTCTACCCACTTTTGTTTTTCTCAGAATAGCTCACCAGAAAAGAAATTGTTGCACTCCTTGGATTTGGTTTGCGCAGTTAGCATTTATCTGCAGGCATCAGATGTACTGATGCATTGTTTTGTTTTGCCAGAATGGCCCAACAGTGGTCAAGCGGATTCTAAAGCATTCATTTCACTTTTGGTTTGGCTAGGTCTATGGCCTTAAGGGTAAGCTCCTCCCTTCAGGGTAAGAGCTCATTCCACTAGGGGGGTAGGAACCGCCTGGGAGTTCACTATCAGGCATCAGTGGTGCAGATTTGTAAGGCCGCTACATGGTCCTAAGTGCATAATTTATTTATTTTTTTTTTTGTGATTTGTTGTCTCCCTCCCCTCAAGGCTATTGCTCTGGGACATCCCAGTAAGTAATAATTATATAGCCTGCTCTGTGTCCCGTGATGTACGAAAAAGAAAATTTGATTTTTTTTCTACATACTTACCTTTAAAATCCATTTCTTTGAGTACATGGCTGGATGCCGCAGGATTCATTTGCAGGTAAGTAGCACATAATGGGTTACTATGCGATGTATAGTAGCCCATTATGTTTCTACTTTACAGGGGGACATAGAGGAAGTAAACCCAATCTGGGTTTACTACCTCTTCAATAATGTGGAATGTACTGTATGTTCTTTTGGTAAAGAACATTAATTGTTATCAAACAGTTATGGGTAACGTTTTGCTTTAAGCTTGAGGCTGGATTCACACTGAATTCGGATGTGGCTCACAGCAGGGGTTCGGTGCGTCCCTGTTCTCCGTTTCAGGGATGAATCTGGCCCGATTTTTTTTTTTACCTGAATTCAGGCCTGAAACAGAGCCAAAGACGTACAGGACCCCTGTGCAATCTGCTTCACAGCCACCCTGGAGATGTGTGAACCGGCTCCATAGAGAGCCGGTCACAGTCTCTTGTCATGCGAATTTATTCGCATAAGTGTGAACCCAGCCAAGTGTTAGGAGGTCAGCAGAGCTGCTGCTAGAAATCATGGGGCCCCGTACAGCCTACCTTGCAGGGCCCCCCAAATATATCAAAATAATATTTTCACTAAAAACACACTAAAATCATAATTAGCACACAAACACATAACGGAGAACCATTCTGCATCATAAGCAGGCAGAACAGGGAGGGGGAATCGGTGCCGGGGAAGCAATTACAGGAACAATGTCCTTTGTCAGTGTCGCTCCCTGCAGCAGCTGAAAGCCGGCAGGAGGAGAAACCGGCTTTCAGCTGTGCAGAGAGCCACACAGGGCATCCTTCTGTAATTGCACCTCCATCCAACCGCACCCATTCCCCCCGCTGTTTGGGCCCCCCTGTGTGCCTGGGCCCCCTACAGGAGGACTGGTGGCCCCCTATCAGCAGCCCTGGAGGTCAGACGTTACCTGAAAGTAATCCTGCCACCACACTGCCAAACCTCACTCTGATTAGTCACTGGCTGAATCTGTACAGAAACTGACACTTCTGAAAGTGTCAATCTTCTCCGGTACTCTGCTATGCCCAATGGTTCCTCCTGCCAATGCCTACATTACTACAGGACACGGTAGTCTTAATAATAAGTGGGAAGGGAGGAGCCAGTGAGCACCAGCTTGCTAACAGGGTCACTTGAAGACTGACATTTGATAGCCTGCCTATTGGGCGGGGGGGGGGGGGTATTTACTAAAGGCAAATCCACTTTGCACTAAAAGTGCACTGCAAGTGCACTTTGAAGTGCAGACGCTGTAGATCCAAGGGGGACACGCAAGGAAAATAAAACACAGGATTTTTGCTTGTATATGATTGGATGATAAAATCAGCAGAGCTTCTCCTCATTTCAGATCTTCCCCTCAGATCTACTGCGACTGCACTTCCAAGTGCACTTGTAGTGCAGAATGGATTTGCCTTTAGTAAATCAACCCCACTGTCTCCCTGCTTCTCAGTGTGCATAACAATTACCTGACAGTAAAGCACTGTAGTCAAGAGGAATGAAAACCACTAGAAAACTCTGATTATTTATATTGTGAAGCACACTCACAAGCTGGGAGCCAGTGTTTGATTTCTGGCCGTTGACAGAGCACCAACTGTTAGACTTTAGTTGATCTCTGACTCTTAGGCCCCTTTCACACTGAGGCGTTTAAAAAACACGTGCAAAGCATCAAGAGCCCAGGCGTTTTTCAAGCGCTTTTGAAGCGCTAGCATTAAATAAATAGCACATCCCCCTACATTACATCCTGTTTACTTCCTGGTATTTTGACCTTTCCACAACCTCTGGGCATTTTTCTGGCGCTTTTAACGCGCTTTTAAAGCGCTTTACATTCATTTCAATGTATATGGGCGTTTTTAATGCACTATTTTTTAGCTCAGAATTAGTAAAAAAATCATGCTTGCAGGTCTTTTTTAAACGTGGCGCCAGCGCGACGCCCCAGTGTGAACAGGTACATTGGAATTAATGGGCAGCGTTTTGGAAGTGCTATTTTTAGCACAAAAACGCTAGGAAAGCGCCTCAGTGGGAAAGGGGTCTAAGGCTGCATTCACATTACAGCATATTGAATCACGGGCAGATTTGCTGTGAATCTGCCCAAGATTTGACAGCGCCGAGGTGTGAATGGCAGAATGCAGGACTCACATTTTTGATATGCCTCAAAACATGGTGCGGGTCTGCCGCGATTGTCGGGTGATAAAGCGTGCTGCAATCACGGCAACCCGCATCGCGGGACGCATGTCGCCCAAAAATAGTTCTACTTTGGGGCAACATGCAGCGCGCTTTATCGCCCGACAATTGCGGCAGATCCACACCACGTTTTGAGGTGTCTTTCAAATGATTGGCATCTCAACTGCCGGTCCTGCGTTTTGCCATTCATACCTCGGCGCTGTCGAATCATGGGCAGATTTGCGGCAAATCTGCCCACGATTTAATACGTTGTAATGTGAATGCAGCCGGGATAGTTCACACCATATTGATGTACCCCAGTGTGTTTCCGTGTGTGTTCCTATAGGTGCATGCTACTGTGTGTTTCCGGCAGCCTGTTCGTTTCATTACAGGACAGGTAAAAGAGCATACAAAAAGTACGTGCAGGCACTATTTTTTTAAATTGCACCACACCAAACTGCATGGTACTGTGGTACCTTGCATTTGGTGAGTACAAATTCACATGCGCTTGCTAGATACATGGGGGTGCCATTACGAATTAATGGTACCTGCGTGCATCTGCAGAGGGCAGCTTATTTCCATGCAGTGTGGGAAAACATGCAGTCCTACTGCTGCATGTGAATTGGTCCTTGGAGTATAACTAATGGCAATTAGAACCCATCAGGGTTTTATTGCTGTCTGTGCCCCCATTAGCCACTTGCCAGATGCCCAGAGTAAATATACGTCATTGCTTTCACGTTAAATAAAGGTTTATGGCAGCGGCTAGCTGCCATAACCCCAGTATCATTATTTACTGGTGGCGACTCTGTGCAAGATAAAAGTTGTCCCATCAGTGGAATTGCCACGGGATCACTTTTATGGGTGGCAGGAGAGGTGATCCCCCCACCCCGTCGCTTTCCAGTCGTTACCAAGCTTACCAGAGCCGTCGGTAAACCCGAAAAGGATCTGGTGCGGCCGATGGCTAGGCAGGAAGTCAAGTAAGGGCAAGATGGCCCCCACTTGACTCTATGCCCTTGGAGGAAAGGAGTGACCTCTGACGCAGTGTTGCCAACCTCCAGCAGCGGTTTTTACTGGCAAAACATAGAAAATTTACTGGCAGAGCACATTTTTTACTGGCAACTTTAAAAAAAGGAGAACTCCTATTAAAAACGAAGACAATAGATATTTAAACACAACATGGAAACGCTGACAATACCCATATCAAACACAAACACCCTCGGTTCACCTGAGCCACCTACCATCAGACTCAGCCTGGACCTGGGCTCAGTCAGTGGGCTGCGATTGGGAAATTTCCTGGACCTGCTGCACAGTGCACTGCACATACATCACACACCCCTGGACCGGTTCGCCTGAGCCAGAGCCACCCACCCATCAGATTCAGCCTGCCCTGGACCAGGGACTCGGAGGTAACTGACTGAGAAGAAGTTAGAACTCAACTCAGGCCTGCAATGCAGTACAGCCCTGCATGTCCGACTCTGTTGTCCCCCCTCTCAGTCCTCCACATGTCCGCCCCATCTCCGGCGTCTGCTGCTCTGTCAGTGTGTCTGCGGTGTGCTCCAGGCAGCCCGCTCTGCCCCACGTCCATGAGGCTCCTCCATCCGCCCGCTCTGCTCCTGCCTTTCTATAGGCTGGCTGGCAAAATCCAATGACATCATGTGCTGCGCACCACCGCGCGACTCAGACAGCTCAGGTCAGGATCGGAAGGTCTCAGGGACTTACGGAATTGCATGCCCATGCGCAGTTCTGACCCGAATGAGTTGCTGCCATTTTTACTGGCACAAATCAGCAGCTACGGACTTTTACGGACGGCAAAAATGTGCCCTGTTTTTACTGGCTGTCCGTAAATTTACGGACGGTTGGCAACACTGCTCTGACGTCACTTCCGGTTCTTGGGCAGATAGTCAAGTCAAAATTTTTTTTTTTTTTTTGTTTTGTTTTTTTTGCTTTTAAAAAGGTAAATGACCCCAGATTTCTCAATAAAGAGGACCTCTCATGCTTATTTCTATTACAAGGGATGTTTCCATTCCTTGTAAGAGGAATAAAAGCCATAATAAATAAATAAAGGGACAGTGTAAAAATAAAAAGTAAAATAAAAATAAATAAATAAGAAAAAAAATAAAATAAAGCGCCCCATCCCTCATGTGCAGAAGCGAACGCATATGTAAGTTGCGCCTGCATATGTAAACGGTGTTCAAACCACACATGTGAGGTATCGCCGCGATCGTTAGAGCAAGAGCAATAATTCTAGCACTAGACCTCCTCTGTAACTCTAAACTGGTAACCTGGACACATTTGTAAAGTGTCCCCTATGAAGATTTTTAACCACTTGCAGACCGCAGTCTGACGGCGACAAAGTGGCTCGATATCGCAAACCAGCGGCTGCGATATCCCTCACTGTGAGCGCGCGCGCCGCCGGAGGCTCATTCACTGTGTTGGGGGGGGGGCAGGGAGCGTGTAGGGCGGACTTGATCGCCGCCAGCTACCCGCGATGGCCCCCCCGCAGTGAAAGAACGGAGGTCCGTGTAAGTAAACGCGGATCTCCGTATATGGAGACCGTGATCACTCCCTTCCCCCAGTCAGGCCAGCCCACATACAGTTAGAACACGCCCAGGGAACACAGTTAACCCTTAGAGCGCCCACTCCAGGTTAACCCCTTCACTGCCAATGGCATTTACACAGTAATCAGTGCATTTTTATAGCACTGATTGTTGTATAAATGCCAGTGGTCCCAAAAAAGTGTCAAAATGGTCTGACAAGTCCGCTGCAATATTGCAGTACCGCTAAAAATCACAGATCATCGCCATTACTAGTAAAAAATAAAAAATAAATAAAAACCCCAGAAATGAATTCTCATCATCCGTAAATGAGGCAACTTTTGTGCAAACCAATCAATAAACGCAGATTGCGATTTTTTTTTTTTACCAAAAATATGAGGCCAAAAAATATAAATCGGCCAAAACCAATGAAAAAGAATGTTTTTTTATATATTTTTTTTGGGATTCGTATTTTAGCAAAAAGTAAGAAATTTGGGTTTTTTTGCACAATTGTCGCTCTTATTTTGTTTATAGCGGCGATCAGAAATGACGCAGAGGTGATCAAATACCACCAAAAGAAAGCTCTATTTGTGGGAAAAAAAGGACGCAAATTTTTTTTGGGTACACGTCGCACGACCACGCAATTGTCAGTTAAAGCAACACAGTGACGAAATCGCAAAAAGTGCTCTGGTCCTAAAGTGGGAAATCCTTCCGGGGCTGAAGTGGTTAAGTACCGTAGTCTGTTGCCATTCCATGAGCATGCGCAATTTTAAAGCATGACATGTTAGGTATCTATTTATTCTGCGTAACATCATCTTTCACATTATACAACAAAATTGGGCTTATTTTGTAACTCAAAAAAGTGTATTTTTTACAGCAAAAATTGAGTTTGAAAGACCGCAGAGCAAATACAGTGTGACATAAAATATTGCAACAATTGGCATTTTATTCTCTAGCGTCTCTTCTAAAATAAATATGTATAATGTTTGGGGGTTCTAAGTCATTTTCTAGCAAAAAATACTAATTTAAACTTGTAAACAAAAAGTTCCAGAAAAGGCCTGGTCAGCAAGTGGTTAGAGAGTTTCACCCTCTCTATCTGTCTTGTTTACCATTATATAATTGTGTTCCTAATATACCCTAGCAAAATGTGGGTGCTGATGAACCTCCACCTTATCCATCGCCAATGTATGCAATATGATGCTTCTAGCTCTGCAAGATGGAATGGACTCGATCACTCCAGCTTTTCTCTTGTTTCATCACCCAGTGCCCATTTAAAAAAAAAAAAATTGAAGCCTACAAGACAATAGCATAATGAGCTAGTATGCACCGCATACTAGCTCATTATGAAATATTTACCTTGAAACGAAGATCCTGCCGGGCTGCTCGGTCCACTCTGTGGGAGCGGACATCTTCCTTCGGATCTTGCTTCCTGTGACTGGCCGGAGCCGCGAGACATCACTCCCGCGCGTGATCCGTCTTCCCGGAAAGGTCCGGCCCTATTGCCGGGACATACACGGCGCATGCGCCATGACATACAAACACCACAGCATCTTGGAGAGGGAATATCTCCTAAATTGTATAGGTTTAGGGGATATTCATTTTACCTACAGGTAAGCCTTATTATAGGCTTACCTGTACGTAAAAGTACAAAAATTGGGTAGACAACCGCTTTAAAGATTTCTGCTATTGTACAGGGGATGATTGGATTTGCATAAATGAAGGTGTATACACAGCTTAATTGCTTACAGTTTTATTCTCTGTATTGGTTCATAAGTTTGTTTTACTTGGGTAATGGACTTGTGTCAGAGTGTGTGACTGTGGTGGGACATTAGTGTGTAAGCTCTTCTGGTGCAGAGACTGTTGTGACTGGCTCAGTGTCTTCTGTAGAGAACTGGAGAATTTGTCAGAGCAATATAAATGTATAATATTAGTCATGTGTGACTGTGGTGGGCCATTAGAGTGTAAGCTCTTCTGGTGCAGAGACTGGTGTGACTGGCCCAGTGTCTTCTGTACAGCACTGTAGAATTTGTCAGAGCAATATAAATGTATAATATTAGTCATGTGTGACTGTGGTGGGCCATTAGAGTGTAAGCTCTTCTGGTGCAGAGATTGGTGTGACTGGCTCAGTGTCTTCTGTACAGCACTGTAGAATTTGTCAGAGCAATATAAATGTATAATATTAGTCATGTGTGACTGTGGTGGACCATTAGAGTGTAAGCTCTTCTGGTGCAGAGACTGGTGTGACTGGCTCAGTGTCTTCTGTACAGAACTGGAGAATTTGTCAGAGCAATATAAATGTATAATATTAGTCATGTGTGACTGCGGTGGGCCATTAGAGTGTAAGCTCTTCTGGTGCAGAGATTGGTGTGACTTTCTCAGTGTCTTCTGTACAGCACTGTAGAATTTGTCAGAGCAATATAAATGTATAATATTAGTCATGTGTGACTGTGGTGGGCCATTAGAGTGTAAGCTCTTCTGGTGCAGAGATTGGTGTGACTGGCTCAGTGTCTTCTGTACAGCACTGTAGAATTTGTCAGAGCAATATAAATGTATAATATTAGTCATGTGTGACTGTGGGGGGACATTAGAGTGTAAGCTCTTCTGGTGCAGAGATTGGTGTGACTGGCTCAGTGTCTTCTGTACAGCACTGGAGAATTTGTCAGAGAAATATAAATGTGTAATATTAGTCATGTGTGACTGTGGTGGGACATTAGAGTGTAAGCTCTTCTGGTGCAGAGACTGGTGTGACTGGCTCAGTGTCTTCTGTACAACACTGTAGAATTTGTCAGATCAATATAAATGTATAATATTAGTCATGTGTGACTGTGGTGGGACAGTAGAGTGTAAGCTCTTCTGGTGCAGAGACTGTTGTGACTGGCTCAGTGTCTTCTGTAGAGAACTGGAGAATTTGTCAGAGCAATATAAATGTATAATATTAGTCATGTGTGACTGTGGTGGGACATTAGAGTGTAAGCTCTTCTGGTGCAGAGACTGGTGTGACTGGCTCAGTGTCTTTTGTACAGAACTGTAGAATTTGTCAGAGCAATATAAATGTATAATATTAGTCATGTGTGACTGTGGTGGGACATTAGAGTGTACATTTTTGTTTATTACAAATCTTAAAACCATACAACTGAATAAAAACAGATTTACTGTACATATACACAACAAATAAATAAATGCATAAACGTAAACAAACAAGCTTACGGTATATAAGCAAATAACAGATATGAAAACATATTTTTTTTCCGAAAATAACATAAATAGAACTATATACAAATAAACATAGTTTTATTATATAAAACGACTAAATTATGCAAAACACAACCCTACCTCAACCTAAACACACCCTCAGGCTAAGAAAGGATTAAACATTTAACCCATGTGTAAGCTGGTATGGATGACTCAATGTTCTCTGCACAGCACTGCAAAATATGGATGAGATATATAAATGTATAATTATAATAGTGTGCAACTGTGGGGGACATTGGAGTGTAAGCTCCTCTGGTGCAGAAGCTGAAGTGACTGGCTCAGTGTTCTCTGTACAGCACTGTGGAATATGTCAGAGCTATAGAAATGTGTAATAATAATAATAACAAAAGTGTTTATAGTGGTGGTATATTTGTTCAGTGCAGCGGGGACATTAGAGTGTAAGCTCCCCTGGTACAGGGAAGTGTATGAATTCCTCAATGTTCTACGTATAGCGCTGTGGAACACATCAGAGCTATATAGACATAGAGTAAAATAGTGTGTCACTCACTGTCTTGGGATATTCGAGTGTAAGCTCTTCTGTTGCTGAAATTGATGTGAATTGTTCAATAAGGTGTTAAAGTTATGTAACAAAATCATGTTTGATGTCAATAATACTTTTCTGGAACAGTGACAGTCCCCTTTAAAGACTTGCAGAGTCCACTGTAGTAAAACCTTTTGGGTCTCATCAAGTTTTTATCAGAAATGCTCAGTCCATCAAGGGTTAAATAGTTACAGAGGTGTAGAAAGTGGAACAGGAATGTGGTGTGTACATGACCCCGGTGACCTGCGTTGTATTTCTGCATTGCTGTTCCTTAACAGTGCAGGGTATGTATACGGCTCCTTTTAACTTTTTGTAATTTATTGTTTATTTATACATAAATCTCAACTGCTGGAAGAACTGCAAGTTCCAGCAAGTGGCAAGGCGTGCTGATACTTCTTGTCCCTTAACCACAGCAGGGTCCCAAGTCTAATTGACCATGGTTGGCTTGCCATTGGATCAAGGGCTGGCTGAAAGAGAGAGAGTGTGTTCTCCTATAGGTTTTTTTATAAGCAGCAGTTCCTGTCCCTGTATGGAAGACTCATGTACATTTAATAATACGCATGCCTCTTTATTAGTTAGCATGTCCCTATATTAATGTGTGTAACCTGCCACTATAGAATATTTCTGAGTATTAATAAAGCCTTCTCAATATTAATAATGTTCCTAAGTATGGCCCTGTATGAATGTGCTTGTCTCTATATCAATGAGTATGCTTTTAGAATTAATGACCCTGTCCCCCTTTATGATCCTTTTCCAACATTAATAAACACACACCTATAGTATGACCATATATTCTGACATTATTGAGCTTGCCCTTATATTACTGAATAGAGCCCTTTCTTAATGAATCTGACCCTTTGTATTAATGAGACTATGCCTATGAGCATGTCCCTATATTAATAACCCTGTCCCTATATACATTAATGAGTATGTCCCTATATTAATAACCCTGCCCCTATATACATTAATGAGTATGTCCCTATATTAATAACCCTGTCCCTATATACATTAATGAGTATGTCCCTATATTAATAACCCTGTCCCCATATTCACTAATGATCATGTCCCTATATTAATAACCCTGTCCCCATATTCATTAATGAGCATGTCCCTATATTAATAACCCTGTCCCCATATTCATTAATGAGCATGTCCCTATATTAATAACCCTGTCCCCATATTCACTAATGAGCATGTCCCTATATTAATAACCCTGTCCTCATATTCACTAATGAGCATGTCCCTATATTAATAACCCTGTCCTCATATTCACTAATGAGCATGTCCCTATATTAATAACCCTGTACCTGTATACAAAAAATGAGCATGTCCCTATAATTATAACCCTGTCCCTGTATATAAAGAATGAGCATGTCCCTATAATTATAACCTTGTCCCTGTATAAAAGAATGAGCATGTCCCTACCCTAAATACCATGCCCTTATGTTAATGGGACTGCCCCTACTTTAATGATCATGTTCTCATACTAAGGGGAATTTCCCCACCATTAGTGGGCCTGTCACCACATTACTAAACTTATCCTTATATTAATGAATGAAGGGGGGTGGAGAGCTGATTGGAGGGAAGGGCCACACCCCCTTCACACAGCACATAGAAACAGAGCTGAGGCTGTCAATCAGCTGGAGATCCCTCCCCGTCACCATTTTTCTCTTGGTGTCAGGAAAACTTGTCAGAAGGGACTCATGCTGATAGCAGAGGAACAAAGCAGCAGACAGAAATGACACTTAGTGCTCTGGATTGACACAAGCACAAACACTAGAAGGATATGCTTTGTTCATACTTCATGTCTGAAGTTTACAACCACTTTAAAGAGCCTGCGTCTGTATTAGATAGACTATCCGTATATAAATGAGCCTTTCGAAAAGTTAATTAACCTGTCCCTAGTATAAGGAGCATGCCCCTGTTCACTAAGCTTGTTCTTTCATTGATTATCTGAAAATTAATGAGCATATCCTTGTTTACCAAGCCTGCCCTAATATTAATTAGCTTATCCCTGTATCAGGGAGCATACCCTTGTTAAGCAACCTGTTTCTGTTAATATACCTGTCCCTAAGGTCCCATTTAGATCTATGCATGTTTATAGTGGAGCATTATTTTTGACAGATTAGGTAGGTGCATAAACATGCGTTTTCTGTGTTCATCGCCACGCTTTTGAGGGATGTTGCAGTTACCAGCCCCAGCTGAAGGCTTGTTAAAGCGGAGTTCCACTCAAAAGTGGAACTTCCGCTTTAAGGGAAGGTGACCCCCCGACATGCCACAATTGGCATGTCATTTTTTTGGGGGTGGGGGGGGGGACCACTACCTCTCCTAGAGCTGCGGCTCCAGAAGGAAGTCCACCTTCCCCCTTCCCTCTCGGTGATCTTCTGGTACACATCACAGGTCCCACAAGATACACCAGCCATTCACAAAGTGCAGCGCGACTCGCGCATGTGCAGTGTGCGCCCTGCTTTGAGGCCAAAGGCGGGTGCCCATACTTGTGATGCCGGCGCCGCCAAGGGGAGGGGGCGAATGGCGAGCCCTTGGGCGACCGCATCGCTGGAGCGAGGGACAGGTGAGTGTCCGATTGTTAAAAGTCAGCAGCTACACTTTTTGTAGCTGCTGACTTTTACCTGGGTGGAACTCCACTTTAAGGCTCCATTCACACTAGTGCGTTTTTTGATGCATTTTGCAGTTTGCAGAAATGCAGGGAATGTTTTTAACATGGGTTCCAATGGAACATGTTCACATCAATGCTTTTTTGTGCCTCTGCGTTTTTGGAAAGGGTCGGGGACTTTTTTCATGCAAAAAGCAGCGTTTTGCATATAATAGACTTCAATGGGCTAGCATGAAAAATGTAAGTGCTGCGTTTTGCGGTTTAAATCTGCCTAGCAACAAGATTCCCCCCCCCCAAAAAAAATATAATATTTAAAAAAAAAATGCGAAATGCAAAAACGCGGTAAAAAAAAATGTGGAAAGCACAGCAAAAAAACAGTGAAGAAACCCTGAAAAGCAACATGCATTGATGTGAATCGAGCCGAATACCTGTTGCCAATGCATAAAAACGCGTTATGTGCCTGTTAAGCTCGATTCACACCTATGCAGTTTGCTTTTGATCATTTCTGCAGTGCTTCTTGCTGTGCGTATAGAGTTTTTGCACACGTGATTTTGCAGTGATTTGCGTTTTGCATTTTTTTATGCTTATTTTTTTTCCCCCCCAATCTGTTGTTGGGCAGATTAAAAAAAGCGCAAAATCGCAGTAAAATCACGGCAAGTACACACTACATTCTTTTCTGCAGTTTCTCCATTGAAGTCTATTATATAAAAAAAAACAAAAAAAAACAAAAATGCAAAGTTTTGCGTTTAAGAAAGTCCCTCACCCTTTGCAAAAAAGCATAGATGTGAAGGTGAAACCATGTTAAATGAACTGTGTTTCTGCAAAAAAAAAAGCACCAAAAAACACGAAAGCCTAAAACATAGAAAAAAATCGTATTTTTAAAAACGCACTGCACTGAAACGCTGACATGGGAATAGTCGCTATATTATGGGAAACCATGACACGTGATTTTAGTGCATCCGAACGCCAGTGTTAAGATGCAATCAGTGCAAATGCTAATAAAGGAGCGTGCCCTTGTAGAAGATACCCTGTAGCTGGATTTCAGATCCTGGCCTGGTATGGGAGCTTGCCCCTGTGTGGCTGGGCCAGTCCCTATATTTTTGCAGGCTGTCCACAGCCTTTCCTTCTCCTTGCAGGAAGCACATTGTGGCGTTTGCAGACAGAGTTGGCTCTGTTCCAGCATTTGCTTCTGCTGCCCCCCCCTCCTTCCCCCCCTTCTCCTTCCCAGCCAACCACAACCCTCCACCGGCAGCACGTGAACCGCTCTCTTAGACAAAGAAAATTCTCAGTTCTTTCCCCCCTTTGGCCCCCAACCTATCCCACCCCCTCCCACCCCCCCTTCCCATCTCTCTGCAATATCTGAGAGAGGGGGTGTGAGAAGAGGGGGGATGTTGGGGGGGCGTGAGGAGGACACAACACCTGACTGCATCCTCACTGCTGTACAGCACCAGGGTTTATGGGTATGTCCCTTCACCTCTTTCCTGGGATCATTTCCTTATTTTTGCCATTTGCGGCCATGTTGTGGTGGTGGTGGTGGTGGGAGAGAGCAGGGAAAGTGAGTGAGAGAGAGAGAAAGTGAGAGAGAGAAGGGGAGCGAATGAGGACAGAGAGTGCTGAGTAAGATTGTTTTTTTTTTTTTTTTGCGTCCTGTGATTGAAGCAGGAGGATGGCGCTGGCACCCTCCTCCAAGATGCGCACTGAGGCTTCCTTCTCCCACATCTGTGCCAGGAAAGGGGGATTCCTAGTGACGGCAGTGTTGTACCCAGGCTCCCGAGATGCTCACATGGTTAAGAACCTTTTCCTTGTGGGCATGCAGAGGGTTAAAGCATATTATTTGCAGCAACAGTGCCGTAACTAGGTACCCGCAGGTTTAACTGTTCTTTTAAAGTGGCAGTTGACGTACTTTACTGGCACTGCCAAAGAAAAGTATTGACAGTGTACTGTCATCAAGGGGGTCCTCACCAAGTTAAAATGTACTTCTTATGGGAGCAGTTACGTACAGGACATCTAGGTCACTCATATGGTTAGGAACATGCTCCTTGTGATGCCATGTCATTGGCGTTCGCCGGGTCAAGAACATACAACAGTACCATCACATGCATTGCGGTTCAATGCATGGCAGAAATGGTGCAGGTCCAGTTCTTGGTCCTGCCAGCCCATTCAAAATGAATCGGCTTTCTTAATGCAGAGCGCTCTAACACACAAAAAGTATACTATACAGTGCGGGCATTAATAGGTGCCCTTAAAGTTGCTGGCTCTGGGAATTGTTGGTATTATTTCTGGCTGCACAACCTAGCGGGTCACTGACCTGGGACTGGAGTTCACAGGTTTTTGCTTGCCTGTTCTAGGTCAGCCTGGGAGAAGGTAATCCTCCTCTAGCTTAACAATGGCAGCTTCCATATTTAGAAAGGTTCTCTTCAAAACATGGCTGTACCATGCGGCATTCAGGGGGTTACGATGGTGTTCTTCGTGATGACTGTACCATTCTAGTATTCTAGAGAATGTACAATACTTCGTAGTAAGCCCATAGGGTGAAGACTTGTTCCTCCATAATGGGCAACCTCATAGTTTCCCAGGTTAAGCCAAGTTCCTTGTGATGACAGTATAGCGCTGCTCTACTCTCACAAGGTCCATAGACACTTTTACAGGTTAATAGTCCTTTCCATAGGATGCCAAAGTCTTACTGGGCAACTTTGGTTTTCACAAGATCAATGCCATATTCCTTGTGGTATCCACTCACAAGGGTTATCAGTTTTTTATGGCATCAGCCCCTGGTTAAGGAACTGATGAAGACAACATCATACCAGGGAACTAGGGGATATGAAATGTATGAAAAACCAATTTGTTGGTGGTGTGGCCTTAGACGACTGCAGCTTTGATGGGGTTAAGATCTCCAGTTCCAAGCTGGTTAAAGATGGACTATCTGTGATGGCAATGCCGCAGCACCTCCCGGCTGGCAACAGGTTGGAGGATTTATACCTATCAGAGGCAATACTACACCAGGCATGATCAGGGGTACAAATGTTATGTTTGGGGTATGCTGTGAATTGTGGTACATAAACCACAAGCTGGGATTCCCCATGATGATCTCCTTCATATTATTTGCCATTCTTATTATTTCCAGGACAGCCTCCAACAACGTCACATTCATTGCATTTGTTTTTGCCTGTTTGTAAACTGCGTACAATCCGGTCATGTCTTTATGTATTCTGCTCTTGAAGTATATGTTTTGAATCGATAGCCAGCAGATGGCTGTTGTTATACTGTAGTGGAGTCCTGTCCTCAACTGGTGCACTGCGATCAGAAAGAAGTGATGATTAATATACATATACCATATGTAGAAATGCATTTTTTGTCATGGAGTCTAGTGTGTGCTCTTCGGATTCATCCTATAGCTGGCTGTGCAGGGATCAGGTGTGCAGTGCACTCTACAGGGCCACGTGTGGAGTATACTGTACGGGGTCAGGTGTGGTGTATACTGTACGGGGTCAGGTGTGGTGTATACTGTACGGGGTCAGGTGTGGAGTACTTTACAGGGTCAGGTGTGGAGTATACTGTACAGGGTCAGGTGTGGTGTATACTGTACGGGGTCAGGTGTGGAGTACTTTACAGGGTCAGGTGTGGAGTATACTGTACAGGGTCAGGTGTGGAGTATACTGTCCAGGGTCAGGTGTGGAGTATACTGTCCAGGGTCAGGTGTGGAGTATACTGTCCAGGGTCAGGTGTGGAGTATACTGTGCAAGGATCAGGTGTGCAGCACACTCTAGAGGGTCAGGTGTGGAGTATACTGTACAGGGTCAGGTGTGGAGTATACTGTCCAGGGTCAGGTGTGGAGTATACTGTCCAGGGTCAGGTGTGGAGTATACTGTCCAGGGTCAGGTGTGGAGTATACTGTCCAGGGTCAGGTGTGGAGTATACTGTACAAGGATCAGGTGTGGAGTATACTGTGCAAGGATCAGGTGTGCAGCACACTCTACAGGGTCAGGTGTGGCGTATACTCTACAGGGTCAGGTGTGGAGTATACTCTACAGGGTCAGGTGTGGAGTATACTCTACAGGGTCAGGTGTGGAGTATACTCTACAGGGTCAGGTGTGGAGTATACTGTACAGGGTCAGGTGTGGAGAATACTGTACAGGGTCAGGTGTGGAGTATACTGTACAGGGTCAGGTGTGGAGTATACTGTACAGGGCCAGGTGTGGAGTATACTGTACAGGGCCAGGTATGGAGTATACTGTACAGGGTCAGTGTGGAGTATACTGTACAGGGTCAGGTGTGTGGTATACCGTACAAGGTCAAGTGTGTAGTATACTCTACTGGGTCAAGTGTGGAGTATACTGTACGGGGTCAGGTGTGGAGTATACTGTACAGGGTCAGGTGTGGAGTATACTGTACAGGGCCAGGTGTGGAGTATACTGTACAGAGTCAGGTGTGGAGTATACTGTGCAAGGATCAGGTGTGCAGCACACTCTACAGGGTCAGGTGTGGAGTATACTGTACAGGGTCAGGTGTGGAGTATACTCTACAGGGTCAGGTGTGGAGTATACTGTCCAGGGTCAGGTGTGGAGTATACTGTGCAAGGATCAGGTGTGCAGCACACTCTAGAGGGTCAGGTGTGGAGTATACTGTACAGGGTCAGGTGTGGAGTATACTGTACAGGGTCAGGTGTGTGGTATACTGTACAGGGTCAGGTGAGTAGTATACTCTACAGGGTCAAGTGTGGAGTATACTGTACAGGGTTTGGTGTGGAGTATACTGTACAGGGCCAGGTGTGGGGTATACAGTACAGGGTCAGGTGTGGGGTATAATATACAGGGTCAGGTGTGGAGTATACTATACAGGGTCAGGTGTGTAGTATACTCTACAGGGCCAGGTGTGGAATATACTGTACTGGGTCAGGTGTGGTGTATACTGTACATGGTCAGGTGTGTAGTATACTGTACAGGGCCAGGTGTGGCGTATACTGTACAGGGCCAGGTGTGGCTTATACTATACAGGGTCAGGTGTGTAGTATACTCTACAAGGTCAGGTGTGTAGTATACTCTACAGGGCCAGGTGTGGAGTGTACTATACAGAGCCAGGTGTGGGGTATACTGTACAGGGTCAGGTGTGTGGTATACTGTACAGGGTCAGGTGTGTAGTATACTGTACAGGGTCAGGTGGGGGGTATACTGTACAGGGCCAGGTGTGGGGTATACTGTACAGGGTCAGGTGTGGAGTATACTATACAGGGTTACTTGTGTAGTATACTCTACAGGGCCAGGTGTGGAATATACTGTACAGGGTCAGGTGTGTAGTATACTGTGCAAGGTCAGGTGTGTAGTATACTCTACAGGGCCAAGTGTGGAGTATACTGTACAGGGTCAGGTGTGGGGTATACTGTACAGAGCCAGGTGTGGGGTATACTGTACAGGGTCAGGTGTGGAGTATACTATACAGGGTCAGGTGTGTAGTATACTCTACAGCGCCAGGTGTGGAATATACTGTACAGGGTCAGGTGTGGTGTATACTGTACATGGTCAGGTGTGTAGTATACTCTACAGGGCCAAGTGTGGAGTATACTGTACAGGGTCAGGTGTGGAGTATACTGTATAGGGCCAGGTGTGGCGTATACTGTACAGGGTCAGGTGTGGAATTTACTGTACAGGGCCAGGTGTTGGGTATACTGTACAGGGTCAGGTGTGGATATACTATACAGGGTTAGGTGTGTAGTATACTCTACAGGGCCAGGTGTGGAATATACTGTACAGGGTCAGGTGTGTAGTATACTGTACAGGGTCAGGTGTGTAGTATACTCTACAGGGCCAAGTGTGGAGTATACTGTACAGGGTCGGGTGTGGAGTATACTGTATAGGGCCAGGTGTGGCGTATACTGTACAGGGTCAGGTGTGGAATTTACTGTACAGGGCCAGGTGTTGGGTATACTGTACAGGGTCAGGTGTGGATATACTATACAGGGTTAGGTGTGTAGTATACTCTACAGGGCCAGGTGTGGAATATACTGTACAGGGTCAGGTGTGTAGTATACTGTACAGGGTCAGGTGTGTAGTATACTCTACAGGGCCAAGTGTGGAGTATACTGTACAGGGTCGGGTGTGGGGTATACTGTACAGGGCCAGGTGTGGGGTATACTGTACAGGCTCAGGTGTGGAGTATACGCTACAGGGCCAGGTTGGGAATATACTGTACAGGGTCAGGTGTATAGTATACTCCACAGGGCCAAGTGTGGAGTATACTGTACAGGGCCAGGTGTGGAGTATACTCTACAGGGCCAGGTGTGGAATATACTGTACAGGGTCAGGTGTGGAGTATACTGTACATGGTCAGGTGTGTAGTATACTGTAGCAGGGATGTCAAACTGGCGGCCCTCCAGCTGTTGCGGAACTACAAGTCCCATCATGCCTCTGCCTGTGGGAGTCATGCTTGTAACTGTCAGCCCAGCAATGCCTCATGGGAATTGTAGTTCCGCAACAGCTGGAGGGCCGCCAGTTTGACACCTGTGCTGTACAGGGTCAGCAGTGGAGCATACTGTACAGGGTTAGGTGGGGTGCATACTGTACTGTGTAAGGTGTGGAGTATACTGTACAGGACCAGGTGTGGAGTATACTGTACAGGGCCAGTTGTGGAGTATAATGTACAGGTTCAGGTGTGGAGTATACTCTACAGGGCCAGGTGGGGAATATACTGTACAGGGTCAGGTGTGTAGTATACTCCACAGGGCCAAGTGTGGAGTATACTGTACAGGGCCAGGTGTGGAGTATACTATACAGGGTCAGGTGTGTAGTATACTCTACAGGGCCAGGTGTGGAATATACTGTACAGGGTCAGGTGTGGAGTATACTGTACATGGTCAGGTGTGTAGTATACTATACAGGGTCAGCAGTGGAGCATACTGTACAGGGTTAGGTGGGGTGCATACTGTACAGTGTAAGGTGTGGAGCATACTGTACAGGACCAGGTGTGGAGTATACTGTACAGGGCCAGTTGTGGAGTATAATGTACAGAGCCAGGTGTGGAGTATACTATACAGGGTCAGGTGTGTAGTATACGCTACAGAGCCAGGTGTGGAGTATACTATACAGGGTCAGGTGTGGAGTATACTGTCCAGGGTCAGGTGTGGAGTATACTGTGCAAGGATCAGGTGTGCAGCACACTCTAGAGGGTCAGGTGTGGAGTATACTGTACAGGGTCATGTGTGGAGTATACTGTACAGGGTCAGGTGTGTGGTATACTGTACAGGGTCAGGTGTGTAGTATACTCTACAGGGTCAAGTGTGGAGTATACTGTACAGGGTTTGGTGTGGAGTATACTGTACAGGGCCAGGTGTGGGGTATACAGTACAGGGTCAGGCGTGGAGTATACTATACAGGGTCAGGTGTGGAGTATACTATACAGGGTCAGGTGTGTAGTATACTCTACAGGGCCAGGTGTGGAATATACTGTACTGGGTCAGGTGTGTAGTATACTGTACAGGGCCAGGTGTGGCGTATACTGTACAGGGCCAGGTGTGGCGTATACTATACAGGGTCAGGTGTGTAGTATACTCTACAAGGTCAGGTGTGTAGTATACTCTACAGGGCCAGGTGTGGAGTATACTATACAGAGCCAGGTGTGGGGTATACTGTACAGGGTCAGGTGTGTGGTATACTGTACAGGGTCAGGTGTGTAGTATACTCTACAGGGCCAAGTGTGGAGTATACTGTACAGGGTCAGGTGGGGAGTATACTGTACAGGGCCAGGTGTGGGGTATACTGTACAGGGTCAGGTGTGGAGTATACTATACAGGGTTAGTTGTGTAGTATACTCTACAGGGCCAGGTGTGGAATATACTGTACAGGGTCAGGTGTGTAGTATACTGTGCAGGGTCAGGTGTGTAGTATACTCTACAGGGCCAAGTGTGGAGTATACTGTACAGGGTCAGGCGTGGGGTATACTGTACAGAGCCAGGTGTGGGGTATACTGTACAGGGTCAGGTGTGGAGTATACTATACAGGGTCAGGTGTGTAGTATACTCTACAGCGCCGGGTGTGGAATATACTGTACAGGGTCAGGTGTGGTGTATACTGTACATGGTCAGGTGTGTAGTATACTGTACAGGGTCAGGTGTGTAGTATACTCTACAGGGCCAAGTGTGGAGCATACTGTACAGGGTCAGGTGTGGAGTATACTGTATAGGGCCAGGTGTGGGGTATACTGTACAGGGTCAGGTGTGAAGTATACTATACAGGGTCAGGTGTGTAGTATACTCTACAGGACCAGGTGTGGAATTTACTGTACAGGGCCAGGTGTGGGGTATACTGTACAGGGTCAGGTGTGGAGTATACTATACAGGGTTAGGTGTGTAGTATACTCTACAGGGCCAGGTGTGGAATATACTGTACAGGGTCAGGTGTGTAGTATACTGTACAGGGTCAGGTGTGTAGTATACTCTACAGGGCCAAGTGTGGAGTATACTGTACAGGGTCGGGTGTGGGGTATACTGTACAGGGCCAGGTGTGGGGTATACTGTACAGGGTCAGGTGTGGAGTATACTCTACAGGGCCAGGTGGGGAATATACTGTACAGGGTCAGGTGTGTAGTATACTCCACAGGGCCAAGTGTGGAGTATACTGTACAGGGCCAGGTGTGGAGTATACTATACAGGGTCAGGTGTGTAGTATACTCTACAGGGCCAGGTGTGGAATATACTGTACAGGGTCAGGTGTGGAGTATACTGTACATGGTCAGGTGTGTAGTATACTGTACAGGGTCAGCAGTGGAGCATACTGTACAGGGTTAGGTGGGGTGCATACTGTACAGTGTAAGGTGTGGAGTATACTGAACAGGACCAGGTGTGGAGTATACTGTACAGGGCCAGTTGTGGAGTATAATGTACAGAGCCAGGTGTGGAGTATACTATACAGGGTCAGGTGTGTAGTATACTCTACAGGGCCAGGTGTGGAGTATACTGTACAGGGCCAGGTGTGGAGTATACTGTACAGGGCCAGGTGTGGAGTATACTGTACAGGGCCAGGTGTGGAGTTTACTGTACAGGGCCAGGTGCGGTGTATACTGTACGTGGCTAGGTGTGAAGTATGCTGTGTGGGACCAGGTTTGGTGTATACTGTACATAGCTAGGTGTGAAGTATACTATGCGGGACCAGGTGTGGTGTATACTGTACATAGCTAGGTGTGGGCCAGGGTCAGGTGTGGACTATAATGTGCAGGGCCAGGTGTGGAGTATACTGTACAGGGCCATGTGTGGAGTATACTGTACAGGGTCAGGTGTGGTGTATACTGTGCGTGGCTAGGTGTGAAGTATACTATGCGGGACCAGGTGTGGTATATACTGTACATAGCTAGGTGTGGGCCAGGGTCAGGTGTGGTGTATACCGTACATAGCTAGGTGTGAAGTATACTATGCGGGACCAGGTGTGGTGTATACTTTACTTGGCTAGGTGTGAAGTATACTATGCGGGACCAGGTGTGGTGTATACTATAGGGGACCAGGTATAGAGTATACTGTGCAGGGTTAGGTTTAGAGCACATTGTATAGAACCAGGTGTAGAATTGACTGTATGTGTCCAGGTGTGAAGTATACTGTGCGGCACCAGGTGTGGTGTATACTGTACATGGCTTGGTGTGAAGTATACTATGCGGGACCAGGTGTGGTGTATACTGTACGTGGCTTGGTGTGAAGTATACTATGCGGGACCAGGTGTGGTGTATACTGTACGTGGCTTGGTGTGAAGTATACTATGCGGGACCAGGTGTGGTGTATACTGTACGTGGCTAGGTGTGAAGTATACTATGCGGGACCAGGTGTGGTGTATACTGTACATAGCTAGGTGTGGGCCAGGGTCAGGTGGTGTGGGCCAGGGTCAGGTGTGGTGTATACTGTACATAGCTAGCTGTGAAGTATACTATGCGGGATCAGGTGTGGTGTATACTGTACATAGCTAGGTGTGAAGTATACTATGCGGGACCAGGTGTGGTGTATACTGTACATAGCTAGGTGTGAAGTATACTATGCGGGACCAGGTGTGGAGTATACTATAGGGGACCAAGTATAGGGTATACTGTGCGGGGTTAGGTTTAGAGCACATTGTATAGAACCAGGTGTAGAATTTACTGTATATGTCCAGGTGTGAAGAATACTGTGCGGGACCAGATATGTTTCAGATTGTGGGGTAGACTGTAGCCAGCAAGGTGTAATGGCAGTGGAAGGTAGGTGAGATGATGGAAGTAAAAGATGTGTATGGTCACGGCGTCACTAAGACAGACAGAGAGAAATGATTTCAGGTGGATGTGTATCAGACTGTAGCGGAAGAGATCTGCTTTATAATTGAGTGTCTTACTGTAGCAGATGTGAGTAGGTGGATTTGTATTGGACTGTAGCAGTGAGTCAGCCCCTTTATAACTGTATGTAACTGACTTTATATTAGGCCATGTCCGCTGACATCCGATCCGCTAAACACAGACAGATGGAAACCCTATTTTCAATCCGTCTGGCAGAACGGATCGGATGAACACGGACAGATGGTCCGTGTTCATCCGATCCTCTATAGAGGAGAGCGTTGCTCTGACAGGTCCATTTCTGCACGGAGTGCAGAGACGGCCCTGTCATCCGCCGGGTCAGTGGGGATCAACTGCAGAGCCCCCCTGCCCCAAAGCACCAATACTCCCCATGTTCGACTGTTCTAATCGCGCATACGAACGATCGATATCGCATACAACGGTCGTTAGTACAACCTGTTGTATACGATCGTCGTCCCGTGTGTACGAGGCTTATTACTTCTCTTGTCCTGTATGCAAGGTGTAATTCTCAGTATCTGTTCTTATTCTCTATGTATTGACTCTGCACAGTACCTGTTCTCTTGTCCTGTATGCTGGGTGTAATTCTCAGTATCTGTTCTTATTCTGTATGTATTGACTCTGCACAGTACCACTTCTCTTGTCCTGTATGCTGGGTGTAATTCTCAGTATATGTTCTTATTCTGTATGTATTGACTCTGCAAAGTACCTCTTCTCTTGTCCTGTATGCTAGGTGTAATTCTCAGTATCTGTTCTTATTCTGTATGTATGGACTCTGCACAGTACCACTTCTCTTGTCCTGTATGCTGGGTGTAATTCTCAGTATCTGTTCTTATTCTGTATGTATTGACTCTGCACAGTACAACTTCTCTTGTCCTGTATGCTGGGTGTAATTCCCAGTATCTGTTCTTATTCTGTATGTATTGACTCTGCACAGTACCTCTTCTCTTGTCCTGTATGCTGGGTGTAATTCTCAGTATCTGTTCTTATTCTGTATGTATTGACTCTGCACAGTACCACTTCTCTTGTCCTGTATGCTGGGTGTAATTCTCAGTATATGTTCTTATTCTGTATGTATTGACTCTGCAAAGTACCTCTTCTCTTGTCCTGTATGCTGGGTGTAATTCTCAGTATCTGTTCTTATTCTGTATGTATGGACTCTGCAAAGTACCTCTTCTCTTGTCCTGTATGCTAGGTGTAATTCTCAGTATCTGTTCTTATTCTGTATGTATTGACTGTGCACTGTACCTCTTCTCTTGTCCTGTATGCTGGGTGTAATTCTCATTATCTGTTCTTATTCTGTATGTATTGACTCTGCACAGTACCTCTTCTCTTGTCCTGTATGCTGGGTGTAATTCTCATTATCTGTTCTTATTCTGTATGTATTGACTCTGCACAGTACCTCTTCTCTTGTCCTGTATGCTGGGTGTAATTCTCAGTATCTGTTCTTATTCTGTATGTATTGACTCTGCACAGTACCTCTTCTCTTGTCCTGTATGCTGGGTGTAATTCTCAGTATCTGTTCTTATTCTGTATGTATTGACTCTGCACAGTACCACTTCTCTTGTCCTGTATGCTGGGTGTAATTCTCATTATCTGTTCTTATTCTGTATGTATTGACTCTGCACAGTACCTCTTCTCTTGTCCTGTATGCTGGGTGTAATTCTCAGTATCTGTTCTTATTCTGTATATATTGACTCTGCACAGTACCTCTTCTCTTGTCCTGTATGCTGGGTGTAATTCTCATTATCTGTTCTTATTCTGTATGTATTGACTCTGCACAGTACCTCTTCTCTTGTCCTGTATGCTGGGTGTAATTCTCAGTATCTGCTCTTATTCTGTATGTATTGACTCTGCAAAGTACCTCTTCTCTTGTCCTGTATGCTGGGTGTAATTCTCAGTATCTGTTCTTATTCTCTATGTATTGACTCTGCACAGTACCTCATCTCTTGTCCTGTATGCTGGGTGTAATTCTCAGTATCTGTTATTTTTCTGTATGTATGGACTCTGCACAGTAATACTTCTCTTGTCCTGTATGCTGGGTGTAATTCTCAGTATCTGTTCTTATTCTGTATGTATTGACTTTGCATAGTACCTCTTCTCTTGTCCTGTATGCAGGGTGTAATTCTCATTATCTGTTCTTATTCTGTATGAGTGGACTCTGCACAGTACCTCTTGTCTTGTCCTGTATGCTGGGTGTAATTCTCAGTATACGTTCTTATTCTGTATGTATGGAATCTGCAGAGTAGCGCTTTTCCACGAGTATCTTCTGTAATGCAGTAGGGGCTTCTCTTGTTGTACCCATGCATGATACTTTGTACCATGCAGTGACCAAATGCATTCTTTTCTGTTTTAAATCAATGAAAAAACGTTGTCTAGCAAAGGAAACAGCATAATAACATTTGTTATTTTGCCCTATTCTCACAGTACGAATGTACATGTACTCTCACTTGGTGAATTGCTATGCAATTTATTTTTATAAATATACCCATAGTGTGTGAGGGTGTCAGGTACTGGATTTGCTTTTTTGCTGCCCACTCATTGCTACAAGAAGATATAGTGGTGATTGTTTAGTATGAGTAGGTTAAGTGAGACATACAGTATCTCACAAAAGTGAGTACACCCCTCACATTTTTGAAAATATTTTATTCTATCTTTTCATGTGACAACACTGAAGAAATGACACTTTGCTACAATGTAAAATAGTGAGTGTACAGCATGTATAACAGTGTAAATTTGCTGTCCCCTCAAAATAATTCAACACACAGCCATTAATGTCTAAACCACTGGCAACAAAAGTGAGTACAGCCCTAAGTGAAAACATCCAAATTGGGCGCAATTAGCCATTTTCCCTCCCCCCGGTGTCATGTGACTCGTTAATGTTACAAGGTCTCAGGTGTGGATGGGGAGCAGGTGTGTTAAATTTGGTGTTATCGCTCTCACTCTCTAATACTGGTCACTGGAAGTTCAACATGGTACCTCATGGCAAAGAACTCTCTGAGGATCTGAAAAAAAATGTTGCTCTACATAAAGATGGCTTAGGCTATAAGAAGATTGCCAAGACCCTGAAACTGAGCTTTAGCATGGTGGCCAACACCATATAGCGGTTTAACAGGACAGATTCCACTCAGAACAGACCTCACCGTGGAGAGAAAGAAAGAAGCTGAGTGCACGTGCTCAGCTTCATATCCAGAGGTTGTCTTTGGGAAATAGATGTATGAGTGCTGCCAGCATTGCTGCAGAGGTTGAAGGGGTGGGGGGGTCAGCCTGTCAGTGCTCAGACCATACGCCGCACACTGCATCAAATTGGTCTGCATGGCTGTCGTCCCAGAAGGAAGTCTCTTCTAAAGATGATGCAAAAGAAAGCCCCCAAACAGTTTGCTGAAGACAAGCAGACTAAGGACATGGATTACTGGAGCCATATCCCATGGTCTGATGAGACCAAGATAAACGTATTGGGTTCAGATGGTGTCAAGCTGGTGTGGCGACAACCAGGTGAAGAGTACAAAGACAAGTGTATCTTGCCTACAGTCCAGCATGGTGGTGGCAGTGTCATGGTCTAGGGCTGCATGAGTGCTGCCGGCACTGGGGAGCTACAGTTCATTGAGGAAACCATGGATGCCAACATGTACTGTGACATACTGAAGCAGAGCATGATACCCTCCCTTCAGGAGACTGGGCTGCAGGGCAGTATTCCATAATGACCCCAAACACCCCTCCAAGATGACCACTGCCTTGTTAACCACTTACCAACTGGGGCCCTTTTTTAGATTTGTTGGTTACAAGCTAAAAACAGTTTTTTCTTGCTAGAAAATTACTTAGAACCCCTAAACATTATATATATTTTTTTCAAACACCGTAGAGAATAAAATGGCAATCGTTGCAATACTTTTTGTCACACTGTATTTGCGCAGTGGTCTTTCAAGTGCGATTTTTTTTGGAAAAAATTAATTTTTTTGAGTTAAAAAATAAGACAACAGTAAAGTTTGCCCCATTTTTTTGTATATTGTGAAAGAGGATGTTACGCCGAGTAAATAGATACCATACATGACACGGTTGAAAATTGCGCGCACTCGCAGAATGGCGACAAAGTCCGGTACTTAAAAATTTCCATAGGCGACGCTTTAAAAAATTTTAACGGTTACCAGGTTAGAGGTGCAGATGAGGTCTTTTGCTAGAATTACTGCTCACACTCTGGCGATCGTGGCGATACCTCACATGTGTGGTTTGAACACCGTTTTCATATGCGGGCGCGCGCGACTTACGTATGCGTTTTCTTTGCTGCGCGAGCTCGCAGGGACGGTGGCGCTTTAATTTTTTTTTTTTTTCATTTTATTTACTTATTTGTTTTTAGCACTGTTCCTTTAAAAAAAATTCTGATCACTTTTATTGCTATCACAAGGAATGTAAACATCCCTTGTGATAGTAATATATGGTGACAGGTACACTTTTTGGAGGGCTGGGGGGTCTAAAAGACCCCAATCCTTCTTTTGCACTGCACAGTATTCAGATCGCCAAAAACAGCGATTCCGAATACTGTCATTTTTATAAAATTTGCGCCGTTAGCTGCCGAGTAAACCGGAAGTGACGTTATGACGTCGCTTCCCGGAATTTGCTGAAGGAGACCCGATCGGAGCCGATTCCAGCTTCTGACAGGTCTCCTTCTAGCCGGCGGACGCGCCGGATCGTCGCTCGGGTCTCCCGGGGATGGGAGGCCAGAGAAGAGGGGCGGAAGGTGACAACCCCCCCTCCCGCCCCCTGGGATAATGGCCGAACGGCTCCCGAGCTGGATCGGTCGTCATCCCCGGATAGCCGACCGTCCACTCTAAAAAACGATACTGGGATATCCTGGTACAGCCACTCAAAACCAGCCGCCGCCGATTTACGGCGCTGGTCGGGAAGTGGTTAAAGAAGCTGAGGGTAAAGATGATGGACTGGCCAAGCATGTTTCCAGACCTAAACCCTATTGAGCATCTGCAGGGCATCCTCAGACGGAAGGTGGAGGAGCGCAAGGTCTCTAACATCCACCAACTCTGTGATGTCATCATGGAGGAATGGAAGAGGACTCCAGTGGTAACCTGTGAAGCTCTGGTGAACTCCATGCCCAAGAGGGTTAAGGCAGTGCTGGAAAATAATGGTGGCCACAGAAAATATTGACACTTTGGGCCCAATTTGGGGATTTTCACTGGGGGTGTACTCACTTTTGTTGCCAGCGGTTTAGACATTAATGGCTGTGTGTTGAGTTATTTTGAGGGGACAGCAAATTTACACTGTTATACAAGCGGTACACTCACTACTTTACATTGTAGCAAAGTGTCATTTCTTCAGTGTTGTCACATGAAAAGATAGAATAAAATATTTACAAAAATGTGAGGGGTGTACTCACTTTTGTGTGATTCTGTATGTAGTCTGCCTTAGCTGACCTCTTTGTGAAAATGAGAGTCCCTTACTTTCGCTGCCTAATCCGCGACAAGCAGGTAGCCAGTGAAGTCAAACCTCTCAGACTGCATGTTTGTTTTTGGGTCTGTGACCTGGAAAGCATTGAAGCTTGAGGTTCATCATGACAAGCAAGTGTCCGGCATCTTCCAAAGGAGGTTTAGCAATAGCAAGGCAGGTGTACATATAACGCTTCGTACAGGTTTCTCTTCTGCTTTCACACTGAAAGTGCCGGCCATTAGCGGTGCTTTACTGTTGTTTAAGCAACGCTTTTTGGCCGCTAGCGGGGCGCTTTTAACCCCTAAAAAGGGGTTAAAATCTCCCCTGTTGCAGTGATTTCAAACCGCTTTTTCAGGCACTGAAAGTGCTGCCCATTCTTTCCATTAGGCAGTGGCAGTTTGGGAGTGGTGCATACAGAGCTCCCAACCCGCCCCAAAGATGCTGCTTTCCCATCCCGCAGGTGCACCGCCCCAGTGTGAAAAGTCACACTGGAATTAATGGGAGGCGGTTTTCAGGCACTTAGCAGAGATGTCCAGCACTAAAGCACCTGCAAACCGCCCTAGTGTGAAAGGGGAAAGTGGACCTGTCATTACATTTTTGTAGTGGAAAGATATCTGTTCTTGCTCAGAATAAAAACAAATCCACCATGTAGCTTAAAACCTTTGCAAAAGGTCTGCCTGCCAGCAGCATTGTGAATGCTTCACATAATTAGAGACTGAGGGGTTGATTTACTAAAGCTTGAAAGTACAACATTTGGCAGCAGCTACACACAGAAACCAATCAGCTTCAAGGTTAGATTGTCAAAGCTTGATTGAACAAGCTGAGGTTAGAAGCTGATTGGATAGCATGCAAAGCTGCACCAGTTTTTGCACTCTCCAGCTTTAGTAAATCAACCCCTGTGTATTGTTGGTGATTGAGGATTAGGAGAGCCTGCTCATCTAATGAGCAATCATAGATGCTCCTAGGCACATATAAAGTATATACAAGCTGTACTTATACCTAAAATGTATTACAGACTAGTTTCCCTTTACTAATACATGCAGCTTTTCATATTGATTAATCCATATACTGATTAATCTGTGCATTGGTTATGCAGGGCTAGGAAACAGGTCCACTTACATTTGTCCCTCCCCCAGCAGCGCATACCTACCTTTCTTTGCTCCCCTGCCCGTCCGTTTAGCTACCAGAAGTGAAAGGAAAGGGCTACGGACTCCCTGTGACAAAGCTGATTGGCCCATCGCTGTCACATGGATCACATACCTGGAAGTACAGGGTATTTCTTTTGGCTTCTGACACTGAATAGGGGAGCAAAGAAAATATAAATATATGTTGCTGGGCAGTGGGGAGGTTGTTGTTAGTATGTTGTTTGCACACGTAAAGGGCTCATTCACACCAGGCATGTTCAGCTGTACACAACACAAGGACACTGAGAACAATTATTCTCTATGTGCCTTGTTCACACCACACAATGAGCAACAAAGCATTACAGCACATGGTAACACATCACAAGTTGAATTAAGTGTTTTTGTTAACTTTCAGGCTGGATTCATACCGGTCCGGTGCGAATTCCAGCCTGTCTGCTGCCGGGAAGGGGCGGAGCCACCATTCGGCGGCTCCTGTCCGTTCCCACAGCGCAGCAGCTGCGGGGGGAGGGAGGGGGAGGAGCCACGAGCAGGGGAAATATCCCCGTTCAGTGTGGAGTGCATCTCCGGGTTAGATGCGCTCCCATTGAACACGACGTGCTGGGAATTCGCACCGCACTGCACAGAAAGGGCACATGTTTTTTGTGCAATGCGGAGTGCAAATGCACCGCACATATGTGAACCGGACACATTGAAAACAATGTGTTTTCAAGTGTCCTGCGAATTGGATGCGGTTTAAGCCGCATCCAATTCGCATAGGTGTGAACCCAGCCTTAATGAAGATTAAAGGAAAAAAAAACCTACTTCAACATTGTAATGTGTCATTGCAGCGCAGCGTTTATACGCACCATGATGCAGAACAGACAGCTAGTTCTGGGAGGCCGTCCTATGAGGGCCTCCTGTGATCGCCCGCCTGTCCTGTGGTCAAAGTGTCCGGAGGACACTGCTAATCACAGATTAATGTAAAGAGCAAATCAGTGGCTCTTTACATGTGATCAGCTGTGTCCAATCACAGCCGATCATGGATGTAAAGAGAAGCCGGTTATCGGCACTCCTTTCCTCATGCTGACAGCATGAGTAGAGGAGAGGAGAAGAGAGACGAAAACCGGCTTCTCCAAAAGGGACATGTAAAGTCTCCTGATTATCAGTGCAGTCCTTACAGTGCCCACCAGTGCTGCCAATCTCTGCCCACCAGTGCTGCCAATCAGTGTCACCTGCATAGGTGTGCGCAGCCTATTGCATTAGGGTGTGCACCTCAAATATATTAAAACATGGATGGTGTCATTAAAGCAGTGGACTGGTCAGTAGGGCAGAGGTTGGTGTCTGTAGTTTTTTATTTTTATTATTTTACTTTTTAATTATTTTTTACAATTCTTTTTAGGAGCCCTTTAGGGGCTTTGGTGAAATTTCAGCAGGGGGAATCTGCACCACACGGGGCGAATAGGGTGGGCCCAGGCACACGCCCTGTGCATGCCTATGGTCATCTGTCAGTGCCGCCTACCAATGCCCATCAGTGCCACCTACCAATGACCATCAGTGCCGCCTATCAGTGCAGCCTCATCAGTGCCCACCAGTGCCTCCTCATCAGTGCCCACCAGTGCCTCCTCATCAGTGCCCACTAGTGCTGCCTCATCAGTGCCGCCTCATCAGTGCAGCCTCGTCAGTGCAGCCTACCAATGCCCATCAGTGCCCAGTGTCGTCTATCAGTGCTGCCTATTAGTGCAGCCTCATCAGTGCCCACCAGTGCCTCCTCATCAGTGCCCTCCAGTGCCTCCTCATCAGTGCCCACTAGTGCTGCCTCATCAGTGCCTTTCAGTGCAGCCAGGGGCGTAACGATAGGGGTTGCAGGGGTTGCAATTGCAACCGGGCCCCATGGTCCAGGGGGCCCATTTGCCTGCCTTGTACACCTGAATAGGAGGGATGGCGGGGGTGGCATTTAGAGGACCCCATCTCCTCCATTTTCCTCTATCCAGTTCACTTGTTTTCTGCTGTTCCCAGGGCCCCTGTGTGCTTCCCTGGTCCCCCTGGGGCCTGCTGCAGAACTTGTGAAAGGGCCCCACTGCAGTACCGTAATAAAGGGACCCACGATGGGAGTAAAGGGCCCCAGGATCAGTGGGAAGAGGGAAGGGCCCTGGCCAGGGGTCAGGGGGCCCTTCATAATTTCCTGCACCGGGGCCCTGAAGATTCTAGTTACGCCTCTGAGTGCAGCGTCATCAGTGCACATCAGTGAAGGAGAAAAATTGCCTGTTTGCAAACTTTTATAACAAACTATGAAAAAGTTTTTTTTTTTCTTTTTAATTTTCGGTCTTTATTTGTTTATTTAGCAAAAAAAAAAAAAACAGTGGTGATTAAATACCACAAAAAGAAAGCTCTGTTTGTATGAAAAAAAAGATAAACATTTTGTTTGGGTACAGTGTTGCATGGCCACGCAATTGTCATTCAAAGTGCGACACTTCTGAAAGCTGAAAATTGGCCTGGGCAGGAAGGGGGTAAAAGTGCCCAGTAGGCAAGTGGATATACACACACTGATCAGTCATAAAATTATGATGACCCACCTAATATTGAGTAGTCCCCCTACCCCCAAAACAGCCTTGACCCATCACAGCGTGGACTCCACTAGACCTCTGAAGGCATGTTCTGGTATCTGGCACCAAGCCTCCAGTAGCAGATCCTGTAAGTTGTGAGGTGTGACCTCCATGTATCGGACTTTTAATTCCAGCACATCCTACAGATGCTCAATTGGATTGAGATCTGGAGAAGTTGGGGGCCAAGTCAACACCTTGAAGTTGTTGTGCTCCTCAAACCATTCTTGAACCATTTTTGCAGTGTGGCAGGGTGCATGTAACAATGCAGAAGCACAGCAGAGTACTGAGCCAGGGAGCTGCAATGTTTTCAGGAAGTTATGTACAGCTCCCTGCCGACCCCTCCCACCAACCATGATCTGCCTGCATTGCATAGAGAAGCACAGAGGCCCGGCAATGACATCACTGGGTCCAAAATAAAGTATGTAAATGATAGAGGAAAGGTTTTTTTTTAACCACTTCCACACTGCCTACCGTATATTCACGGCGGCAGTGTGGACGTGTAGCACGAATCGCCGTAAAAAAGGGGCGATCTGCGGGTGGCCGCTAGGGGGCGCGCGCCCGTGCCGTACTCCCGGGGAGTGTGCCCGCGGCTCGGGCGGACCCGATGTCCGCCGGCGAGCCACGATGAGCGGCCACAGCCAAAGAACGGGGAACCGCTGATGTAAACACGGCAGTCCCCCGCTCTGTCAGTGCGGGCATAGGAGATTTACTGATCCCTGTCACTGGGATCAGTTAGATCTCTTATGCCCATGGTAGCCCAGTCCCCCAACAGTTAGAACACACCCAGGGAACACAGTTAACCCCTAGATCTCCCCCTGCAGGTTAACCCCTTCACTGCCAATGACATTTATACAGTAATCAGTGGACATCTAAATTTCTGATCGCTATATAAATGTCATTGGTCCCAAAAAAGTGTCAAAATGGACCGACATATCCGCTGCAATATTGCAGTACCACTAAAAATCGCAGATCGCCCCCATTACTAGTAAAAAATAAAGAAAAAATAAAAACCCCAGAAATTAATTCTCATCATCCGTAAACGCGGACACTTTTGCGCAAACCAATCAATAAAGCCAATTGCAATTTTTTTTTACCAAAAATATGAGGAAGAATATAAATCGGCCAAAACCGATTAAAAAAAAATGTTTTTTTATATATTTTTTTTTTTTTGGATTTGTATTATAGCAAAAAGTAAGAAATTTGGATTTTTTTGCAAAATTGTCGCTCTTCTTTTGTTTATAGCGGTGATCAGAAATGACGCAGCGGTGATCAAATACCACCAAAAGAAAGCTCTATTTGTGGGAAAAAAAGGACGCAAATTTAGTTTGGTTGCAACGTCGCACGACCGCGCAATTGTCAGTTAAAGCGACGCAGTGCCGAATCGCAAAAAGTGCTCTGGTCCTAACCTGGGAAATCCTTCCGGGGCTGAAGTGGTTAAAAATGCTTTTTAATGAGGGAGAAACCAGGGAAGGCAAAATATAAGCAGATTAAACTAAACTGCTCGAATGTCATCTGGACTAAAGTGAAGACAGAGTTTTTTTTTTCTATATGCTAGGAATTTTTCTCTAATAGGGACCTTGCCCTCGCCTGGCTTCACTCTGTACAGGAATAATAAATGACAGGTCATCTTATAATTACAGCAGACCCCCCCCCCCCCCTCTACCTGGCGGCTTTACTCTGGCCTCCCTTCCCCCCAACCCTGTGTCTGAGCTCCTGAGAGTCCCCTAACTCCTCAATCCTCTTCCCTTTCCACTTCACATCACACTTTGGTAGCTTCCCAGCCCCTCCTGGACCCCTTCCTCTCACAATGGGGCCCCAGACCCTCCTTCACCCCTTCCACTCACAATGGGGCCCCAGACCCTCCTGGGCCCCTTCCTCTCACAATGGGGCCCCGGCCCCTCCTGGGGCCCTTCCTTTCACCATAGGGCTCAGACAGTGGGGGGATCAGGATGGGAATAATGGGTATTCTGCTGCACGTTGCCTTATTTTACTCCACAATCACTTTATAAATGTTTGACTCAGAAGATTGCAACGTCAAAATGTGCTGCAAAATGGCACAAAAAAGGGAAAAAACTGTCAAAGTCTGGTGAAGAAGATAAAAAAAAATAAAATGTCACCTTTTTTGTTCATGGTTTTGAAGTTAAATTTGAAATCCAGGCAGATATAAAAAACAGCACAGCTTTGTAATCTTTATTACATCATTACACTTATTTTTTTAAAACAAGCTGTGTGAGTACCTGTTAATTGCATCCTATGCATTAAGATGAAAAACCATCTGTAATTCAGCAGCCCCCCTTTTGCTTACCTGAGCCCGATCGTTCCCGCAGCTCCAGCCGTGGGCTCTGGTCCTCATTGGATAGATTGATAGCAGGGAAAGCCGTTGGCTCCCGCTGCTGTCAATCAAGTCCAGTGACGTGGGAGCCGGGGGCGGTCCAATTCCTGCTGTCTGTGTCAATGGATGCAGCAGCAGGACATGGGAGTGCCCCAGGGAAAACGCTTCCCTGATGGGGCACTCGAGAAGAGGAGGAGTCAGGAGCGCCGCTGGGGGACCCGAGAAGCAGAGGATCTAGGCCACACTGTGCTAAACCACTGCACAGAGGAGGTAAATATAACATATTTTTTATAAAAAAAAAAAAAAACACAAACCTTTAGTATCGCTTTAATGTGCTTCTTCTTGAGCCACTCCTTTGTTGCCTTAGCGGTATGTTTTGGGTCATTGTCATGCTGGAAGACCCATCCACAACCCATCTTCAGAGTTCTGGCTGAGGGAAGAAGGTTCTCATCCAAGCTTTTACAACACATGGCCCTGTCCAATATGCGGCAAAGTCCGCCTGTGCCTTTAGCAAATAAACAGCCCAAAGCATAATGCTTTCACCGCCGTGCTTGACTGTAGAGATGGTGCTCTTAGGGTCATAGTCAGCATTTTTCTTCCTCCAAACACAGCAAGTCGAGTTAATGCTAAAGAGCTACATTTTGGGCTCATCTGACCACAGCACTTTCTCCCAATCCTCCTCTGAATCATTTAGATGTTCATTGGCATGACCGTACTCTTGAGAAGGGGTATTTGGGGGCACTGCAGGATTTCAATCCATGGCGGCGTATTGCGTCACAAGCTCCTTCTGTGTAGTTCTGGGCAGATCCCTCACTTTTCTCATGATCATCCTTTACCCCATGAGGTGAAATCTTGCATGGAGCTCCAGACCGAGGGCGATTGATGGTGATTTGGTATTTCTTCCATTTACGAATAATCACTCCCAACAGTTGTCTCCTTCTCACCAAGCTTCTTGCTGATGGTCTTGTAGCCCCTTCCAGCCTTGTGCAGGTCTACAATCTTGTCGATGTCCTTTGACAGCTCTTTGGTCTCACCCATGATGGTGAGGTCTGAATGGGAGAAAGAGATTCTGTGGACAGGTGTTTTATATTCATAATGAGTTGTCCTTAGGAGCACCTTCTTAACCACCTGCCGACCGCCGCGCATATAAAGATGGCGACAAAGTGGCTCCGCTGCGCAGATTGCCGTCTATAAACGTTCTCGTTCCCGACGTGTGCTTTGTGAGTGGGGTCGCGGGTCGGGTGGACTCGATGTCCGCCGGCGACCCAGAATCGCTTACTAAAAGGGAAGAACGGGGGAACTGCCGATGTAAACACGGCGGTTCCCCGTTCTGGCAGGTGGCATGACAGTGATCTACTGATCCCTGTGATGGAGATCAGTTAGATCTGTCATGCCCCTGCCAGCCCAGCCCCCACACAGTTAGAACATGCACAGTTAAACCCTTGATCGCCCCCTACAGGTTAACCTTTTCCCTGCCAATGACATTTACACAGTAATCCATGGCTTTTTTTAGATCTGATCGGTGTATAGATGTTATTGATCCCAAAAAATGTCAAAAATATCTGATCTGTCCGTCGCAATATCGCAGTCCCGATAAAAATCGCAGATCACTGCCATTACTAGTGAAGAAAAAAAAATAGTAAAAACGCCATAAATGAATTCTCATGGTTTGTGGCAACTTTTGCGCAAACCAATCAATAAACACGTATTGCAATTTGTTTTTACCAAAAATATGTAGAAGAATACATTTTGGCCTAAACTGATGAATACATTTTGTTTTTTTTGTTTTTTTTTTATAAGTATTATAGAAAAAAGTAAAAAGTATTTTTTTTTTTGCAAAATTGTCGCTCTTTTTGTTTATAGCGCAAAAAATAAAAACTGCAGAGGCGATCAAATACCACCAAAAGAAAGCTCTATTTGTGGGAAAATAAGGACGTCAATTTTGTTTGGGCACAATGCCGCACGGCCGCGCAATTGTCAGTTAAAGCGACGCAGTGCCGAATCGCAAAAATTGTGAATCCTTCCGGGGCTGAAGTGGTTAAATTGACAAGACTAATCTGTGTACCACATGAGCACATACTGTAGCCAGTCTGTGGGAGGCAGAATTATTGTTGGTTGGTACAGGATCAAATACTTATTTTACTCACTGAACTGCAACTCAATTTATAACATTTGTATTGTGTTTTTTTTTTCTGGATTTTTGGTTGATATTCTGTCTCTATCATTTAAAATACACCTATGATAAAAATTATAGACCCTGGGCAAGGGTAAGTTGGCAAACTGACAAAATCTGCAGGGGATCAAGTAATTATTTCCGCCACTGTATGTAAACATTTATACCATTTACAGCTGTCGCTGCTTGGGAAAATTATGTTAATATCAGCAATGTGTAATGAGCAGCACTTGCATTCATGAGTCATTCATGCAGCGGTGGCACAGGCACAGAATGACCAGCCTTTAGTCATTCATGAATTACTGTCAGTGCAGGCGCTGCTGATTACAAATTGTTGATGTGTGGGCCCGAGCAGCAGCAGCCAGTAGTGTACATATACACTGTACGCATGTAAACATAGCAACATGCATTCCATGCAAACATTGTACAGAGATGGTTTTAAATGGGATCTTATTGCCATCAAGATATGTAAAGACCCATGTTTATGCTTTGTGTGCATGTGGCATGTCAGAAAGATGAGCTCATCACTGTGCTGCTTCTCCTTTCACTGTCCAGTTACAAGCATCAGTGGGTTCAGGACGACCTGGGTTCAGAGTAAGTGGATTGAATTATAATCAGTTTAAGGACATCTAGCAGTAGAAAAAAATCAAAAGTGAATATTGCAGTAAAACAGAATGTGTTATTTTATCTAGTTGCATAGTCAGCGAGGTTGAAAAAAGACACAAGTCCATCAAGTCCAACCTATGTATTATGTAATATCTTGTAATGGGCTATTCATTTTTTATCTTTATATTTTTTTGCCTGGTGATCTGCTTTAACTAACAGATGACAGCAGAATGAAAAATGTAGACCAAGTGTCTAAAATCACAAAGCCCAACATGTTAACATAACTTCTAAGGCCATTTTTGTTATTTTAAAAAACAGCATTTAATAAAATAATCTCTGATGATCCTGCCATGAAGGTCATGCATTTCCCTTTATAGCGTAACAATGCTCTCCTCATTTCTCCCAATAGAGCTCCTGCTTTGTTGCCCACAAATGGCAGTTTTAGTGCACATTACACTGGTTCACTGTTGTCACCAGCAGCAATCCTGCCCTGAGAAATGCCATTGCTGGAATGCATGTAGAGCAGGGGTATCAAACCCAACTCCATTGCAGACCATATCAGCATTATGGCTTTAAATGTATCCAGGTGCAGGAACTCAACCACACACTACCCCCCCCCCCCCCCAGCCGAACTGCATCAAATGTTGGTGGTGGCCAATTTAAACAGTGAGAGGATCTTAGAGAGACAATAAATTTAGAGTGCAGAGTTAAGGGGTGTGCTGTGTACAAAGTGCAGGGTTGAGGAGTGCGCTACATACAGAATGCAGCATTCAAGGGTGCGATGTGTACAAATTGCAGGGTTCAGAGGCGCCCTGTGCAGAGAGTGCAGAGTTCAGGGGTGTGCTATGTACAGAGTGCAGAGTTCAGGAATGCACTATGCAGAGAGTGCAGAGCTCATGGATGTGCTATGTACAGAGTGCAGAGTTCAGGGGTGCCCTATGCAGAGAGTGCAGAGTTCAGGGGTGCGCTACATGCAGAGTGCAGAGATTAGGGATGCGCTGAGTACAGAGTGCCGGGTTGAAGAGTGTGCTACATTCAGAATGCAGAGTTCAGGGATATGTTGTGTACAGAGTGCAGGGTTCAGGGGTGCCCTATGCAGAGAGTGCAGAGTTCAGGGATGTGCTATGTACAGAGTGCAGAGTTCAGGGGTGCCCTATGCAGAGAGTACAGAGTTCGTGGGTGCTCTACATGTAGAGTGCAGTGTTCAGGGCAGCGCTGTGTACAGAGTGCAGGGTTGAGGAGTGCGCTACATACAAAATGCAGAGTTCAGGGATGTGTTATGTACAGAGTGCAGAGTTCATGGGTGTCCTATGCAGAAAGTGCAGAGTTCAGGGGTACTCTACATGCAGAGTGCAGAGTTCAGGAGTGCGCTGTGTGCAGGGTCCAGGGGTGTCCTCTGCAGAGAGTGCAGCGTTCAGGGGTGTGCTACTTGCAGAGTGCAGAATTCAGGGGTGTGCTGTGTACATAGTGCAGGGGTCAGGGGTGCCCTATGCAGAGAGTGCAGATTTCAGGGGTGTGCTGTGTACAGAGTGCAGAGTTCAGGGGTGCCCTATGCAGAGAATGCAGTGTTCTGGGGTGCGCTGTGTACAGAGTTCAGGGTTAGGGGTGCCCTATGCAGAGAGTGCAGCCTTCAGGGGTGTGCTACATGCAGAGTGCAGAATTCAGGGGTGTGCTGTGTATAGAGTGCAGGGTTCAGGGGTGCCCTATGCAGAGAATGCAGTGATCAGGGGTGCGCTAAATGCAGAGTGCAAAATTCAGGGGTGTGCTGTGTACAGAGTGCATGATTGAGGTGTGTGTTACATACAGAGTTCACAATTAAGGGGTGTGCTATGCACATTGTGTAGGATTCCGCTCTCTTTCACAGGCTGTCTATATCTCACTTCCACCTCTTCTCGGCTCTGACCTCTGCACACATTTCCCTCCATAGCCCTCATCTCTCCTGCTTCCTCACATCACACCTACCCGGCCTGGCTCTTGTACCTTCCAGCAGTGTAGGCAGCTCCGCCTCTCCCTCTCACTTGCAGGGAGATCATCTGTGCTCCCGGGCACACATAGGGATCACAATGCAGCTTACCACATAATGCCCCATCCCACATTGCACCTGCATCTCCCTTGTCCCCACCGTGAGTGCAGGACAGGCAAGGATCTGTGAGAGACGCCGATGGGAAAGCTGTCCTTGTAGACACAAAAGGCTTATTTGTTTACAAGTGACAGTGGTGAGGGCAAGAGCCGGAGGTGGCGGAGCGGAGATCTGCCACTTTCCGGCTGAAAAAAAAGCTTTGGATTGGAGGGCCATATGAAATGGCCTGGTGGGCCGAATTCGGCCCGTGGGCCTTGTTTTTGACACAATTAATAAAGAGGCTGCAGGGAGACCAGCAGCACTGAGATGGAACAAACGTTATTAATGACACGTCTTACCTGGGTTCAAACAAAGTGGGTTTACTAAAGGCAAATAGACTGTGCACTACGCAAGTGCAGTTGCACTCATTTCCCCCACAGCTTGGTGAATGTGGTAAAGCTCTTGTGATTTCCATCATCCAGTCATGTGTAAGAATTTTTTTTTTCATTTTCTGATTGAGTATTCCTTATAAAAATGAAGCTTTATCATTACATTTATTAAGGAAAATGAGTGTAACTGCACTTGCAAAGTACACAACCCCGCTGGGTAGTTTTCTTACACGGAGGATGTACGGTTGAGAATCCTTTAACAAGCCCCGTGGAGACTCGGATCAATGTGCATTGTATAAAAATCAGATAAAAGTAAAGTGAGCTCCCTATCAGGCTCTCTATGTTGCGAGGTTTCCTGGAAAGCATTAAGTTCTTGTTTTGTGGTCGGGTTCTTCCATGGCAGACAGCCGCGGTTTCCAGTGGTATTGCCTCACTGTATTGGTGAAATAGTGAATTATGTAGAGTGTCAGGTGCAGGGTGTAAATATTTCTGGGAACGGGGATTCAGGACGTCTGGGGGGGAAACAGGAAGCCATGTTAACCTAGATTAGATGGTGACATCCATACTACTCCATAAATTCTGCTGCAAACACCAGGGTCTGGAGGCATGGTGACCCACCAGATGACACTCTGATAACCTGCAGGGGACAGATGGGGGCGCAGAGTGATAGTGATCCTGAACTAGCTGAGCCCCATACGTAGGCATAAAAACATTACAGCAGGGTTTCTCAACCAGGGTTCCTCCAGAGGTTGCTAGGGGTTCCTTGAGCAATGGTCAATTTCTACCTCTCAGATAAATTCCCACTGACATCATTGATCTTTTTAGCTATCTGTAAGGGGGCAATTCTTCCCAATGACTGCAAGTGTAAGGAGCATTCTTCCCACTGACCATCACCCTAAGATATCACGTAGATTTTTCATTTTTAGAAGGGGTTCCCCGAGCCCGGAGAATTATTTTAAGGGTTCCTCTGTGTTGAAAAGGTTGAAAAAGGCTGCATTAGAGGGTGTTTATAGTTTTTTTTAAACATTGTTCAATTCGGTAAATCTGCGCAGGTTGTCATATGGGGCAAAATGACAGGTAACCACTTCATTACTAGCCTTTGTATGTCCCTTTGTGACCAGACAAATGATGTGATAGTTTGACTGACAATTGAAAAGTTTGACTTCAACATCAGCATTGTGCAGTCAATCACAGTGCTGCGTGATCCTAACACCCTGGGGCATTACGGCCCATTTAAAGTGTTGGCACCCACTGGCATAAAAGGGTTAATAAAAACCCCCACCATGACTCTACTGCTGGCCCTTCGTTTGTTGATTGAACCCTCTTTCCTCTTCCATTGTTAGAGGAAGGGGAGGGCTCTCAAATGTAGACATTTGTGGTGTTTACATATTTGATCTCTGTGATTGGTGATCACAAGGTACAGAGCCGCTCTAATTGGCTGTGTGCATTTTCCTTGTGATCTGCGCTGTCTAATATCAGCTTGATCACAGGTATTGTGAACAGGCCTGGCATGCAGACAAGTTCTAAACAGAGCACTGTTTTAAAACAGCGCATCAGACACAAACCTCCACCACCCTGTCATTCCTGGATGTAAGTGGTTAATATATGGAGCATCTTCTTCTGCCCTTCTAATCTACTACCAGACCAACCAAGGTTCCTGTGTAAGTCCAAACTTACCCGGGTTATGAATGCTCACCTCCATGTGACAGGGCTGGAGCCTGATGATTGGCTGCTCAAGCAGTAGGCGCTGTATTGTGGGTGCTGTGTTCCTCCATACCAGGAATTACTTTTCTGGGCTGAGGGGGCAGATCAGAAAGGGGTCTGTACATTATGGGCAGAACACAGGTTCACTTAAAAGTGGTTATAAACCCTTATACATACCCAGTGTAGGGACTGTCCCTCCTACATAAGTTGTACCTGTTTATCTATGACGGTCTGTTCCCTACAACCAGAATTTACACAGGATCTCTCAGCTCTGAAAAGCAGGAGGCGGAGATCTAAAGTTGAATCAGTGAGGAGTGCTGATTGAGGTGAAAGTGAAGGGAAAGGAAGGGACCCCCCCACTTCACACAGGAACAGAGCTGAGGCTGCCATCCCTGTCATCTTTTCTCTCTTGGTGTCAGGAAAATTTGTCACAAGTGACTCATGCTAATAGCATAGGAATGAGGCAGCATACAGAAATGTCATATCGCATGTCAAAACGGTGCAATGTGAACGTGGGCTTAGTGCTCTGGATTGAGACAAGAGGGATAAGCTTTGTTCATATTTCATGTCATAGGTTTGCAATCACTTTAAGGCCTACTTCAATTGGCTATTTAGCCGCACACTCCATATTCCAGCAACAAGAATTCGCAGATTCTGGTGTCTGAAATGACAGCAAATAGTGGCGGCCGCTCAGCCTATATAGACTAATGACAGGCTGACAGCAAGTGCCGCTGTTTGCATGTAGCCGCAGGCCGAGCAGTTACCTGCAACTAAGGACATATGACTGAGGCGGAACGCAGTCCAGGTAACCCTGTGCTGTGCGGCAACATGCAAACTGCGGCTATTCGCATTCACCTGTCATTCCAGCTGCAAAAATCAGTTGCTCGTTGTCACTGAAATCCAGTGTATGCGGCTAAATGTGACAGAGGCCTTATCTGTTTGTAAAGCCAACACTTTGTTTTGGATAGAGTCAGGATAAAGTAAGGGAAAATCCCATTGTGGACAGTTGTCACCTGTGCAGGTGTCCCATGGGAAGTAGACAGCTGTCACCTGAGCAGGTGTCCCATGGGAAGTAGACAGTTGTCACCTGTGCAGGTGTCCCATGGGAAGTAGACAGCTGTCACATGAGCAGGTGTCCCATGGGAAGTAGACAGTTGTCACTTGTGCAGGTGTCCCATGGGAAGTAGACAGTTGTCACCTGTGCAGGTGTCCCATGGGAAGTAGACAGTTGTCACCTGTGCAGGTGTCCCATGGGAAGTAGACAGTTGTCACCTGAGCAGGTGTCCCATGGGAAGTAGACAGTTGTCACCTGAGCAGGTGTCTCCATGAGAAATAGACAGTTGTCATCTGAGCAAGTGTCCCATGGGAAGTAGACAGTTGTCACCTGAGCAGGTGTCCACATGGGAAGTAGACAGTTGTCACCTGAGCAGGTGTCCACATGGGAAGTAGACAGTTGTCACCTGAGCAAGTGTCCCATGGGAAGTAGACAGTTGTCACCTGAGCAGGTGTCCACATGGGAAGTAGACAGCTGTCATCTGAGCAGGTGTCCCCATGGGAAATAGACAGTTGTCATCTGAGCAAGTGTCCCATGGGAAGTAGACAGTTGTCACCTAAACAGGTGTCCCCATGGACAGTAAACAGTTGTCACCTGAGCAGGTGTCACCATGGGAAGTAGACAGTTGTCACCTGAGCAGGTGTCCCCATGGAAAGTAGACAGTTGTCACCTGAGTAGGTGTCCCCATCGGAAGTAGACAGTTGTCATTTGAGCAAGTGTCCCATGGGAAGTAGACAGTTGTCACCTGAGCAGGTGTCCACATGGGAAGTAGACAGTTGTCACCTGAGCAGGTGTCCACATGGGAAGTAGACAGTTGTCACCTGAGCAAGTGTCCCATGTGAAGTAGACAGTTGTCACCTGAGCAGGTGTCCACATGGGAAGTAGACAGTTGTCACCTGAGCAAGTGTCCCATGGGAAGTAGACAGTTGTCACCTGAGCAGGTGTCCACATGGGAAGTAGACAGTTGTCACCTGAGCAGGTGTCCCATGGGAAGTAGACAGTTGTCACCTGAGCAGGTGTCCCCATGGAAAGTAGACAGTTGTCACCTGAGCAGGTGTCCCATGGTAAGTAGACAGTTGTCATCTGAGCAGGTGCCCCCATGAGAAGTAGACAGTTGTCACCTGAGCAGGTGTCCCCTGGGAAGTAGACAGTTGTCACCTGAGCAGGTGTCCCATGGGAAGTACACAGTTGTCACCTGAGCAGGTGTCCCATGGGAAGTAGACAGTTGTCACCTGAGCAGGTGTCCCATGGGAAGTAAACAGTTGTCACCTGAGCAGGTGTCCCATGGGAAGTACACAGTTGTCACCTGAGCAGGTGTCCCCATGAGAACAAATGCTGAATTTCCTATAATTTTCCATAAACAAATAGAGAGGGTGAATCTCCCCAGCGGGGACACAGTAATAAAAATGGTACTGAGGTTTCCACTTACACATTGACATACACGGATCTCCTGGCCAACACATGACATTCTATTACTAACATATCAAGTGATTCATATTCTCGTTTTGGCTTTGAATGCATTGTGTGGAAGAGAAAGAACATTCCAGAATGTTCATGACCTGGAGCAGCTACATCGTAGGAACAATACAGTAGGAAATAAAATGGAGAACACTCTTTACAATCCTGGCTCCTGTGTTCTACTTCTATCAGTATACCGTATGTGCAATTAAGGGATAACTAAACCCAAACACAATAATGTCATACACTATATTGTCAAAAGTATTGGGAAACCTGCCTTTACACGCACATGAACTTTTTTAATGGCATCCCAGTCTTAGTCCGTAGCATTCAATATTGATTTGGCCCACCCTTTGCAGCTATAAAAGCTTCAACTCTTCTGGGAAGGCTGACCACAAGGTTTAGGAGTGTCTATGGGAATGTTTGACCATTCTTCCAGAAGTGCATTTGTGAGGTCAGGCACTGATGTTGGAAGAGAAGGCCTAGCTCACAGTTTCTGCTCTATTTCATCCCAAAGGTGTTCGATCAGGATGAGGTCAGGACTCTGTGCAGGCCAGTCAAGCTCCTTCACCCCAAACTCGCTCATCCATGTCCTTATGGGCCTTGCTTTGTGCAGTGGTGCACAGTAATGTTGGAACAGGAAGGGGCCATCCCCAAGCTGTTCCCACAAAGTTGGGAGCATGAAATTGTCCAAAATGTCTTGGTATGCTGACGCCTTGAGAGTTCCCTTCACTGGAACTTATGGGCCAAGCCCAACCCCTGAAAAACAACCCCACACCATAATCCCCCCTCCACCAAATGATTTTCTATTGGGTTGAGGTCAGGACTCTGTGCAAGCCAGTCAAGTTCTTCCACCCCAAACTCGCTCATCTATGTCTTTGCTTTGTGCACTGGTCTAAATCATTTGGTGGAGGGGGATTATGGTGTGGGTTTTTTTTCAGGAGTTGGACTTGGCACCTTAAGCTTCGTACAGACGATGCGACAGTCGTACGACCGAATGGCTAAAATCGTATGTTGGCTGTTGTGTCTCGCTTACTGACATGCACTAAGCAATTGTACGACCAAGCCAAATGTGGTGACGTGTTAGGAGCGTATAAAGAGGAAGTTCAGGTGAATGTGATTTGTGAATTAGAAATGTAGGTTTACACGAACAGACACTTCCAGGCGTTCCTGACTTCTTAGCATGCATGTTTTGCACAGTACAACTTGTTGGACCAACTTCTCTGTACACACGATACAACAGTCGTATGACTGCTTGTTGTACAACCAAAGTTTTCTAGTCTGCTCATCCAACTTCTGTTGTAAGACCGTTGCACGTTGGCTGTTCTAATCGTGCGTACTAATGGTCGGATGATCGTACAAAAATTGGTTGTACGACCGTTTTTATACGACCCTCGCACCATGTGTATGAGGCTTTAGTTCCAGTGAAGGGAACTCAGGGGCGGCCCTTCCATTAAGGGCACACTGGTGCCGCCTACCTATCCATGCCACCCCCCCCCCCATCCATGCGTCCAGCCCCTTGCAGGATGCCGGGTGCAAGAATTCCTATGATGGGGGTGTTTTTTTGAAGCACTGATTAGAGCCAAAGGCTATAATAGTCTTCAAAATAGGGTGGACTTGGGGTGCAGAGAATGCGCTCACAGCCCACCGAGGTGTGTTACAATATTCACTATTCTAACACTGATCCTCCTCCCGGCCAATCAGGAAGAGGGTCTGAGACCCATCACCCGATTGGCTGAAAGGATAGGTGATCCTATAGAGGAAAGGGACACAGGAGCCGCTGCCCAATGCTGGATGCCTGCTGCCTGATGTCTGATGCCTGCTGCCTAGATGGGGTAATTGCTGAACCGACCGACAGATGGTGGAGGGTGGTGATTGTTTGCCTCACCCCCCCCCCCCCC
>BLSH010502868.1:171089-197924 GCA_018402905.1 Glandirana rugosa
AACAGGTTTTCCCCCCCCCCCCCAAAAAAAAAAACAGCCGCCACTGCTTAAGACTTTAGCATACCAAGATATTTTGGACAATTCCATGCTCCCAACTTTGTGGGAACAGTTTGGGGATGGCCCCTTCCTGTTCCAACATGACTGTGCACCAGTGCACAAAGCAAGGCCCATAAACACATGGATGAGTGAGTTTGAGGTGGAGGAACTTGAGTGGCCTGCACAGAGTCCTGACCTTAACCCAATAGAACACCTTTGGGATGAATTAGAGTGCAGACTGCAAGCCAGGCTTTCTCATCCAACTTCAGTGCCCGACCTTACAAATGCTCTTCTGGAAGAATGGTCAAATATTCCCATAGACACTCCTAAACCTTGTGGACAGCCTTCCCAGAAGAGTTGAAGCTGTTATAGCTGCAAAGGGTGAGCCAACTCAATATTGAACCCTACAGACTAAGGCTGGATTCACACCTATGCATTTTTAGTGCATTTTGCAGATTTGCACTGCAGTCCATTTATCATGGTTTCCTATGGAACATGCCCTGCAGTGCAGATCTGCAAAATGCAAAAAGCACTAAAAATGCATAGGTATGAATCCAGCCTAAGACTGGGATGCCATTAAAGTTCATGTGTGTGTAAAGGCAGGCATCCCAATACTTTTGGCAATATGTTGTATATTGCAGCTTACCAGCCCTTAGACGTGGTGGCTGCATTTGTTTTCCTTTTTCAGGCTAAGAACTTTTACAGCATGTACAGGAAGTACAAATGTCATGTTCTTGTCACTTCTGTGAGGTGAACAGATACGTTGTAGATCAATGTATCATTGTAATCTTCCTTCTGTAAACTACTAACTGGCGATGAGGAGAGGAAGACATGAGTTTAAGCTGAACTCCGGCCAAAACATATGTTTACAGTTTTTCATTTTAAAAATAAATGACCGCTAATGCAGTCCGTCCCATGTCTGGCTGCTGCTTCCTTGTTTAAAATGTTTACTTTTATTTACTTTCATACGCCGCACTGAGCTATAAGCGCTGAACTTTTGCTGCTGAAACTTACAGTCCTGCCAGGAGTAATGAGATCACTGCAGGTTGCTCGTCCGGCATCCCCACCATTCACAAAAAGCCTTCCATTCTTTTTAATGAATGCAACCCTCTCTGTGATTGGAGGAGGGAAGACTGTGATGTTCATCCAAACTCCAGGTCACTGCAGATCCATGTGCTGCAGCACTGCTGCAGTATGGGGAACTGAATAGTGTAACTTTGTTCACTCTCAATAAAGCATTAAAAAAATGTATACAGTACAATGTGCAAAGGCAAAACATTTTCCTTAGTTTTAGATAGAACGGGGATGGATTAGAGCCCTTGCCAGTTTTTACTGCTGTATGTCCCCCCAAAAAGGAGATTCATTCTCTTTATATATCTTGTTTACCATTATCATTTGAAAGTAAAAGTAAGGCTGGGCTCACACCTATATGAATTGGATGTGGCTTAAACCGCATCCAATTCACAGGACACTTGAAAACGCATTGTTTTCAACGTGTCCAGTTCACATAGGTGTGGTGCATTCACACTCCGCATTGCAAAGAAAACGTGTGCGTTTTCTGTGCAATGTGGTGCGAATTCCCAGCCCATTATGTTCAATGGGAACGCATCTGACACGGAGATGTGTTCCGCATTGAACAGGGATATTTCCCCTGCTTGTGGCCCCTCCCTCCCCGGGCAACTGCTTCGCTGCCAGAACGGACAGGAGCCGCTGAACGATAGCTCCGGTCCTTCTCACAGGAAAACGGAAAAGTAAGGGGGAAATCTACCAATGGGAACACTAGTCCTGGTGACCAAGGGATTCCCTTAATTTACAGGGATTTCCTCTCACTTCCTGTTTAGCTATAGGGCAGGAAGTGAAGGGAAATCTCCGCAATGGGACACAGATGGCAAAAAAAATCTCACAGGGATTACAACCCTTCCTTGCTCTATCCAAAATAAAAAAATAAGAAAGAATTGCTTATACAGTAGTTCTACTGCTCCCTCGGAGTAACTTGGTAAAAATGCATATGTGTTTTTGCCACTTTTTACTACGTTTTTGCTGCAGTATATTTTGCACCTGTGAAAAAAAGGACATGCGACTGCAAAAGCTGCACCAAAAATGCAATTGCAGGTGCATTTTTGATGCATTATGGCTGTGTTTTTGATGCGTTTCCCATTCATTTCAATGGGCAGGTGCATTTTTTATGTGTATTTTTTTTACTGCACCAAACATGCACCAGCAATGCAGCATGCGGGACTTTAAAAAGACGCAAGGGACCCGCAACTGACTGGTGTAAAGAGCTGGTGTGGTCAGAATCGGATAAATGTGAGAACTTAACCACCTCCAATTCACTCTCCCATGCCCTTGTTCCATGCCACCATTTTTAAACCAATATTGTGCAAGTACAGATACACTGCTGGTCTTTTCTTGGCATTTGTGAGCTGGCAGAGACCAACAGCATTTCTGCACATGTGCATCAGATTTTGTGCACACAAATGTCGCTAGCTTCTGGTGGACGGGCACTTTAGCACCCTGCAGCATTGTGCTCATGCATGGACATCAGCTACCCATGCACACATGTGCCCCAGACTTGTTCTTACTAACACATTGTCTGCTGGGATAGCTAGGACATAGCAATCCCAGGAGGCAGTGGGGTCTGGCCTAGGCCAGAAATCCAGAAGTGAAGAAGGAAAATTGACCAAAAAAAGAAGAATGGTACAGTTTTTTCATATGTAAAAAAAGAGGGAGGGGGGGGGGGGGCAAAATAAGGCATTGGGGTTGATTTACTAAAACAGGAGTGTGCAGCTCTGCATAAAAAACAGCTTCCAGGTTTTATCAATCAGAAGCTGATTGGCTACCATGCACAGTTGCACCAGATTTTGCACTCTCCAGTTTTAGTAAAACGCCCCCTATTATTATTATTTAGATGGGGCATAGCGGAGCGGGCAAGGACAGAGCCTGCTCTCCTCTATGGGGTGGTTGGACGGAAATGGACTGCATGTCCGTTTCCATCCGAATGTCATCCAATTCAACCCGCTGGACAGATGGCGATACATCTGTTTTCAGCGGATCTTGTCGGATCGGATGCCCAGTGGTTGTCAGTTGACACATGTCTGCTAACATCCCCCACTCATAGAGGACAATGGTTAGCCCGATTCGGTGCGCCTAAAAAACGTACAGACGGACCTGATCGGTCCACTGGTGTGAAAGGGACCTAATGCCTCATACACACGGGCGTATTAACAAAATGTCGGGACCGACGTCAGTAAAAAATCGGCGTCAAAAACGTGCTTTTATCGGCATTTTGTATCAGCGTTATTTCGCGTTAGTGCTACCTCGCGTTTTGTTAAAGAAAACATTCCTCTGCTTTTTTTGAACCTGAAAACGCTGGAGCTAAAATCGACGGTTAACTTCGCTAAAGCGTTAATGCGCGTTTGTGAGCGTTTTGCCGGCTCATTGTCAAAAACTCTCTAACGCTACAGCCTCGGAGCGCGTGGGTCATGCGTTAGATTTACAGCTTAAAACGGCGTTTCACTCGTTTTTGGGTTTATTAAAAGTCAGTAGCTACAAAAAGTGTAGCTGCTGACTTTTAATAAACAGTAACTTACCTGTCTCCCGGTCCAGCGATGGCTGCGCCCAAAGCCTCGCTCGTCTCACCCTCCTCCCGACGGCCCCGCCATTCCTAGTGTGGGCACCCGGCCCGGCTTCACTGCGCATGTGCGAGTCACGCTGCGCATTCCTAGTGGCCAGGCAATCTTGGGACCTGTGACGTGTCCCAGAAGATTGCCAGGAGGGAGGGGCCACCTAGGAGGAGAGGAGGAGTCGCCTAGGCGGCCCAGAGGTGGAAGAGGGACAGGAAGTCCCTCTGAAACCTGGGGACACACTCCCCCCACAAAAAAAATGACATGCCAAATGTGGCATGTAAGGGGGCGAGGAGTGCTTAAAGCGGAAGTTCCATTTTTGGGTGGAACTCCGCTTTAAGAATGCCGACGCCATCTACAGCTCAAAAACATCAGCGTTTGTATGGGGCCATTGAATAACATGGAGAGCTGCAAAAAAACGCTCAAAAACGCGGCAATTAAAAAACGTCCATATGTATGAAGCCTATAAGTGATTGTAAAGGCTTGTTGTTTTTAAAAAAAACCCAAACAAAAAACATCTTACATTTACCTCTTCTGTGCAGTTGGTTTTGCACAGAGCAGCATGGACCCTCTTCTCGGGTTCCCTGGCAGTGCTCCTGGCCCCTCCCTCCTGCTGAGTGCCCTCACATTAAGCAGCTTGCTGTGGGGGCACCTGAGCAGGCGCACTCCTGAGCTGCTGCTTTGTGTGCCCATTCACACACAGAGCCACGGCTTAGCTCCGCCCACTCTCTCTCCTCATTGGCTCAACCAATGAGGAGTGAGAGTCCCTGGAGAGCCGAGGCAGTCGTGCACATCGCTGGATCACGATGGGGCTCAGGTAAGACTTTATGATTACTGTAATTATGTGTCACAGTGGTCACATGACAGGAAGCCCCTCCCACCAACTCCTGATCATAACTAGAGACCGGCAGCTGTCTGACAGCTGGGTCACTGTGCTGGGAGCATACTGTCAGAACAGAAACCCTGGATACATATGTGCAGCATGCGGGCGTTAAAGCCCACCTTCTGTGCCGCCTCACGTATGTGTTACATGCTTGGCAAGGGCTCAGCAAAACAGTTTGCACGCTAAAATGGTTTGTGTAATGGTGTGACTAGTATAAATGGGACCTTACATGCAGCTGTGCTGCAACGTACTGGAATGAACGCTGCAACATGTGATAAAATAAACAATATAAAGTATTTGGCTTAAAAAAAAAAATGTAAACGCACGTCAACTTAAGGCCTTATACACACAGTTGTATGAAAAAAAAATAAGCAAAACGTCGGGCCCGACATCAGGGAAAAAAATTGCTTTTTTTTTTTGCGTTTTGCATTGGCGTCAATAGGCATTTTTTAAAAAAAAAAAAAAAACATTCCTCTGCTATTTTTTAACCTGAAAACGTCAGTGTCAAAAACGCCGGTTAACATTGGTACGGCGTTAGTGAGCGTTTTGCCAGCTCAGCGTCAAAAACGCCAAAACGCTACAGCCTCGGAACGCGCTGGTCCTACGTTCTATTTACAGTTCACTAACGCCGATGCCCTGTACAGCTCAAAAACATTGGCGTTTTTATGGGGCCATTGAATAACATGGAGAGCTGCAAAAAACGTGGCTGTAAAAAACGCCGGGTGTATGAGGCCTAAGTGTGTTAACGTGCGTTTGTTAATGCACATGGTGCGAATCCAGTCTAAATGAGAACGCAAAATCAGCTTGTAACACGGGTGGTCAGAAAATGTTCCTAAAACAAAGCTTTTTTTTTTTTTTTTTTTAATTTGGTGATAAGGAACTGATGAAGATCCAGAAAAGCCCACACACACCTCAATCTGCACGTGTATATTGTTTCTCTCTTTTTTTGTACTTTTATCACATGCAATACATACATGCACCCCGTCCTGAGCATTGGTGTGAACTGACACCCTAGGATAGAAGGTGAATTTGCTGCATCCATGCATTTAACAACGCACCAATGCTGGTGATGTGAACAAGCCCCAAGGGAAGCTCTCTTTTGGTAGCAAGTGCAAAAAGCAAATCGATTTCCAATCTGTCAGATTTAATCTGCTAATGATCATTCTACACCCAAATGCTCTTCTAAAAATGCCTAATTTCTGGGAAAAAACAGATGAAGGTCATGAAATTTGCTGCAAATCAATGGAACCCCAAGATGGGCTTTATAATCCTGAATCTTGCCATGAAGTAGAAGAATTAGCAGTGTGGATTGAGGCACAGCAAGTGGCCCCTTAGAGGAGATGTGGGGGCCCCAGCCCCTTTCTTTCTCTGACAGTCTGAGTGGCATTCAGGAAGCACATGGCTGAGTGCAGGGACAGTGTAATCCTGGCAGCTGATTGGCTGAAAGTTTCCTGCAGGTCTAGGAGGAGGAGAAGGTCAGGAGTTGAGCTCTTTGTAGAAGAAGAGGCAAGGGGGCCCCCAGACATTGTCCTGATCGGCTCTGCAATGGCACCCAGAACCACGAAGAAGCTGAGGAGGAGGAGGAGGGCAGGGTGCAGGGCCCCTGACAAGGTGCAGTATAGGGGACATGAAGGAGGTTGGGTGTGGCTGCATGCCTGATCTGTACACAGAGTCACAGTACACTGCCTACAGCTCTTCTTAGTGGGGTCCTTGGTGTGCAGGAAGGGCCCCAATACCTGGGATGTGACTGCATATGTCTGCAAGGAGGTGATGCTTCTATGCTGAGGAACTACAAGTCTCAACATGCCATCATATTAGCACACATGTCTAGACAGGGCACAGAGGAGCCACATTACAGGTGGAGACTACCTGCAGCCCTTCTTAGTGGGGCCCTTGGTGTGCAGGAAGGGCCCCAATACCTGGGATGTGACTGCATATGTCTGCAAGGAGGTGATGCTTCTATGCTGAGGAACTGCAAGTCTCAACATGCCATCATATTAGCACACGTCTAGACAGGGCACATGGGAGCCACATTACAGGTGGAGACTACCTGCAGCCCTTCTTAGTGGGGCCCTTGGTATGCATGAAGGGCCCCAATACCTGGGATGTGACTGCATATGTGTGCAAGGAGGTGCATGCAATCATATCAGGGCACATGTCTAGACAGGGCACAGATGGAGTTGCATTACAGGTGGAGATTGCCTGCAGCCCTTCTTAGTGGGGCCCTTGGTATGCATGAAGGGCCCCAATACCTGGGATGTGACTGTATATTTGTACAAGGAGGTGCATGCAATCATATCAGGGCACATGTCTAGACAGGGCACAGATGGAGTTGCATTACAGGTGGAGATTGCCTGCAGACTTTCTTATTAGGGGCATTGGTGTGCAGGAAGGGCCCCAATTCTTGAGATGTGACTGCATATGTCTGCAAGGAGGTGATGCTTCTGTGCTATCTGCTGAGGAGCTACAAGTCTCAGCATGCTGTCAGCCAGTCTTATCAGCATTTATGGCCTAGACAAGGCATAGAGGGAGTCAGATTGCTGGTGAAGGCTGCCTGCAGCCATTCCTAGAGGGACCCCAGCTGCTGGGATCTGACTGTAAAGCTGGCCATACATGGATAGATTTTCGTTCATACAGACCATTCTTTCTTGCTATTATACAGTTCAGTAATCTTGTTTGAAAGCCCTTGAAATTTCATCCAGACCTGCTGTTTGAATGGAATCCTGTTCCATCACAAGATGTACGATTGTTCCCCAACACAGTTAGAATTTTGTTCCAGAAACATTTTCCATCCTGCTTCTTAGAATATTCTCGTCTCTACGGGCAAAAGCAAAGGTTCATTTGCCCCACTAACCATTGGAAAATTGAACGAACGTTCTGAAAACCAACAAAATTCTACTGGTGTTGCTTCTGTGCCTGAGGAACTACAAGTCTAAGCATGTGAGCACTAATACCAGGGACAGATCTCATTTAACCAGGTCAGAGAGAATTGACAGCTGACTGTAAGCTCTTGGGTTCAGGCTGTACTAGGTTGATCCGTCTGTGTTTATGTTATGACTTCATGATTGTACACTGCCATGGAAAAGGTGAGTGCCTAAATATAATAAAGTAAATAAAAGTAAGTAATAAGTAAATAAAAAATATAAATAAAGAGTAATAATATTTTGGAATTCTTCACCACTCCCAGCTGCTTTCTTTCAATAGTGGGACATCAGGCGTTGCCTAAATGCACGTTTTTTGGTCGTTGGCCGGCCCATTCATTTCAGTGGGCTGATCTACACTAGGCACTGCACCTTGCTGAGCTTCAAGCGCTTGTCACGTGTTGTCCCTCATGTAAAAATGCACTTCTTGGCACGTTTGGGATGCCTTTAATTATGAACATGTGCAATGAATCGTGCAATTCTGCGCACGTTTACACGCTATAGTATTGTGAATGAGGGCTCAGAGCCAAATCCTCTCTCTAGGTCTGACATATAGATGGATGTACTATAGAGAGGACAAATGGAACCATTACTCTATGGGGTTGATTTACTAAAGGCAAGTACACTGTGCAAAAAACAGTTGCTCCAGAGCTTAGTAAATGAGGTAAAGCTTCATTTGGCAAGGAAAATGAAAAATCGACATTTTTGCTTGCACATGATTGGATGATGGAAGTCAACAGAGCTTCTGCTCATTTACTAAGCTCTGGAGCAGTTACTTGCCTTTAGTAAATCAGCCCCTTACAGCAGGGATATGCAATTAGCGGACCTCCAGCTGTTGCAAAACTACAAGTCCCATCATGCCTCTGGGTGTCATGCTTGTGCCTGGGAGAGCATTGCTAAGCCTCATGGGACTTGTAGTTCTGCAACAGCTGGAGGTCCGCTAATTGCATATCCCTGCCCTACAGTATGGCTCCTTTCACACCAAGGCGTTGGAAAAAAGCCTGTAAAACGCCATGATTTTAGTGTGTGTTTTTGCTGCGCTTTTGAAGCGCTAGCGCTATAAATAGCGCCCCTCTAATGGCGTTTTTTAAGCACTTTTCAAGCGTTTGTGTTTCAATCATGTGACCTTTCCACAGCCTCAGTACACATTTCATGCGCTTTTCAAGGGTTTTTCAAGCGCTTAACCATTATTTTCAATGGACATGAGCGTATTTGAAGAGCTATTTTGAGTGCACAAAACAAGCTGAAAAGATGCTGCTTGCAGGACTTTTAGCAACGCCTCGGTGTGAAAGCATCCATTGAGATGCATGGGGAGCATTTTTGGTGCGCTTTTTATGTGCTAATTTTAGAGCAAAAACGCCTGAAAAACGCCTTGGTATGAAAGGGGTCTAAGTGTTCTCCTGACCATACAATTTGCAAGTTCTATCAGCTTTGAACTGCAAACACTTCCGGTTTAGAGCAAACAAATATTATAAGAAGGAAGGAAATTATTAAAAAAAAAAAATGGGTTTGAGGTCGCCTCAATCTCCATTCTCCATCCAATTGCGGAAAATCAAGATCTGATTATGATGGCTCTGTGAGTGGAAGCCGCATAATTGTCTGGTGTGCGATCGGCGTTGGCCGATTCACATTGGCATTCACACCTTAGCATTGAGTTTTTGAGCGTTTTTTCAGGCGTTTGTATGAGCGTTTTTGAGCTTTGTCGTTTTTTTATTAGCCAATAGAGAAAAATATAATCTATTTTACCATTTGTTTTTCAACTTTTCATCCACTTTTATTTGTTAGGTATTCATTATTATTTATTTGGTAATTTATTCAACTTTTTCTAAGGGGTTAGGAGTAAGGCTACGTTCACACTGGGGCAGGGTGTGATAGCGGTAAAGCGCCGCTATGCAGACGGGAGCAGGGCACTTTTAACCCCCAATCAGGGGTTTAAAAGGGGTTTAAAGTGCCAGCGCGCAGCGCTTCTGAAGTGGTGTTAAGCCGCTTTGGAAGCGATGCCCATTGATTTCAATGGCAGGAGCTCTGTATACACCGCTCACTGCCCCAAAGATGCTGCTTGCAGGTCTTTTCCTAACGTCCTGCATGCGCACCGCCCCAGTGTGAAAGTACTTGGGCTTTCACACTGGGGTGCATTCGGATGAGTTGTTCAGGTGCTTTACAGGCGTTATTTTTAGCGCAAAAGCGCCTGAAAAACGCCTCAGTATGAAAGTGTCCTTAAAGCGGTTGTACACCCACGGAAAAAAAAAACACCTGTAAGGCAAAGGCATAATGAGCTAGTATGCGCATACTAGCTCATTATGAAAAACTTACCTTAGATTGAAGATCCGACAGGGCTGCCTGGTCCCCTCTGAGGAAGCTGCCCTTCCGGGTTCGCGGCTCTGGCGCTGTGAGTGACCAGAGCTGCGAGACGACACTTCCACGCATGAACGCAGGAGCCCTCCGTTTCGGCAAGGTCCGGCAGGATACGCCAGGCCTTCACCGGAACTTCACTGTGCATGCGCCGCTGACATCAGCGTCTGCATGCAAGGTAAATATCTCCTAAATCATACAGGTTTAGGAGATTCATTTTACCTATAGGTAAGCCTTATTTTACGCTTACCTGTAGGTAAAAATCACAATTGGGGGGATACAACCACTTTAAAGGTCATGGTTTAATTAATTATTATATATTTACTTGTTATATAATTTAATAATGCGTATGCATTATGTTAGGTTAAGGTTAATATTAGGAATAGGAAGAGGGGTTAAAGGGGTTGTAAAGTCAGCAGGTTTTTTACTTTATGCTGTATGCATTAAGATACTTTACACTGTATTCATTAAGATAAAAAGCCTTCTGTGTGTAGCAGCCCCACTAATACTTACCTGAGCCCCATTTCTGTCCAGCGATGTCCACGAGTGTCTCAGCCGCCCGAAACTCTCCCTCCTGATTGGCTGAGACACAGGAACTCGCTGCTGTCAGTTAGCCAATCAAGAGAGAGAGGGGTCGGGACAAAACCGCAGCTCCCTGTCTGAGTGAACACAGGGAGCTGTGACTCGGCTTGGGTGCCCCCATAGCAAGCTGCTTGCTGTGGGGGCACTTAACAGGAGGGAGGGGCCAGGAGGAGAGACCCGAGAAGAGGAGGATCCGAGCTGCTCTATGCAATTCCACTGCAACAGAGCAGGTAAGTATAACACGTTTGTTATTATTATAGAAAAAAAAAAAAAAGACCTTTCAATCACTTTAATATTAGGATAAGGGATTAATATTAGGGTTAGGGGTTATTATTAGGGGTCAATATTAGGGTTAGGGTTATTTTATTAATTTTTATTAATTATTATTATGTATGCATGTATTTATTTTATTAATTTGTTTATTCATTATTATTTATTGTTATAACTAAAGGCAAAACTTTTTTTTTAGTCTTGGATAGAGTGAAGAGAGAACCCCTGTCAGTTTTTATTGCTGTCTGTGCCCATGGTGCCACCGCGGTACTGAGCGGAAGTTCACCTCTCCCCCCTCCCTCCCTGCAATCTTCTGGGACACGTCACAGGTCCCAGAAGATTGCCTTGTCATTGACAACGTGCGGCTCGCGCATGCGCAGTGCGCGCCCGGCTGTGATGCCACAGCCGGACGCCCACACTTGCAATGCCGGCGCCGTGGACAGGAGGGGGAGAGGAGCGAGGCTTCGGGCGGCCGCATCGATGGACCATGGGACAGGTGAGTGTGTGTTTATTAAAAGTCAGCAGCTACACTTTTAGTAGTTGCTGACTTTTAAATGGGTGGAATTCCGCTTAAGGAGATTCTCACTCTCTATTTCTCTTTCGTTCATTGACAGACACAGCGTTTCATTATTCTTTACCATAGGGTTATATTGCCACCTTCAGGAGTAGGACTAGGCAGAAAAAAAGACTTGACTATGCCTATGGGCAGTCCTAGGTGATATACAGCCCCCTCTCTGCTATACGCCTTCAGTTTATTTCTGCCTAGTCAGGAGTGAGGACCTGGTTCCCTGCTGGGATCTCTAGTCCTGGCGATTTTTTTGTTTGTTACTTTCTTTTTTCCTGGATTTTTTCAGGTGAGATCTACAATCAACTGCCAAGCTGGGTGACGGACTGGTCATTAAGGGCCAGAGGGTCTCCCCAGTCTGGCCAGCGAGTGCGTGCAGACCGCAGCTACGCGATAGGTCGGCCCCGACATAGCCCCACTGGACGGGGGCTGGCCCTGCTAGTTAAACGTCTCGCGAGATCACACACGACCGGGTCTCGGCCTGAGTCGCAGCGTTCCTCATGGCCGACAGCCCCCCACTGCGGTGGTGAGGAGGATCTGCGGGGCTTGGGCCTGCGTCCATTGTGTGGGGTCTCGGTGGCACTTCTGTGAGGAGCATCTGCCAGTGCCCCCCGTGAGGGGCCTTGGTCGGCGCCCCCTGTGAGGGGCCTCAGTGGTGTCCCCTGTGTGGGGTCTCAGTGGTTCCCCCTGTGTGGGGTCTCAGTGGTTCCCCCTGTGTGGGGCCTCAGTGGTGCCCCCTGTGTGGGGCCTCAGTGGTGCCCCCTGTGTGGGGCCTCAGTGGTGCCCCTGTGTGGGGCCTCAGTGGTACCCCAGTGAAGGGCCTCAGCCAGGGCCCACTGTGAGGGGTCTTGGTAGGGGCCCTTTGTGCGGGGCCCTGCCTTCCCCTGCTTCATCTTTTTCAAACAATGCTATACCTGGCTCTGCCGCCATGGACGTGGCCCACTTTGTGGTTGGGGGCCATGCTTCCTGTTTTTGTCAGGTAGTGAGGATGATTCTTCCACAACTGCAGTGGCACTTGGAAAGGCGCTGGTTGTCGCACTTATGATGTCTGTGCGGGAAACTTTGAAGATGGGTGTTGCAGCTGTGGCTGCGGAGAAGGGCCGGTCCCCTTTTTTTGACACCCATATGCAGGCTTGCACGGCACAACATGTTCCCTTCTTCCCCATTTTTGTCAAATTTGTCCATGGAGACTGGGAGTGTGCAAATCGCTCCTTTTGTTGTAGTGGGTATGCTGTGCTTTTTGGATGCAGTTCCCCTGGTTACTGAGCTCCCTGTGTCTGCAGTGGTACTGAGACATGTATTGGGTCTTCGTGTTGGTCTTTTGACGACACACAGGTTTGTTCGTCTTTAGGGTCCACTGACAAGGGTTCATATTTCTTCCAACCCTCTTCGGTGTTCTGACCTTGGTTGTGCGTCTGTCACCGGACCGTTTGCAGTGCCCCTCGTGTGGCTGTATAAGTCTTGTTGTCTCGGGATGTGATTGTGCCGCTTCCCGTGTTGGACTGGTTTTCAGGGGTTTTATTCAAACCTGTTTACAGTCCAAAAAAGAGGACGGGCATGGAACGTCCAATACTGGACCTCGAGGCCCTGACCTGCATGTGTGGGGTATAGAAGTTCAGGATGGGGTTCAGCCGCACGGTGGTAGCGCCCTTCATCATTGGATTTTTCAGGTTCTATCACCATCATGAAAGCTTACTCACGCATTCCACTATGCCTCATCCCAGCACTTTCTCTTTTTCTATGGGAGGAGGGCATGATCGCATGATGAGTTCAGGGTGTTACCCTCGACACCACTCCTCGGTTTTTCCCAAGGTGTTGGCCCCAGATCGGATGTGGTTATGTCAACGGGGGATGTGGGCCTGGGCTGCTTGGACGACCTTATTCTGCGAGCTGAGTCCGCCACTACCCTGAAGGGTGACGTAGTCTCTATGCAGACCTTGACAGATCAGTTGGCTTCTATACTACCTGAAGTCTGCTTTGGCTCCTTCCAGAACATTGAAATCTCTGGGCCTTACCCTGTCTTCAGCGCTGGCCGAAGTGTTTTTTCCTCTGGACTATCTCCAGAAGTTGTAAGATACTTTTTCATCCACAGTTGTCTGGCTGTTGGGCCTTCCTGTGGGCCTGCAGGCGGGCGTTGGGTGCGATGGTATCTACCCTCTAGGCGATTCCATACGAGCTCCCTTGTGGGAGATTCTGGCATAATGGGACGAGTGTCTGAGGTTTCTGAGCAATCAGATTTGGCTGAGCCGAAAGAGCCAGGGGCTCCCTGGCCTGGTAGCTACACTCTCTCGGTCTTCGACAGGGAAAATTCTTTCTACCCTTGTATTGGACGGTAGTTCCCGCAAATGCCAGTCTGTCCGGTTGGGGAGGTGTCCTGGGACTGTGCTCTGCTCGGGATGGTTGGACGCTGGAGAATTTCAGACTGACGATCGATTTCCTGGAACTTTATTCTAGTCTGGATCATGGATGGATTGACTCTGGTGGCTCCTGGTGCGGATACAGTCAGACGTTGCAATGATGGTGGCCTATGTCACCCGCCAGGGCAAAACAAATAGTGTTGGCAACCCTGGTAGTATCTAGGATCCTCAGATGGGCAGAACATTCCCTTTGGTACTTCTCCGGTGTACGCATTCCAAGGGTGCAATACTGGCAGGCGGAATGTCTCAGTCTGTACAGTTGGACCACAGGGTGTTACCTTCACCAGCCAGTGTTTCATTGGAATGTATCTTGTGGGGAGATCCCAAAGTAGATCTGTTTGCTTCCCGGCTGAACAGGCCGGTACCAGAACTTCTGGCAAGGTGGGGTGCCTTTGGTGGGCACCTCAAACGCTCGGATGGCCCCTGTGGGCCGGTATCGTTTGAACTACACCTTTTCCCCCTCACCTGCTGTTGCTGCAGCTTCCACGCAGGATCAGGGCTGAAGGGATTCCGGTCATTCCTTTGGACCCAGATTGGCCCTGTTGGTCTTGGTACGTTGACCTGGTCGCCGGCGTTCCTTGACGACTGTCTTTCGGGGAGGATCTACTGTCTCTAGGGCCTCTCCCGTCCTGCTCTACAGTCGCTGGTTTTGCTGGCTTGGCTGTGTTGAACCAGGTGCTGAAATTCTGATCCTGCTGAATGCTAGGGAGCCTACCTCTAGGTAGATCTACCGATGCACGTGGAAAGCATATATATCCTGGTGTGAGTCGCTGGGCTTTTACCCTCGTTCCTTCTCGATGGACATGGGGCGTACCTTTTGTTTAGGGGTTCGAAGTCTGTTTCCACTGGAGCAGTCTCTTCTACCTCTCTGGGATCTGAGCTTGATGCTTTCGGGTCTACAGATGCCTCCTTTTAAAAATATTGGGAAGGTTCCCCTGCTTACTCAGTCTCGGGAGGTGGCCTTTTTGGGGGGCTATCACCTTTGCTGCAGGGTGTTGGAAGTGATGGTGTTATCTTATTATAGACCTTTCCGGTGTCCCACAAGGATGAGGTGTTTTATTCGCTCTTGCTCATTGCTTTTTCCTCTGATTCCCCTCTGACTAGAACATGGTGTTGCCTTACCTGTGCCCTGGTCAACATCTCCTATGGCATTTGCCTTAAATGCCATGGATGTAGTTTGGGTATTTTTTCGGGTGTATTTAGCAGTCATTGAGTCTTTTCAGGGTCGGACTCACTGTTTGTGCTCTTGGACAAGCCAAGAAAGAGGGGGTCTGGTTCTTCTGCGACTATTTCTGAATGGGTCCGACTGATGACTCTTGCTGGTTCTGTCAGGGGTTGGTTTCCCTCTTCCCTGTTACAGCGCACTCTACTCGAGCGCTAGTGCTTTTGGGTCTTGTGTCATCAGGCTTCAGGGGGGACAGTTTTACTGGGCGACCACCTCGTTGTTTGTGTAACCTTTTGCGACATTCAACAAAGTGGATGTGCTGACATCTGCAGATGTTTCTTTTGGCCGCAAGCTTTTGCAGGCTACTTTTAGGGGTTTTTCCCCTTTTTGGGTGTATTGGTCAGGTTGGGCTCCAGTTCTTCCATGTTGAGCTCCTGTTACCTGGTTGGCTCTTGTGTTAGCCTTGGGATTTTTTCCATTACCCCACCCCTCATGTTTGGCACTGCTTTGGGACATCCCTATGGTAAAGAATAATGGAACGCTATGTCTGTCAATGAACAAAATAGAAAATAGGATTTTTTGACTTACCGTAAAATCCATTTCTCTGAGTTCATTGACAGACACAGCACCCACCCCTCTTATGAGTTTTGATACTTCTGATACTGCTTGTTACTAAATGGAAGGCCTATAGCAGAGAGGGGGGTGTATATCACCTAGGACTGCCCATAAGCGTAGTCAAGTCTTTCTTTTTTGCCTAGTCCTACTCCTGAAGGTGGCGATATAACCCTATGGTAAAGAATAATAGAACGCTGTGTCTGTCAATGAACTCAGAAATGGATTTTACGGTAAATCAAAAAATCCTATTTTTTTCCTGTTTACCATTACCATTGAAAGTGAAATTAAAAATGAATCCCACATTTTGGGTTGTCCCCAGAAAAGTAATAGAGGGGAAATCTTCCACTAGTTCTGGTGACGTGAAGTAGCCCAAGGAATTCCCTTAATTTGTAGGGATTTCCTCTCACTTCCGGTTTGGCTAAAAGACAGGAAGTGAAGGGAAACTCCGCAATGTGACACAGATAGCGAAAAATAATCTGACAGGGTTTATAACCCTCCCTTGTTCTATCCAAAATTTAAAAAAAAAGCTTTGCCTATAGTTCTACTTTAATTATTACATTTGAGCAGAAAAATGTTTAGAAATGCGTGACAAAACGTGCTAATACACTCAAAAATGTGCAAATTTCCAGGCATTTTTGTGGAATGAAAACTGCTTAAAAAACACACCAATCTGCCCGATTCAAGCTACAAAGAAAAGCTCCAGAACTTTTTTAAGCTTCATGTGTTTGGGATTCAGGTGACTGGTAGTGGAGAGATGTGAACCAACTCCATAGAGAATAATTGATTTTTTTCTCCTCCTCGAGCTTCAAGCTACTAAACACTGAGTGGACCGATGGCGACTCTATTGTGAGCACTCACAAAGGTTAGGTTCATACCAATGCAGTTTTCACCTGTGCGTTTGCAGATCCACAGAAACGCACAACCATATTTTTGGAAAGGTACAGGGACTTTTTTTACAGTCAGCTTTGTGTGTTTTTGGCTTCATAGACTTCAAAGGAACACACGTTTTAGGTGCTTTTTTCCTGCTGACAACAGACATCTCCTTATAGCAACATCAACACTTCCCAAAAAAACGCAAAATGCATCAAAAACATGCATGAAAAAACACACTGCAAAAACACATCAACCACACATGCATAGATATCCTGTATTAATTTGTATTGTAATTGTACTGTCTGCCCCATGTTGTAAAGCGCTGAGCAAACTGTTGGCGCTATATAAATCCTGTATAATAATAATAATAATAAAATGAACCTAGCCTAATAGTTCACACTTGAGCTGAATGTCTCTGGGAGAGATCCCCCACTGAGCAAGCGGATTTCGCTTAGCATAGGCGCCCATGTGAAAGGGGCCTAAAGTGGCATGAGTCACTGGATCTCCTATCGCCCCCACCTTGCTACACTGCCCTTCCCTACTGAGCCGCTGCCCATCACACCATCAAGCCAAATGCCAGACAACATTGGGCAGTTCAATGAAAGCCCACCAACATTTGGCCTTTGTGTATGGCAGCTGGGGGGCGTCCCCCGGGGGGGGCGTCCCCCTGTTGAAACACAATAGCCCAGCGGGGGAGATCACTGTACTAATATCGGATTGTTAGTACAGTGAGCTGTTATTTTTATATTTATATTCTTTAATGCATATTTTGTCCAGGTGACAGACAATTTGTGATGCTGCCTTTCTGCTTTAAGCCTGTGTTTTATTGGGGATGGTCCACATGTCTTCTGCTGTGTTACGTAAAATGCGATGTGTATGATGTCACTTCCGGATCCCCTTTAGTTTCCCCAGCTAGCAAGGCCAGGAAAGAATGTAAGGCAATTCTTCTGTCAGGGAAGACATGCACATACTGTGTTTCCCCGAAAATAAGCTTGGGTCTTATATTAATTTTGGCAACAAAAGACCCAGTAGGGCTTATTTTCGGGGTAGGGCTCGTCATGTGCTGTCTTCTCTCCCCATCTCCCTCCCTGCCTGTCAGGAATCCCCAGTGGCTTTTTGGGATTTTACAACCCTTTTAAACTAGGGCTTATTTTCAGGGTAGGGCCTATATTGCAGCCTTCCCCCGAAAGTCACAGTAGGGCTTATTTTCGGGGTAGGTCTTATTTTCGGGGAAACGTGGTATATGCATGTACAAACATAAACGTGTGCGTTGGGGCACCTATGCATTAAAATGTGTAGTTTGCAATACGCATTACATATCGCCGCACACAAACTGGCTCCTAACTTTTTTAGCTGGCTCCTAGATTCAAAACATATTTGTCAAGCCCTTTGTTAGCACTAGGCCTAAGACCCCGTTCACACTGCAGAGATGCAAGAACCCTGTGAATCCACTGCGGCCGACTGGCAGGCAGTTCACACTGCCATATGCGAAGTGCTGGGGGTGTCAGTAGAAAGCTAATGACACCCCCAAATCAGTTTGCATATCGCAGTGCAAACCTGGACAGGAATGTGTGAACACCCATGCAAAGCGATTATGCTGCGCGCCAAAAAAGGGTCCTGTGCCAATTTGATCCGAATGCGATGCGATTTCAGCCATACTATCTGTATGACTGAAATCGCATGTGAATTGCACTGCAGTGTGGGGTGAATCACATCCGATCTCGGACACCGCTGCAGTGTGAACCGACCTTAAGGCACAATTAGGGTTTTTTTATGGATCTGAAGGCATCTCCAGTATAGCCAATGTGTTTATGCACATGCCGGCGTTTAGCTCCATATTCTAGAGTGTTATTTATAGTTCCATGTTCAGAGATGAAATTATGTGCGTACTTTGCACGTGTTCACATGTAAGGGTTCATGCATGTGGGATTTAAACAGACATTTTATATGCTTATTGTATTTTCCAGGTGCTTTCCTGCACCCCGGGAGCTGCACATGCTGCGTACAGCCTCCCATACAAGTAAATAGCTATATGCAGCTATGCTCTTGTGAATGTTGATGCTTGTTTACATCAGCGTTTAACCACACATGCGTGGCTGATGTAATAGGATTTACAAGAACATGACCATGTACAGCTGGCATCCACCTAGTTAGTATTTATTACACAAATAAAGTTATTGATAGCTTTAAATCTGGGTAGTCTTCCTATTTATTTTGTACTTACATTGCTGATTTTTCTTTACTGGGAGTTCCCATCTTAGCTGTGGGCATGTGAAGCCCACTCGCACCCTCCTCGAGTCTCTTCCTGGATAAGGTGCATGCTGGGTAACCAGCATGCACCTCTCTATCTCGAGTGTATGTCTCGTTGCCATAACAATGGCAGCAACGGATGAAGGTCCCGCCCCGTTGTTATGGCAACATAGATAACATGTCTCTCCCCCACAAAATCGCTCCATTTCCTGTCTGGAAATAATGCGATTTTACAGCTCAGGGATGCCAACTTACTCATGGGAAATGATAACTCACATCTCCCATGAGCCCAGACGAGGCAGGAAGTGTTACGGAGTGACGTGGATCAGGAAGTGGAAGATTACAGGGACCGCATAGCAACAGGGCCCTTAGCGTGAGTATTACATTTTTTTTTTTCCAAAGGTGATTCATCATGCATAGAGGATTTGAAATATATAAAGATGTATTTGTGGGTGGAACTCCGCTTCAAGAAGTGATGAAGTACTGAGGAGGGTATTTATGAACCAATCTGTTACTTTAGAATTCTTGTTTAGCATTGCCCTGCTTTGCAACAGAATTGAAAGGGGTCCCTCACAGTTTATGGAAGGCCTCAGTGTGAACCCAGCCAAAGTATTGATAGACTGGCTGCATTTCTTCCTGTAAATGGGAGGATGTCCCGTGGAGCCCTCATTTTGCCATTTTATTGCTGTAAAATGTCATGTGGGTGCTGTGGTTGGCATGATAGCATTCTTTTAATGATAATGGTCTTTTTATCTTTCAGTGTTAGGATTGAGATTTAGATTCCCTGTAAGGGTCATTTTAAGGTTAAAGTTTAGGGTTGGTTAAGGGTTGGGGGGTCAGGTTGAGTTAAAGTCAAAGGTTCATTTTTATACTTAGGGTTAGGGGCTTCGGTTCAGGATCATTACAGTTACTTTTAAGGTCTAGCCAACATACGCCTCCATATGAGAGAAACTTCAGTAGTGTTAAGAGACCTAAAGGTCACTGAAAGATTTGACCACTTGAACCGTGTTAGGCTGGAGCCTCTCTAGATAATTTAGTAGGTTAGTCCTGCAAATAAAATCACCAGGCATTAATCTCTGGGGTTGGCAATTGTTCGCTAAACTGATAAAACAAATGTCTCTCAATTATTATTATTATGCTGGATTTATATAGCACCAACAGTTTTTGCAGAGCGTTACATTATAAAGGAAGGCCGTACAATTACAACACAATGCAAGACAAGCGGGTTAAGAGGGTCTTACTCCTGAGAGCTTACCACCTAAAGCAGGGCTTGACAAACTTCAAGTGCCAGGTCTCAGTGGCAGCAAGAATTTCATCCTGGCGCTTGGACTGCCACCTGAATGATGCACACACCCCACGTGCGCCCCCTCCCGCTATGTTTGCTGGGCTCCGCTTACCCATCTGTGGGCCCGGGACTACCATAGTAGGTGCCGCCTGGTAGAGGGGAGGGAGGAGAGCGGACACATGTCTGCAGAACTGCATGTCCCGGGCATTGGGCGAAATGATTTACGCATCCCTGATCTCACGTAATTGCACAATTCTCCAATCATGTGCAGTTGACTGCTTCAAGATGCTACTGCATACTACTTTTTTTATATGAATCCAAATTAAGCGCGCTACCCACTGAAATTCATATGTGACAAATGAATGCAAACCAATATATGCTCACACAATGCACAGTGCCGATCTATAGCAAAAATATTGAAAAAGTCCTTCCAGTGCTCATACTAAAAATGATGACACATTGTATAAATAATCTCTGGCAAAGTCCATCTAATGTAACATTGTTGCAAGGTGTTATGACCAAGGAAGAACTTTAATTATTATCGAGAGAAAAGGGGGGCAATGCCACTTACCAGAGATGTTGGATCTTAAGTTATAGAGATCATACACGCTCAGACAGGTAACTCCCGACTATGTAATCTCCTCTTCTGACTCCTCCAGGTGAAGATTCCTCCTAATGATTGCAGGCTGTATCCTATCCACAGAGGTTCTCAGGGACACGAATCACCTTATCCCAAATGTTCCTGATATCATAGGGTATAAAGGAGAGGCTTCATGGTGCAGTATATCCAAAGAATATTTATTTTAAAAATAGGATCACATATACACTCTGGGTTCAGTTGATGTCTTGTATGGGGAAACGCGTCGATTGGAGCAGGCTTTCTTGACGTCACCGCGCATCAGCCAGCTAGCTAGAGCCGTGGCTGTTTGTAACACATCTTTCCGTTGTTTTAAGTGTTAGTGATCCTATCTTTTAACCACTTCCCATCCATAGGACGTCTGTTGACATCCTGGACTTTGAGTGGTGATATCTGAATGATGCCTGCAGCTTCAGGCATCATCCAGATATCTGTTTTTCCGGCCAACGATTCTGTGCAGCGTAAGGACGATCATAGTGGCAGTTCAGCCGCTTCATCGTTCTTATAGGCAGCGAGAGGGGACATCCTTCCTGCCGCCCTCAGGTGGTTCCCCGGGCTCGCCCGTGCCATTGGGGACAGGGAGAATGAATCTGTCACCGCCGGAAGTTGATCAGAAAGCTGACTGGTGACCAGCTTCCTCATGGTGTCCCGGGGGGGCTCCCTGGTGGTCCTGGTTGGCTCCCTGGTGGTCCAGTGGGTGATCCTGAGGGGCGCTGCGCTGATAAACATTCAGCGCAGCCCCCCTCCCCCCCCATCAGGCCGTCCTGAGCAGAGGAAAAGTCGATAAACGGCTCTTCCTATTTACATTTTATTGGTCACGGCTGATCACATGGTAAAAGTCTTCCGATAGAAGTCTTTTACCTCGGTCAATAATGAGGTGGGTCAGACTGACCCACAGCACCACCGATTGCCGGGATGTGCGCCCCCTGAAAAACTGCTCATATTGCGAAACGCTCGTTAGCCGCGTTACGCGCAATCTAAGGTTCCACTGTATCCATAATTCATGTTATGGAGCATTATGGCCATGATGCTGTGGGAGACTCGGTCGAGGACAAGTAGTCATCAGTACAATAACTCAGTATGAAGGATTCCCTTGATTGTGTGGATGGGGGAATTTTTTTTTAAGATTCAACCCTCTGAACGAAAAAAAATTACTAATGTATTGGCTGCCTTAGGCAGCCTTTGGGTTGGTGCAACATGATGCCCAAAGAACAGCTCAGGAGCACTCTTTCTTTCCTGGTGTTTGGGGGAATATTTGCCCATTTTTGTGCCTGTATGTGTGTAGCTATAGTGTATCCCTGTAAATCACAATTGTTTGAAAGGCCTGTGTGTATATTAACCACTTCGGCCCCGGAAGGATTTCACACTTTAGGACCAGAGCACTTTTTGCGATTCTGCACTGTGTAGCTTTAACTGACAATTGCGTGGTCGTGTGACGTTGTACCCAAACGAAATTTGCGTCTTTTTTTCCCACAGATAGAGCTTTCTTTTGGTGGCATTTGATCCCCTCTGTGTCATTTCTGATCGCCGCTATAAATAATAAAAGAGCGACAATTTTGAAAAAAACATTTTTTTCTTACTTTTTGCTAAAATACAAATCCAAAAAAAATATATAAAAAAACATTTTTTTTCATCCGTTTTGGCCGATTTATATTCTTCCTCATATCTTTGGTTAAGAAAATCGCAATCGGCATTTATTGATTGGTTTGCACAAAAGTTGCCGCGTTTACGGATGCTGAGAATTAATTTCTGGGGTTTTTATTTTTTTTTTATTTTTCACTAGTAATGGTGGCGATCTGCGATTTTTAGTGGTACTGCGATATTGCAGTGGACATGTCGGACCATTTTGACATTTTTTTGGACCATTGGCATTTATACAGTGATCAGTGCTATAAAAATGCACTGATTACTGTATAAATACCATTGGCAGTGAAGGGGTTAACCTGGAGGGGGCGCTCTAAGGGTTAACTGTGTTCCCTCCGTGTGTTCTAACTGTATGGTGGCTGGGCTGGCAGGTGGAGAGGAGTGATCATGGCTTCCATATACAGGAAGCCTGTGATCACAGCCCTTCCCCCTCTATGAGAACGGAGATCCGTGTTTACATACATGGGCCTCCGTTCTTTCACTGCGGGGGGGGCATCGCGGGTAGCCGGCGGCGATCGAGTTCGCCCTACCCGCTCCCTGCCCCCCCGTGGACACAGTGAGCGTGCCTCTGCTCAGGTGACGGCGGTTTGCGATATCGAGCCACCTTGCTGCCGTCACACTGCGCCGGGCGGTCGGCAAGTGGTTAAAGGAGTTGTAAAGGCAGAAGGTTTTTTTTATCTTAATGCATTCTATGCATTAAGATAAAATACCTTCTGTGTGCAGCAGCCTCCCCAGCACCCCCTAATTACTTACCTGAGCCACATCTCTCTCCAGCGATGTCCACAAGTGTCTTAGCTGTCCCAGACACTCCTACTGATTGGCTGAGACACAGCAGCGGCACCAATCAGTCAGCCAATCGGGGTAGAGAGGGGACAGGGCCGGGCCAGGGCTCCATGTCTGAATGGATACACGGAGCTCTGACTCGGCTTGGGTGCCCCCATAGCAAGCTGCTGGCTGAGGAGGCACTCGATGGGAGGGAGGGGCCAGGAGAGCAGAAGAGGGCACAGAGAAGAGGAGGATCCGGGATGCTCTGTGCAAAACCAACTGCACAGAGGAGGTAAGTATAACATGTTTGTTATTTAAAAAAAAAAAGTCTTTACAATCACTTTAAAGGTAAAGGGTTCTCCTCCTCCTCCATTTAGGGAGAGGGGAAGGTTGGGATTTATGGCAGCTCTTTCGAAATTAAGCAGAGTTGCGGAATTAGGCAGACAGAGTGCCTGAAGGGGTGCTGCTTGTTGGAACCTGAATGTATAATTAGCACAGGTGAGCCGCTCTGTTATTAGACAGTTACCTGACTTTCTGGGCCGACAGCTGACAGGAGCTTATTATTTCAGTTTTTTTTTTATGTTACAGGGCATCGCTTATATTCCCTTTTGCAGTTTATTAAAGGCTGCCTTGTGAAACATTTGTACAAAAAGTAGCACCCTCAGGTTTGACCAGCTGCAAACAATCGTGAAAAACCGGACGATCACTCGTCTGATTTTTTTTTTTTATAGTGTGTACTCTTACCATACTTAACTCTCGTGTACATTAAACCTAGTGTCCAACTATGAATATTGGATAAATATTGTATCTAACAGGCTTCAGAACCCAAAATGAGCTGGCATTCTTGGCAGCATACCACTAGACACTCAGCATAATGCCAGCCAGCTAGTAAGGTTTGCCCAGCCTTTGGAACTCCCTACCCCAATCTGTCCGACTATCCCCTAATCTATCCATCTTTAGACGATCCCTGAAAACCCTTCTCTTTAACCACTTCAGCCCCAGAAGGATTTCACATGTTAGGACCAGAGCACTTTTTGCGATTCGGCACTGCGTCGCTTTAACTGACAATTGCACGGTCGTGCGACGTTGTACCCAAACGAAATTTGCGTCCTTTTTTTCCCACAATTAGAGCTTTCTTTTGGTGGTATTTGATCACCTCTGCGTCACTTCTGATCACCGCTATAAGCAAAAAAAGAACGACAATTTTGCAAAAAAAAAAAACAATATTTCTTACTTTTTGCTAAAATACATATCCAAAAAAAATATAAAAAAATCAATTCACCAGTTTTGGCCAATTTATATTCTTCCTCATATTTTTGGTAAATAAAAATTGCAATCGGCGTTTAGTGATTGGTTTGCGCAAAAAGTTGCCGCGTTTACAAACCATGAGAATTAATTTCTGACGTTTTTACTAGTAATGGTGGCGATCTGCGATTTTTATCGGGACTGTGATATTGGGGCGGACATGTCGGATATTTTTTACACTCTTTGGGACCAATGATATTTATGCAGCGATCAGAAATTTAAATATCCACTTATTACTGTATAAATGTCATTGGCAGTGAAGGGGTTATGTTGCAGGGGGCGAGCTAGGGGTTAACTGTGTTCCCTAGGCGTGTTCTAACTTTGAGGGGGCTGGGCTGTCAGAGGCATAAGAGATCTAACTGATTCCAGTGACAGGAATCAGTAGATCTCTTAGATGCTGCCTGACAGCGCGGGGAACCACCGTGTTTACATCGGCGATTCCCCGCTTTTCTGCTGTGGTAAGCAATTTTGGCTCGCCGGCGGACTTCGGGTCTGCCTGAGGCACGGGCACACTCCTGCAGAGTGCGGGGCAGGCACAAGAGCGCACCGGCGTGCTCCCGCCTGCTAGCCACGCACAATTGAGCAGCCGTTTATAGATGGCGATTCCGGCTACAGCGCCACTCTGCAGCAGTAAATGTACGCGAGCCGGTCGGGGACCGGTAAACCACTTCAGCCCCGAAAGTATTTACCCCCTTCCTGACCAGGCCATTTTTTGCGATACAGCACTGCGTCACTTTAATTGACAATTGCGCGGTCATGTGATGTTGTACCCAAACAAAATTGACGTCCTTTTTTTCCCACAAATAGAGCTTTCTTTTGGTGGCATTTGATCACCTCTGCGATTTTTTTTTTTTTGCGCTATAAACAAAAAAAGAGCGAAAATTTTGACAAAATAACCAATATTTTTTACTTTTTGCTATAATAAATATCCCCAAAAAAATTAAAAAAAAAAAACAATTTTTTTATCAGTTTAGGCCAATATGTATTCTACATATTTTTGGTAAAAAAATGGCAATAAGCGTATATTGATTGGTTTCTGTAAAATCTTCTACAAAATAGGGGATAGATTTATAGCATTTTTATTATTATTTTTTTTTTACTAGTAATGGTGGTGATCAGCAATTTTTAGCAGGACTGCAGCATTGCGGTGGACAGATCGGACACTTTTGACACTTTTTTAGAACCAGTGACATTTATACAGTGATCAGTGCTATAAACTGATTGCTATATAAGTGACACTGGCAGGGAAGGAGTAAACATTAGTGGTGATCAAAAGGTTAAGTGTTCCCTAGGGAGGAGCTTTCTAACTGTATGGGGGCTGGGCTGACTGGGAGAACAGAGATCGCTGTTCCTGATCACTAGGAACAGACGATTACTCTGAACTCCCCTGTCAGAACAAGGATCCGCCTTGACCCTCCCTCTTAGATTATAAGCTGTAATGAGCAGGTCCCTCTAACTCCTCTTGTACCAAATTGTATTGCAACTGTAATGTCTGCCTTCATTTTTTAAGTGCTGCACAAACTGTTGGCACTATATAAATCCTGTACAATAAAAATAACAATAATGAAGTCTTGCATTAATGCAATGCATAGCCAAAGAGTTGTGGACACCTGACCTTCACACCTATATGAGCTTGATGGACATCCCAATCCAAAAGCATTGGCAGGAATATGTACCCTCCCGTTGTGTTTATAACAACCTCCACCCTTCTGAGAAGTCTTTCCATAAGATTTTTGAGTGTATCTGTGGCAATTTGTGCCCATTAGTCTAACAGAGCATTTGTGAGGTCAGGTACTGATGTTGGACTAAAACATCAAACAGAGCAAAAATTATCAGGCGCTCCACCCTCAGTAGTATATGGAATGTATAACCCTCCTGATATAACAGAGTGATTGGAATACATGGACAAATAGGTCAACGAAAAAATCAATCATAAAACCATTGCATACAACATCATATCAAATTGAATCAATCTTGGAGAATCGCCCAATACTAAACTTTAAGACGGCTGACACTAACTGCGAGATCAAATGCAGCCAACTGAGATCACAGTGGGAATATTCCTGTGTGAAATCTGAAAGTCATTGATAGAACAGTGGTGCAGGTAAGCTCTCATAGTGTATTTGTCACACCTGCGAGGAAGAGCCTGATATGCAGAGGAAGGCCTCTCTTACACCTCTGACTCTGGGTGCCCTGATAGAGTAGATACAGTCCTGCTCACCATTATTGGCACCCATGAAGTTTATGTACATATTGTGGAATATCTACTGAAGGAAATGTATCAAATTAACCAACATATTACTACAGATAGCTTGTGTTTGACAAAAAACTGTAAATGATAAATAACATTTAAAAAGATAAACATTATGAGGAAAACAGAGAAAACCATAATGCTTGCCTTGTCAGTGGTATTGGCACCCTTTGCTGCAAATCAGTATGGAAACCCAATTTGGCTCACCTGTTGCAGATCTCAAATGAGGATCACCTGTGATGAATTGCCTCCACCCATGTGACCCAAATTAGCCAATAAATGAACATTTTGGTTTTATAAAAAGCCACCTGTTATTCCCTCTTCATGTGTGACAATGGTAAAGACAAAGGAGCTGTCTGACGACATCAGAAATGCTATTATTTGCAAGCACAAGAC